>JAQFVV010012470.1:3828940-4406540 GCA_028023455.1 Epiperipatus broadwayi
TGCAGTACTCTCAAATTCAAGGCTCCTCACTGATGAAAGCCATAAGCTAGAAAATAATCTGGTGATGTTAGATTAGTAGGCACTAGATACGGATTTTATGCACAAACCTTCCTGCATCCATTGATTATGAAGGTTTGCACTTGATGGCCTCCTACTACATGGAGAGTTTGGTACTCTTATTAACAGCATATATAAGCATATTAAATGGTGATCATATGATGTTTTGCTGGTTTTATACCTATCCTGCAAAATTGATAATGGTGACTGTGGTTTTTGAAAAACTAAAGATACCAAAACGTATAATTGCTGAACTGAGTACAGATCTATATGAGTATACAAACAAATGAGCTTGATTGGAAACATTATGATGTTTTCATCTTTGGATCCTAGCTTTATAGTTAACTAAATAGTATTTGGCTGCTGGAGGATTGCATTAGTTTCTAAGATATAGGTATAGTGCTCTCAAATCTAAGGCTTCTCACTGATGAAGGCCAGAAGCTAGCAACTAGTCTGGGGATGTTGAATAAGTAGACACTAGATAAGGATTTTATGCACAAACCTTCCTGCATCCATTGATTATGAAGGCTTGCACTGTTGGCACTACTACATGGAGAGTTTATTACCCTTATTAACAGCATGTTTAAGCATATTGAATGGTAATCATGTGATATTTTTATTCTTATTTTCATCTGATAACTAGCAACATTTCTTGAGTAAATCACATGATCTGCAATATGTAAAATGCCCAATTTGCTTTTTACTCTTTCAGCTTTCTATTTTAATTCCCAAAATACTTGTAAAACTGTTGTAAAAAGTTCTGGAGATATGTTATCACTCTATCATATAATGATCTTAATGTTCCAATGTTTTAATTACCATAGAAATGCTTATAGAATCAAATGTCTCTTCATAATTTATAAACTCAAAGCATAATGACAAATCATACTTATTAGCTTTTTTAGTATTTAGATGTAATTCAGCTAAACCCACATTTACATTGAGCTTGTTTTTTTGGTTGATTAAAATCCCAAAGTTCTCTGAAATGATTATTTTGATAAAGATTTTGTATAGAACATAGAAAACTGATAGGTCTGTAATTTCTAATATTTTCTTTATAACTTTTCTTAAATATCAATATTACTACTACATTTTTTAATCATCTAGTACAGGGGTGGGCAATTGTTTTGGCTCAGGGGTCGCAGAGGTTGGCAGAAGGCCGCATCGGGGGCCACTTTGTGGAACCAAAGGTTAGCGGAGAGCCACACCTTTTTTTCATGACACAATAAACAGACTGCTTTATTTCCTGTATTACCAAAGAAAGATTTGTTTGTCCATTCTTCATTAAACACATGACATTCATCACCGACTTTACATTTTTTCAGAGGGTTCATAGTTTCACTAAAGTTGGAAATGTATATATTTTCTAATGCAAAGACAAAATTGAAATTAACCAGATCAACTGGAAAACATCGTATCTACACTGCACGTGTGTATTGTGTGGTCATCCTAGTGGAAAATATGAGACAAATCTTTGGTCGCGCATAGAAAGGAAATCTCAGTTCAAAGCAGATTTTTCTGATTGTCTTGGGCTGCTATTTACCCACCCCTGATCTAGTACATTTTTATCATTTTAGATATTTGATATATAACTTTTTTTTTAAATTTCATATGCTTTTTTGTAAAACATCAACATATGATTTTTTCTCCCCCCCCCCTACAATACAGGCTTTTTTATACCTGCACTCAAATATATAATATGTAGGGGGTTTGAACTCAGACTTTCACACGATTCTCAACTATCCATGCTATCTCATACTGCTGACCCACTTGATTGCACACATGTTGAAAAGATAAATAATCACCAATATACATATTTCATGCTAAACCAGCAATCATCAGTTGGTCTAGATTACTATCCTCACACACATATATATAATCAGTGCTCAGCTTTATATTAAGGTAGCCAATGTTCATACTTTAATGGTCAGCAATATGAGATAGTGTGGATAGTTCATCATTTCCTGAAACTTCTTTCTTCTTCATAAATTTAATCGCATGTCTCACTTCTTCATTTAAAATAGTAAGCAATTCAGCTGTTATAATAATTGTAGAGGTTGTTACTTTGTAACATGTTGTTTTATATAGCACTATGTTTATAAATGGTAATAATAATCAGCTATTAAGCTATTGTACATGCGCTTTGAAGATTTAAATTATAAATGAATACTATCAATTCCAACACAAGATAAAGTCTTTTTGAAAAGATAGAATAAATCGATCTATCTTTCTTACCCAAACGTTTATGTATGGGCAAAACTTAAGCATTTGGAAATGAGAGCTGAGATATTAAATAATCACTTTAAATTACTTTTACTATGCTTGAATAAATAACGCTTGCAAAAATCCTTACAATTTACGATACGTTATTCTTATTTGAAATAAAACATATATAATGAAATAATATTTTATATAGCGCTGTTTTATAAACAGTAATAATAATCAGCTATTAAGCTAATGCACATGCACTTTGAAGATTTCCAAATGTTTAAGATTTGCCCATACATAAACGTTTGAGTAAGAAAAAATAGATGGATTCATTCTATCTTTTCAAAAAGACTTTATCTCGTGTTGGAATTGAGAGTATTCATTTATAATTTAAATCTTCAAAGTGCATGGGCATTAGCTTAATAGCTGATTATTATTAACATGTTGCTGTTTTTTTTTATTATTGTATAATTCTTTATAGAATTCTATATTTCACAATATCATTTCTCTTTTTTGATAATAACTGCATCTTTCTTCTTATTGCAGAAACAACTTTTCTCCCGAAACTAAGATGTTGCTTTACACTTTTGAAATGTATTTGCTTCTATATCTTTTCTTACCAATTCACAATCATGTTTTCTTATATCATTATTAAATATTTTTCATATCATTTTACAAAATTTTAGGTATTCAGTTCTTTTTAATAGACCATTTTAAACTTTCATATTCTTTCCTTTTTTCATACATTGTCTTGTCTCAACAGAAAATTTACAAATAAATTTCTGCTTTTTTTGTATCAGCTATCTTTATTGCAATTCTTAATAGTGTATTGTTTATTTTCTTATTGACTTTAATCAAATCTGAACCATCTTCAAAGTCTGTTAATATCATTGGAGTATTTTTGAAAGTTAAGAATATCATCTATTCATACTATCTTTCTTAATAGTTTTCTTTTTTTTAATTTGTATTATCACTTATCATACATCTCATTATTTGATAATCTCTTAAAGGTGTTGAATCTGTTAAGAACATGATCTTGAAGTATATATTTTCTGTTATTAAAGTATAATCCAATTCTGGCCATACCTTCATTTAAATGTTTCATATCTATTTCTATTTGCCATTTAAATATTAAATAATGTCTAACACTATACTAGCAATTAAAAATAAAATTAAAATTTATATAACACTACAGAACCAGCCAAAACCAGAGATCATCTATTGTTGCCTGACCATTTGCATCAAGACACATGGGTTCAGATAGTGCTTCCGGATGATTGAGCTTGTCCTGATGGAGGCTGCTATTGGGAGGCCATGTTTCCATGAGGGATGGATAGTATTGTATAGGGATAATTCAACTCAAATCTACGGTTGGACTCTCATTAAAGAACCTTCATTGGTCCAAGTAACCTACCGCATGACCATGCAGTCCAAGATATATACTGTCCTCTCTGATTGATGATGTGTAACTATGTATTGTTTTTCAGTGTAAATCCAATGAATCTTTTCGAATAAATTTGTATTTAAAATTTTTTTTTACTAAAATTGTTAGACAACCAATGTTTCATCTATTAACAAATTTCAGAAGGTCTATTTGTTAATCGATGAAACCATGGTTGTGTAAGAATTGTAGTAAAATTTTATTGTTTTGGCTAGTATTGTAATGTTATATGAATTTTTATTTTATTTACCGTATTTTTTAACGAAATAATTCATAGGTGTACAGTTCTTTTTTATGTGAACTTCACAAGTCTGTGTTTTCTTACATCATAACCAAATGTACCCATAACACTTTTATTTTTCAACTGTTTTCCAATTCTAGCATTAAAGTCTCCGATGACAATTTTAAAATGTTGTTGGTCTAATCAAAAGCATTTTGTCAGTCTATATAAAAATTCTTTACTTTTTTATTACAATTAAAATTTGTTGGAATGTAAACCTGAAGCATCTGTATTGGTATCTTTCATTAATTTGAATAAATAATCTTACCACTTTGTTTGATATACCATCAATCTTCACGATGTTGTTATTCCACTTTTTATTTATAATGAATTCCATTACATTTGTGATTTCAATATTTGCACTTTTGCAGCGAAGTACATGTCAATTTTTTAAATCAATTATCTCTTCACTTTTTTCTAACTATACAAAGTCCAATACAATGCCCTATTTAATATTAGACAATTCATCTTTCAATTCATGCAATAGTCTTTCCATTGAAAGTTATTGGTAGTTGTAGATATTTGAATAAAAGATTATCATCAAATTACAGTTTGGGTCCCTACTCAGGATATCTTTAGCACCCTCCACATTTCGTTACCAATCATTACTTTGTCTGGTAACTGCACAGTCTCTTGGAAATAAAGGGCCATAATTTAACTTTGTTTGTTATGATGGTAAATATCTATGAAAAAATAATAAATTATTTACTTTTATATTGTCTTCAAGAAAACAACTAATATTTTAGTTAAGAATTATGAGGCAATTAAGAAGGAAAAACCGTAGGTATCTTAATCATAAACTCAGACACAAAAAGTCAATAAACTCTTTATACTAGATAATGTGTGATGATAAGCAACCCATACATATTCATTTACTATATGATTAGAAGGGATTTGAACTCAGATTTTCAAGCTCCTACAGCTATCTATTTCATCTTACACAACTAATGCACATGACCACATACATGTGGAAAAAAAAAATGATTTCCAATATATTTATTTTGTGCTGAACCAGCACTCATCACTTGGTCCAGATCATTAAAACCCACACACATATATAATCAATGCTCAGTTTATATTAAGATAGCAAACCTTCAAATTTTAATGGACAGGCATTTACTGTATGAAGAATCACATGGTTAATAATAACTGCAATGACAACAATTTATGGTGTGAACATTAGGAATTTACCTTGCTCACTTTCTTTAAGTTCTGCAAGAGGAATAAAGTTTCCTGTCTGCAGCTTCTTGATATAGTAGTCATCCAATATTTCTTTAGTCAGAAAGTTGAAATACCTAGTTATTCTCATATAGAAAAATATAATATTAAAGCAAACCCATAAACCTTTATCAAACAGCAGTTTAGCCTGTTATTCCTATTGATGGATGACAGAGATACCTCTTTCCCACTACAGATTGTTTAAAGGCTGTTTTATCATAAATTTTTGTTTTACTATATCACCCAATAATGTCTTGGCTTTCCAACAATCATATATGAATCAATTTTAAGTTTATTGCTAGGGTTCAATTGAGCACATGACTTGATCCATTATGACACTATCGGTATTTTAGAAAAAAGTGATTTGTTTAATTTCTGTAGAACACATAATAGTTAAGAGTGTGATCTTTTGTTACATATTATCCCACTGGTGATCCACACATGAATGTTTCTAAGAAGATGCTAATCTGTAACTTTTGGGGATTTTTTTTTGTATGCTTTTATTACCCCCTCCCCCTTTTTTTAGTACATTTGTCTGTCTGTGAAATCTTATAACTCAATTTTCCCCACTTTCCAATCTGGTTAAAACTTGGCATACATATGTGTATCCAATGATAATATTTTTTTTTTAGAATTTACGAATAATTTTAGCAAAAAAAATATATTTTTTAATTTGTATATAATTTAATACTCTTTAAAGTCCTGACATCTAGCCATATTATTATAGAATGAAAAAAATTAATAATAAATAAAGGGGATAATACCATTAATTAGAACAGAAAATTATTAACCATTCTATATAGCAAAATGATAACTAAGAAAAAATCTTGGAGGAGAAAAAAAAATAACCATCACATTGATCTTTTCTAAACTCAATTTACATTATCGTTTTCTCTGCTATCCTACATTATTTGTAAAATATTAAACTTTTTGAGACTTCATAATATTTTCAATGTCATTATATATAATATCATTAATTGTGGCACAAATATAACTTGGCAAATGGTGAGGTAAGTTAGAATGAAATCTGTACCATCTTAAGTTTATGAATTATAAGAATTTTTTTTTTACCCTTTTGAATTAAACCTCTTTTTTATATATTAATTTTACTTAATATTTAAATACAAGTATAGTGTATATACTTAAGCTAGATGAAATTAAAGGAGATTTGAACACAGACTTTCAAGCTTCCATCAGTCATCCACTCTATCTTATATAACTGATATACAAGATCACATACATGTGAAAAAGATAATCGGCACTCATCAGTTAGTCCAGATTATGTCACACACACATATAATATATATATAAGATATGGATGGCTGAAGAGTGGAGAGGATTGAAGCCTGTTCATTAAAGTTTGTAGATTTGCTATCTTAATATAAACTGAGCATTGATTATATATGTATGTGGGAGATAATAATCTGGACCTACTGATGAGTGCTGGTTCAGCACAAAATATGCATATTGGAAATCATTTATTTTTTTCACATGTATGCAGTTGTGTGTATTAGTTATATAAGACAGAGTGGATGACTGAAGGGAACTTGAAAGACTGTATTCAAATCCCTTATAATTTTATTTAAGTGAACAAAAAGGTTTATATTTATTTATTAAATAGATATGTTTAAAAAATTATTTTGGCATTAAAAAAGTAGCTTTAAATTTATCAATAATTTTTTATTATGACCTCTAGTTTTAAAAAAGTTATAAAACCTAAAAAATCAGAAATATATATATAAAGGTTTTAAATAAATGCTTTTATTTTATCTAAATGTACTAAAAAGTAAAAAATAAATTTGTGTTTAGTTTTTACAGTATTCTTTGATATTATGAAATCAAAATCAATGTTTGTGGTACTCATGTTTAGAAATATTGTATTCATACACAGATATAGTTTTAAAATATTTCTAAACATTAATATCATATACTTTTATTTTGGCCTCACAATATCAAGAAAACTGTAAGAACTGTTAAAAAATTATTTTTTGACTTTTTAATGCATTGTGTGAATAAAAATGTTTTTGTATCGTCAAGCATTGGTGGTCGAGAGGTCAGCGACGGCTGCTTTACAAGCAGTTGTCCCGGATTAGCGGGTTCGCTTCCCGGCTGATGCTATGACACATGAGAAAAAATGTTTATGTATAATATATTCGTAATAAAAATAATATTTGTTCACTTAAAATAATGTAAATTAATGACAACAACAAAAAAAAACCTATTTTTATTTATATTTTAATATACAGTGCAAATCAATAAAAAAAAAAAACATCTGAGAAACCAATCAAATTCATTAGATGTTAGCAACCCTGGGTTCGTTAAATATCAGAAATGTCATTCAGGAAATATAGGTTTGCATTTTTTGCCGTCACTGTATTCACTTTTTCCAATTTGTGAAATGGTTTGCCGTCATCAACAATTTAATCTCTTCCCAAATGTTTAATGAATACATTAATGGAATTTTTTTTTCCAATTGTTTTTTTTTTTGCTCTCATCAGATAACGTGTTTGTTTGTTTTTTCCAACTGCTTTTCAATCAACTTTTGTTCATTAAAAATATTAATTTCATGTTAGTTGTCTAAATTACTCTGGTTCCATGTTTTCATAAACATATTATTTTTATGTTATTTTGGGGTTTTCCAAACATATTTTCATTACAAAAAAAATGAAACAAATGCATTAGTTTTATTATGCTTTTCTGCCATGTTTTGTTGCTAAAGAGTCCTAAATTTAATATTATTTCCAGGTTGTTGCCACACACACACACACCCTCTCTTCATCACATATTATTTTAATGGAACCGGCAGTATTTTCAATATTAAAAAAAAAAAAAAATGGAAATGTTGGATTAGAATTTTTTGTCTATTTCCGTATATGACTAATGGTTCCACCAATAGCTAGTATATACAAAAGATTGATATCTGATTAATAAATAATTATTAAGCAAGAAAAAAAACACATATTATCTTACAGTCAATACTTTTCAGGAGCAACCCCTGTTTATTTTATTTCAGTGCTGCCATCTTTTGTAAACTTGAAAAATTAGTAGAATCTAGATAGTAGCGCAATTAAATCTATTGTTACTGCTATCTTCTTTATATTCCCAGAGTAATTATATATATGTACGATTATTACTGTTATTTTTGGAACAGTAATTTACCAGGTAATCAATCTTGCAACTCAATCTAAATGAAAGTTTGCCTCCTTGGTGGTACATGATTACTCTTTTAATTAGATATATTTATTTTATTAATTCTACAAACAATTTCAGTCAATTTGTTATTTATGTATAGTAATTTTTATTTTATAAGGTGTATTTTTGACGTAGTGTATGAACTGAATATTTCAATTCATAAAAACAAATATATCGTATGTGTTAATATTCAAGAACAAGTGTTTGTGTTAATGGAATAAATTGTTGATAAAATTCTATTAACTTTCCAACGATATGTTTTCATTATTCGCATTTGGCAGTATAGTGATCTAATAGGAAATGATTGTTCATGTTAAATGACCTGAATCCAACACATTTAAAAAAAAAAAAAAAGAACACATGCACACATTGTGTTGAATGGATACCCGGTTGTATGTTAGTTAACTGGACGGTCTGTCAGGACGTATCCTAAGTAATTGCATTATGATTAATATTGTTAGTTTTCTTAAAGAAGTGTTATTTGGAAGATTTATTTGTTTGGGAGATAAAAAGGTGTGTAGTATATCTTATTCATAATAAATATTAGTTTTGATATTGTTCTATTTGAAACTATTAAAATAATGGTTTCTATTGACATTTTAATAAAAGCAATAGTATTTTTATATATATATTTAAAATGTTAATTTTTTAAAAGTTAAGTCGCATTGTGAGAACAAGTCATACATTTAATGCATGTGTATATAAAATAGTGTATCTATATTATAAATAAAACCTGCATGTTTTATTGCAGTGGTGAGTGGCGGATTTTGGAGCTCAGAGTCCGTAGATCACGGCTCCCGCTGCGTTTCCAATCCTCAAACTACTTAAGAATTCCCAATGAAAAAACTATTTGATTATTTTTTATATACGCTATATATGTATTTTCTCGTGTACACAATTATTTATTAATAACCAAAGCAGTAGTTGCATACATTTCCAATCCTTTGTACACCCTTATTATCAAAAGCTATTTATCAATGATGTGCACACTCCTGATAAAAAATAATCCCAGAAAGAAAATGTTGCAATCTGTTTTTTAAAGAAGTGTTTTAATCAATAACATTTTTTTTTTTGCTTGAATGTAAAGATTTGCTTAGTATTAGCAATAGTTTTTAGGCACAGTCAAGCTATTTGTCGACTTCTGGCAATCACATAAAAAACATTTTTCCAAAATGGTCTAGTATCTGTTTACTTTTCAGACTGCCCAAAGATATATCACGGTATGTGTCAGTGGTGTTTTTGGGCTGTCCTTATAGTTCAAAATGGCGGTAAGCGCACTAAATCGGTACCCATATCTCTTATGAATCAACATTAGTCAATAAATGGGTATCAAGCTATTCTTGCTTTAGAAAATAAAACAGATGTAGAAAAATGCTTAAACCCTCATCATTTGGCTTTCTCTTCATTGGTCTTGTAATGATATTGAAGAGATCTTTGTCCTACAATGAGATATTTATTACATATCTTTTTTTAATGTTTTATAAAATTTGCGACATAATTCTAAAGCTGAACTTCTAGAATAAATTATGGCAAAAGATTCTGTCTTGAATCTGTGCCTAGCTTATCATTAAAAAAAAAAATACAAATATATGTTTGTATTTGATTTGTTGTTTTGAAAGGGCCTAATGGTTTGATGATTTATGAATCCACCATCCATTATGCACTACAATTTGTGCATCTGGAAATTAAGGCTGTTTTGTCATATACCTACATAGGTTTTTTTATTTTATATTTTTCTGATGGGAACTATAAAATTGTATCGGCATTTTATTGTTTTGATTTTGGTTTATTTCTTCATATGAACTATTTCATTAAACAACAAGCCCTTGGCTATAGTAAATTTGTTATGTTTATATGCATATTATAAGTGTTAAATATTGTTTGATGTTTTTTCTTAAGTCCACATATGACTCTTTTTTTTTTCTGCATTGAAAGCAGTTATATTCATTCATCATGTGATATTATTTCCTCTAAAACTCCAGTCAGCTAGGAAGTTAATTATTTGTTGAGATTTAGTTTGGTACAAAAAGTGAATCGTTAAAGTAGAGAGCTGTATACAAACCTGTCAGATAATCACAATATAGATTACTTATCTTCATAATTCTATGCATTGCCTTTTCTTTCTTTAATTTATAAATATATATAAATATATACAGTCAAAGTTGATATCCATTCAAGAGTACATAAATTGTTAACATTTGGAAATGTTATTATATTATTGTTCATTTGTTGTAATAATAATTAATTAAAGGACTTTGTGTGGGTTGATAATGGTTAGTACAACTTCCTGTCATCTCCACAATCTAGGATTTGAACCCTTGTGAAACTTTGAATAATTTTACAGATTGTTAAGAATTTTTAGACAGCCTTTGAGTTTTTCTGTGTAGTTGCCCATACCAATTACCATTCAGTTACTGATTATTAGATGGGAGTTGAAGCCTAAAATCTATTTGATTATAGCACCCTGTTTAATCCAGGAATTTAGCATATGTAAATGAAAACAGTAGTAGAGTGAATTAAATGTGCCATTGGTGTCAAATGCCCATTCACTTATATCAATAAAAAATATGAATATTATTAATGCTTGTTATTCAGTATAGTTTACAACAGTAGTAGGGTGGTAGACTCCAAATCTCAGAGTTCATGGATTATGAATCCACTTCACACTTTCAGAGCTCAAACTTATTATGGACCATTTGATTATTCTCTCACTGACATTAGAAACTATTTAATATTTTGTGCTATAAGTATATTCATATAGTAAATGGATTAGAAATAATTACATCACGAAGGGCACACTTGATTTTAAATGTGTTTAAATAATTTATTCCACATAATAACAATAATTATTCTTATAGCAGTAATACTTTATTTATTTCTATAGCCATCAATAAAAATTGATAGAAATATATAAATTGCAGCATTGATACAGCAGAGGATAGAATACAAAGAAGAAAGTCACTAAGATTTGAAGTCCTTCATAAAGAAAAATTTGCTCCAAACAAGACAGCATTACCAGATACTAATTAATCAAATTAAGGGATCAACGTGGTAAAACGTGATATCTATGCATATTTCACAAATTGATTTATATAGTTATCATAAAAAAAATTAAATTTTTCATCATTTTTTATCTTCTAAAGTGAAAATGCTCATACACTTTTATGAGTGATTGCTAATAATCAGTGCTCTTAATTAAAGTATAATTGTCTCCATCATTCCAAGCTGTGTGTTTTGTATATGTGACTAAAAGTGACAACTCACGTGCTCACACACAGAAGTTATGCAATCTATAGTCACTAAAAATATTAATTATGCAATAAACTATACAGGAAATGATGTAGAAAATTTATAGTATGTTAGCACCATATCATATTTATATGATATTATATGTAGTTTAGCAAAATTGTCACTTTTGAGAACTATTTCGACCCTCTTTCCTCTTCAAATGAAAAATACAACATTTTTGTGAAAAAAAGTAAATAATATGAAATATAAATGAATAAATTTATGATTATCTCATATTAATGTAGGTCTGAAAAAATATTTTGGAAGAGGCTGATGACAATTGGTGATAATTATTGCTATTATTACATTATTTCCTAGATAACCCTTGACCTTTCCCTAGTTTCTGTGCATATTATATTCCTTGCTTGCAAATAAATCAAGTAATTTAGGAAATAGAATGTTATGATTAAGCCGTAATATTTATACCATTGTTACTAGGGAATTTAGCATATACATAATAAACTTATAACATCAAGCTATTTTCTGAACTATAAGACGATCTTTTAATCCTCATAATAGTTTCTCTAACATGATCTATTTATTTCTTACAGATATTCTCATGTCATTTACTAGCATTCCCAATTAACTTTGTTCATTCATTCATTTATCATAATCTTTGCAAAAAGGAATTAAGTAAACAGAATGATTTAAGTTATTAATTACATAGTCATGATTAAAAATTGCAAATCTTTTTTCTATTGATGAATTTATTTGAGATTTGGAAAATTGAATTATAATTTCATTTATTATTAATACTATTGGAGTACAATGTGTTATTATTTAAGGTATACCACAGGGGTGGGCAATTTTTTTGGCTTGGGGGCCACAGAGGTTGGCAGAGGGCTGCATCGGGGACCATTTTGTGAAAGCAAAGGTTAACGGAGGGCCACACCTTTTTTCATGACACAATAAACACTGCTTTATTCCCTATATTACCAAAGAAATATTTGTTTGTCCATTCTTCATTAAACACATGACATTCATCACCAATTTTACATTTTTTCAGAGGGTTCATGGTTTCACTAAAGTTGGAAATGTATATACTTTCTAATGCAAAGACAAAATTGAAATTAACCAGATCAATTGAAAAAGCACTGCACATCATATCTACACTGCACATGTGTATTGACGTGGCCATCCTAGTGGAAAATACGAGATGAATCTTCGGTTGCACATGGGAAGGAAATCTCAGTTCAAAGCAGATTTTTCTGATTGTCTTGACGGGCCGCATAAAAATTCTTAGCGGGCTGCATGTGGCCCTCGGGCCACTATTTTCCCACCCCTGGTATACCATATTTAGAATGAGTACATATTTTAAATAGAGAAAACATTGTCTTTTTTAAGATTTTTAACTCATTGGAAAGAATCACAATGAAAATCTCAGAAGAGATTCTTAAATGTAGAGTGTACCTTTAATAAAAATGTATACAGTATATATATTAAAAAAAGTTTAAAGAAACTTTTTTTCTCATGTGTCATAGCATCAGCCAGGAAGCTGCTATCCCGGGACAACTGCTTGTAAAGCAGCTGTCGCTGAGCTCTCGAACACCAATGCTTGACAAAAGAAATACTTTTACTTATATAAATGCATTAAAAAAATAAATTTTCTTCAGCTTCTACAAATAAAAGCATGGGATGTATTTTACATAAATAGAAATTAATAATAATTTTAATGAGAATATAAATTTTATGTGAAGAACAAACAATTCTGAAAGACAATTTACAAGTAAGATTTCCGAAGAATCATATTAATAAACCATAGTAAAAGATGAGTATTATTTACAGGTTTATTTAAATGATGCTTTTGAAATCTTGCTTGTAAATTGTCTTTGTAATAATATTCAGACTTGCTTGTTCTGTGAATAGATTTAAATAGAAATTAGATATATTTTTTATATACATAATAGCAAAATGACAAAAAGTATTAAGTTAAAATTTTTAACAGTGGCATTCATTTAAGCTTAGTTCCACTTTCTATCAATTTTTATGGGCAGTTTACCAAGGAAGAATTACAATTTAACAATTTAAATTTGATATTTTCAAAAAATATATGTAATTTCTATTTAAGTAAAATAACACTCCATGCTTTTATTTATGAAAGCTAAATAATTTTTATCTTTTTAATGCATTGATGTTAATAAAAAGCACTTCTTTAAAAAAAATGTATTTTTTATATGGTCTACTTTTTAATCTTATATTTGTAATAATAATTTATCAAAATAAAATCAATTCATTTAAATTAAATTTTTATGTAGATAGAAAGACTAAAAAAAGCAGAGTAAATTAAATAAAAGTGTATAATAATTAATGTCAGTTAGTCCGTTATTCTCAGTTGCCTGATAAGGCAGAATGAATGTTTGTGTAAATGATAAATATTTTTCCAATATATACAATTGTGAGACCCAGAAAGAGACCACATGTGATATGGATTGATGAAATAAAAAAGTGTGCAGGAGTGATGTGGAGAAGAGAAGCTAAAGATTGGAGAAGATGGATTGAACTTGGAGAGACCTTCATCCTGCAATGGATTGATAATGGTTAATGATGATGATGATTCCAGTTTTCAGTGAATCATTCTGTTTTAATATTTTGGGTAGAAAACTCTGCCTGTCAATTTTTAAATGGAACCTAGCGAATCTTTTGTTAAATTCCACTCCACATTTTATTTTAGAAGTAAACCTTTTTTTCTATATAATATATAATTATTTTTTATATAATAATTTATAACTTTAAGCTTTTAAGTGATACTGATTTTAAGCATTCATATTTTTTTTTAAATATGAAAATAAATATCTAAACAAAGTTCTTATCTATAACAATGGAGCATGTCACCATTGGATGTAATTTACCTATTTAAAAAGTTAGAAGAACGAAATATTAGATGTTTGAATTTTATGTTATTAATATATATTTAGGATTAGTTATTATCAAAGAAAGAAAACTTTTTTTCTAAAAGTTAATAAATTATTGTTTTTAAAAATTTAAAGAGTATCTGTTTACCATTTTGACAAAAGCTATTTTTTTTTACCAAATAGAAATGGCTTCTAGTTGCCATAATGAACTTTCTAAGAGTTGACTTTTTAAAAATAAAGTGTTTTCAAAGACAATCTTCTCTATTAGTGATGTAGTTTTTGATTTAAAAAATAAATCTTTTACAAAAAGATTGCATCATAATTATTAATTTGTAAACTAATTACACTTTTTCTTTACAAATCTATAATATTCACTTATTTAGCCTTTGGCTAAAAATACTATACTTCACTCAGTCAATTAGAAATTAGCCACATCCTTCATAGCTTTATCGTAACAATAGGGTGTTGTCAATTAACCTGAAATGGTCCATATAATGCTGACATCTTCAGAAATTTTTTTAAAATTAATACATTAAAACTAATGGTGGGAAAAAGAGAAGCTGCAAAGCACTGCAAACTATAATATAAGGTTATAGATAGGCTTAAACAATATAGAAAAGATAGTGATCACAGTGTCTTATTAAATTAACTACATATAAAATTTAAAATTTGAATTTTTTATTTTTTTTGCTAAAATTGTTTGCAAACTCTTAAAAAAAGGAATAGTCTTGGAAATACATGTGTAAGTAAAATACATAGAAATTGTGAAGTGAGTAAAAATAGTTATAAGATTTGAAGTACACAGAGTAAATTAAAATAAAGATCAAAACTGTTCAGATTGTAGTATTTCTATGTCTTTATGGATAAACAGAAAAATAGAAAGAGTATTGAAGGTTTTTGAATTGTGGCGGGAGAATTTTAATAATTCTGTAAACAGTAGGAAAAGATTGTAATGATTCTATTTTAATTACAACCAAATTTATTAGCAAGATTTACTTTGTGTAGATGTTTCTATATTTTAGACAATTTGAATATATAAAAGAATATTTAAAAGCATACAGTATTCTATTTAGTAGTTTAAATTTTTTCTATTTTAGCATACTTGCTATAGTTTATAATTTCTGAATCTGTATTATACACTATTCACATAATCAATTTCTGTTTTGAAATGACGTTTTTTGTAATAAAGAAAAAGTGGGTAAAAGTAATACATGTTTTATTTTTTCATTTGTTTTTATCCCGAATCAGTTTTGGGTTTACATATACACAGTGTAGTCTGATGAAAAATGTTTGGTCTTCTTGCCAACCCACTGCCATCTCATAGTCACCATGTGTTATGTAGCACCATAGTTTAGTTATTCATTGCAAAAATATTAAGACATTCGTGTGTTTGGGTCATAAGTTATATCCATGATGAAACAATGCACTTGCATTAAATTTTATTTTAAATTAGGAAAAACTTATTGGAAATATTAGAAATGATTTAAACTGTGTGGCAGTGAAGCTTTGAGTTGCAAGAATGTTTTCTAATGGTTTTGTGATGACAGGCAGAGCATTCAAAGTGATTTGCAATGATATGAAACACACTGTTGCATTTTATGTCTTAAGTCATGAACCCGATACATCAACTCCTTTAAAAAATTTTATGGTAAATAACTAAACCATGTCACTATGTAATCTATATGTTTTTCAGAAATTGTGCTGCAGAAGCTTGGAGAGAGAATGAGTCATCTTTTATTTGAAGCACACTACGGATCTGTTCTGTCCATCTTTTTTTATTATTCATCTGTCCCATTTTTGTGATAGTAAGGATAAAGTTAAGCAATTATGCAGTAAAATGTTAATAGAAAATTTTGTTATATATGTGCTTGTTATCAAAACGATGCTAATAGATCATAACTAGATCTGAATAAACATTTAAAAATTTGTTTCTATATAGGATGCTAATAGATGTTATTGTGATTAGACTTATTAAATATGTTTAATGCATCTAATATGAAATTATTTTAAAATACTGCACATATTGTTAACAGTACCACTTGGTACTGATTTATATGTGTGTGTGTGTGTTGAGCTTTGAGATACAGTGATAGCTTATGTATCCACCATGCTTATAACCTAGAGTAAAGGTGTTTGCAAGTGGCTTAGAGTTTTTTCCTCAGATTATTGATCCGTATCTAATCCAATCAATAGAACATCATTGGTTGGTAAATGGGGGTCTGTTTATCCCTAGCCAAATGATAAACAAATATTGTAAAACACTTAAACTCTCATCATCAGAAAATTGCCAGCCTGGTGATGTCTACTTTCTCCTTCACTATCCCTCTATGAAGGGCTGTCAGACAAGCTCTTGTCCTGCAACATATATATATAAAGAGAGAATGAAATGGTAGGAAAGGAATAAGTTGATTCATTTTTTTTAAAAGCAGTTACTTAAAATCAATTTTGTTGCCTGTTTGCTACTTCTTTTACATCATAACAAATCATAGGATGTTATCATCACGTGGTTTACTAAATCTATATTTATACAGACAATTTTATATTTCAGTGGCCATTTTTATATAGTGCTCATCTTTGATTATTTTATTAGTCCGCTTTATAATAAACGCTTTCATTTAAGAATGTATGCTATTGTCTCATTGAGGAAATAGATGGGAAACAATTTTAAATGGTATGCTATCTTTATTTTTTTTTTCAATCAATGTTTATAAATCACGAATAATACAATATAGATATATTCTTATCTATTAGTTGAGCTAACATACATTTAATCACATTTAAACAAAAATTATTAACTGGTAAGCCATGGTAACTATCGCGTTAATTTATCTGACGAAAGGTATATATGAGCATTGGAGTAAAAATAAATGGTAACATGTCACCCTGTCTGATTTGATACACTTGTATGGGGTAGAATGTGGAACTCAAGGTCCATGCCTCACAGCTAGCTGGCTCTGTCACTTTGGATGTCCATACTTTTTATGAACTTCCAAATAATATCATTTAATTATTATTCTATAATACACCAATCATCATCACTGATATTTTGTCATTGTTGCCACCTCTTAAAACGATTTATTTTAGCATCTTAACATTGTTATTTTTTGTGTAGTTTGGTCCAGTGGTAGTATGGCAAACTCAAGAGCTAAAAACTCCTGAATTAAACTTCACCTGTTGTTTTGATGCTTGGATGACATGTGATTATTTGTTAATATTTAAAGCTAAACTATAAACTTTAAAACTTTAATGTTTAATATGTTTATGGCTTGTAACTAAATATTTTACTTCCTTTCATTTAACTCTACATATTTATTTTTTCACCATTATGTAATAACTAGATTACTAGACTATGAAACATCCTGTTGATACCACTCAGTAAGATATCCATTTATTTTCCCCATAAAGCATGAACCAACTGAAATTAATTTCCTGTGTTAGTTTTAAAATAAAAAAAATGGAAATAGTTTTATTATTTATAAATTTGATTTTTTTAAAAACTACAGTATGTATAAAACTGAAAGATTTATGTGTAGATATGTATGTTTATATATATAACTTTTATATTTGTTTGTATATGTATATAATTTGAAAACCAAATAAAATAGCTATGTGCTTTTGTTTATGTTTTAGGTAGAGAATGTACGACTATTAGATAGATTCAACACCAGGAAACCCTCAGTCGGCACACTCTACCTTACAGCTACCCACCTTATATTTGTAGATCCTGATAATAAGAAGGAAACATGGGTTCGTATTTTATATAATATACATACACACACGTATATATTAAAATATCATAAATAACGTTAGATAATAAATTTAAAAAATTATTCTATTAATTTATATATATGAGGGAAAGTTAATGAATAGATCTCAAATGAAAATGAAACTGTTCTTATTATTGATAAGTGGTAGCGCCGTTTGCCACATAATTTGTGTTTGTCTGAAAGTTTGTGATGATGATAGTGTAAATGTCAACTAATATTAGTTTTTAAATGTTTTTTGATAAGTTCAAACTTCATTAAACTTTTTAAATACATGTTACTAATAGCCAGAAGATTAATATATAAATACAAAGTTTCGAATGCAGTCATTTTCATGTGCTGCTGGCCTGACCAATGACAGTATTAACAAGGGAATCGAACCTGGAACTTTCAGATTCATAAATATTGAATTTGAGACAACATTTTAACCATCTAGACTCACTTAGTTAGAGCATTATTCCTTTGCTAGTACTGCCACTGGTCAGGCGGCAATACCTGAAGAAGAGAGAAAAATGCCAATCAAAATTTTATGTTATATGAGGGAGCACCCACAAATAACTGGAATTTTGTAATAAAGAATTGTGTGTTTACTTTTAGGTGTTACAAATCGAATCCTCTCAAAGTACAGTCCATTTAATGCAATGCACTGGTTTAAATGTGTTTTTCACTTTTCACAATAATCCAGAAACTTTTGCAAAGTGATGCCTTTTAACGCAGGTGTCGTTTTTTTTTTCTTCACATCTAAAAATGCAATATATATATATATTTCTGAGTAAGATCAGATGAATATAGCTGATAGATAAGCTGGGTCATACTGCTTTTAATTAAAAATTGTACCACACTCAAGGTTTTGTGCCTGGCATATTGTCATGGTAAAGCTTATATTTCCCATTAAGCCCAAAATTTGGGATGTTTTTGCCTTACTGCATGACACAAACCATGTTTGATTGTTACAAAAGAATTCTGAGTAAATAATGCCATTTGCATTCAAAAAAATCAGAGTCGTCAAGCGTTGGTGGCGAGTGGTCAGCACAGCTGCCTTACAAGCAGTTGTCTTGAGTTTGTGGGTTCACTTCCTGGCTGATGCTTTGACACATGAAAAAAAAACCAGAGTCATCTTGACATTGGACTTCATTTGTCGTGTTTTTTGGGATGCAGTGAATTTGACACTTCCATTAAACTATTCATAAATCTGGGCCCCAGAACAGCTTGTATGAAAGCTGTTTTATGCATTATAATTATGTTCCTTAGCATTTTCCCAACTGAAAACAGAATTTCACATTGTTTCAACTTTTTACTGTTACAAAAATCACCAAGTAAGACACACTTAACAAAAATATTTACTATGGCATAACATGACTTTCCTTGATAATGACAATTGGCAAACTGATTCAGTCCACAAAAGGCACCTAGTGGAAGAAGCATGTACTACAATGCATTTACCCTCTAGAAAATGATTCCAGTTATGATTGGGTATGCCTTATTTGTGCTCTTACTAACAGTTGAATGTATTTGAAAAGTTTAAATATAATTTGAATTTTTCTAAAAGCATTTAACAATTAATATTTTAACATATACATATTTACTGGAGGGATTCAGTAGTTAAAATGGGAATCATAATTCAGATAAACTCCCAAGGATCATAAATCAATTGGATGTTTATTGTTGACAAAAAGTTTTTTGTGAATGATCATCATAAATGAATCTTTTTTTTTTATTATGCCAAGAAATGATTACCATATTAACTATTTATAATTTGATACAAATGATGAAGCAATTGAAAAAAGAGATATCTGAGATACTTAAGTATAACAAAACTATTATACTATCAGTTTAGATGACAAATATATCAATGTCGGGAATAATTGAGTCCAAAAAGAAAGATCTTTGTATAAAAGCACAACAGCCATGTATAGTTAGCCCAGTGGTGCAGTTATATTTCTAATCGATGTACAATAAAATTTTCAGTTTGGTCATTTCAATGGAAATGTCATGGTTGACTTACCACTTAGGTGTTCAAATGTCACATGATCTCCTGAGTAACTAACCCACATAATTGCTGCTTATTTACTGACTTTTAGTAGAAGTCACTCATTTTTTAAATAAGTAAATTAATGCAATATTGTTTTTAAAAGTATAATCATCTTGTTAAAATGAAACTTTAATCGTCCTAATTTTAAAAAAATTGGAAGGTACATAATTTTAATCTATATTCTATTAGTATATTATAACTTGTTGGAAAAAAAAACCCACACAAAATAATTTAAATCAAATTTTAAATAAATAAACAAAATGTTTACTTTTTAAAAAAATTATTATTTCAACTCATACTGAAAAATTTCCATTGAAAAATACAAATACAATTTATACAAATATATTATAACATTTTGAAAAAAAATAATAAGCATTATTGGGTCTGCCATAATTAACTTTTCTAAAGTGAATAAATGATGTAACAAATATTTTTTCTTAAGTTTTCTACATTAATGCTATATATTAACATAGCACATGCATGCACAATACATTTCAGAGCCTTTCAACTGTAAATACGTTTGACACATTTTGTGAGACTTCGTTAAAAATTTAGTTCACTTATCTGTTCATTTGCAGAATTAGCACATGTATGTATAAATTAGAAAGGGAAAGAAAAATGCTCTGAAGAAGACTGCTGGATGGTCAAAACTGTAAAGTAATTGAATTAAATAAAGCATTGTAATGAGTACAAAGAAAAAATAAAGTTTTGAAGAGACTTATTTAGTTATCATTTTTACGTTAATAGGCTAATACAAAAAAAGATTACATTTTGTACTGAGCATTGCTTTTGGCCCGGGGGGGGGGGATCATAATCATAGTACTTCATCTTGTCAGTGCTATGAATATGACTCTGGGACCAGTGAAGCAAACAAGCTGAAGTAATATGATTATAACCCCTCGGGGGGGGGGGGGCAATGCTCAGCAAATTATTTATTTATCTAACCAGAATGTATTCATAGAATTACATATTCAAAGAAAAGAAGTAAAATTATAGAGTTACCGATTATCATTTTAATGCATTTATCTTTTTGGAATTATTTCATGCATTTTTACAACTGATATCATTCGCCAGTATTTTCGTGCTCTCTTTTATAAGATTTTTTTTAAAATTTAAATTTGAGACCAAAATATAATAATAGAATATTGATTTTAAAAAAAATTAAAAATACTTTAAATACAATAATTAAAAAGTAAAAATACTTTTTAAAAAAAACCTCTCTGGTGAAGGCAATTGGTCCCCCAAAACTCATCATTAAGCAAGAATATCGTAAGCAGAATAAGCATTTATAATGGTTGGTTGTCTCTGGGAAAAAAATTGGCTGGTTATTTCAGCTAAAAAAATTGCACTATAAGTTGGGAATATTACATTAAAAAATAACTTATCTAGTATACATAAAAATTTAAAAACCCTTTAATGTACGTTATATGCTTGTGTAAACAGTGCTGTGTGTATTAGGCATGTATTTACTTAAAGTATATATGTATGATAATGCAACTTAAATCTATAAAAAAAAAAAAAAAACCCACGTACTTAAAATTGTTACTTCCTGTGATTCATACACCCACCAATTATCGTTACCCAGTTTGGTTTCCAAGCTCAAAGATTTTTTTTTCATTTTTTTCGTGGTCATATTAGTAAACAGAATCTCTTTTAAAAATATTTAATATTGCTAGGGAAAAAAAATATGTGTTTTTACTGTCCTTTAAAAAGCACAGCAAAATAGACCAAGAAAGTGACTAAACTAGCATTTAACAAATTTTTTGTGTTCTTCCACCCAACATTACATTGAAAAAAAAAAATCCATACTGAAGGTTCATTTTTAAAAAAAATTTGTATTACATTATTATACTAATTACTTACGTGAAATGATTTTTTTTAAAAAAAAAAAACAATGTTTAATAATAAATCATTTGATTGACCATAAAGACTTGTTATTTATCATTAGTTTAACAAGAGCTAAATAATACAAAAACGTAATTACAATCAACTTTTTATTATTATTAAGAAATAAATTTATTTTAAAAACTACATGAATTATGGTACATAAATTACTTGAAATTAAGGATTCATAGGTATCCCGCTGCATGTTTTGCCCACACAAGGGACCTGGTTGTATTCAGTCCTGTGCTTTTGTCTGTTCCGGTCTATCCCTGAGCAGTTAATTAGATTCCATGGGATCCCCAATTATTTATGGCACCCTGGCTATTAGATGATTAAAACCAAGGTTTTTCAGATGCATTACGTCACTCTTTGCATTGCAAGGGTGTTATCATACCTTGATGAATCTGCAAATTTAGGGACCCACTAATCCCCGCAACTTTGTCAACCTCAGTGGTGCATTTAGGCCACCATTCGCAGTTATCCCACTTACTACAGCACGATATAGTTTTACCATCCATCTCTATAGTTTGGACAGAATTTTAGTAGTAATATTTGGTATCTGGTCTAGAGCCATCTGCTCCCAGGTATCAGAGAACAGTTTAGCTGGAGCCATTAGGTGATTTCTAGTTCTTAACTTAGACATGAGTTCCTTGAACACCTCCCATGGACTTTTTATGTTGAATTGGAATATGAGGTGACACCTGGTGAGCCATTTTGTGAATAGTATTATGATGGCTATCCGGATTGTGGGAATTACAGTCAACTTTAAATAAAAAATTCAGCCTATTGAAAAAAAATATATAATGCATCCTGAATTTGTATATTGTAATCAATATTTAAGTCTTTTGTTATAATGTGTACTATGCTGATCTAAATGATCAAATATGATAGCTATAGCAGTGTTTTTGGGGTATAATATGTCACTATTTTATCAAGTACAATGACTTAGCAATTTTTCAATAGCGCAATACATTTTGATGGCAGAGTTATGGGATATTTAAGTAAAAATTAAAGACATTAATCTTATTCACTTTATCTGTAATTCATTTTCATCATACACAATTTATTATTAATTGCATAAAATCATCTTCACATTTTTTTCCAAAAATGCAATTCAAATATGATGGATAGCAGTTTTGATTTGATTGAAATTAGCATTCGTAAAGATTTTAATTCACAATTGTTTATCTGAAATCTTAGCTAATATTTATACTGTACTCAATTTAAGATTGATAGTACATATGGTCTAAAATTATGTTTAGCTTTATGCTGAATTAAATTTATATTTCTTTCTCACTACTGCACTTTTTTTTTTACATGTGAGATAAGGTCTCCATTGCTTTGGATATCTAAAAAGAATTATGAGGTCACTTAAAATCAAGGAAGCAGAGTGTTATTTTTAAATTACATTTAGAAAATTTTGATATTAATTGTAAAAATCTGAAACCGTTTTACCTTCTTTGCTTTCTTCTTTTTTTACTGAAAATATTTTTGATTAGCAATGGTACCAGTTTTGATTTGACAAAAAAAATTTTAATTCAAAATTAATTGACTGAATATTTTAGCTAATATATGTACTGTACATTTTTAATTTTATGCTGAATGAATTTGCTATTTTTACAGTTTTGTGTTGATTTACATTTATGTACTGAATGAATCTTTTTATTTATTTTGCTTTTGTAGTCATTAACAATGGAATTCTTTACTTTGGGCTGCTATTAATGAAGTACTAATTGTTTCGTAAAAATATTAGATGAAAATTAAATAAAATTTTGTATACTCATTAATCATATTTTAAGTTTATGAATAAAATATGTGCCGTACAATTTCAGCATGAAAGTCACTATTTTGCTTTGGGATGAGATGACTTTAGTAACTATTCCATGGTGTTATCAGTATTACAAAATGGCCACCAAAAATTTTTTTTATGATCGTTCTAGTGAATAATTGATTGTAAATCAGAATAGTGGGTACAAACTGATGATGATCATGAATCCTCGTATAAATGTCAAGCACTAAATGGGAATAAAGATATCTATACAATTACAGATATATTATTTTATATATTTACTGCTTATTTATTTAATATGATCTTGATTTTTAAAATGTATATGTAATATATTGCATTACTAATTAATGATTCCATATTAAAAAAAATAGTTAAGCATTATTAACATTTTATTTATAATATTAATTTTATAATTATAATAATATCACATGACTGTAAACTATGCTGTGTCAATATATACTACTTCAATTATATGCTATCCAAAAAAAAGTAAATAAACAAACAAAAAAGCAGCATTAAAATTTGCAAATTTAATACGTTTTACAAAACTCAAACAACTATTTTTCATCTCTGAGTGCCATATGTACATTTAAAACAATAAAATTTGTAAATAAATTTTAAATTAGCCCAGTAGCCATTTTTCCATCTGAGACGGCCATACATGATCATGTTTGTCAATAAATTTTTTTGATTTATATTGAAAGCATATACTTATTAACTTTTCTGAATTTGATATGCAGCATTTCACAAAATAGGTTATTTTCTAAGCATAATGCTAAAAATTTTATAAAATTTTAGAATGACTTAAAATATCAAAATAATTAGAGAGATTATAGCTTTTTTGAACATAAAATTAGCCATTTCACTAGTTATTCTATTTAATAAATAAAAATATAGTACAGTAAGTTTTTTTCGTATTCTTATTTTTTTCAGTGAAAGAAAATAACTATATTATTATTTTTTAAAAAAATTGTTTGTACTATAATTTTAATTTATATATGCATATTATATATATATAAAAGTATCTGTGCCATATATATGTGCATTTTGAAAATTACTGCATACTTACAGTTCAATAAACAATACATATTCTATTCTAATCAAAGTTTATCAATGAAACATGAGGTCTTATACACTATATGATGTATGTGAGGTGGGCTTGGAACAAAATGTAATATATATCATGGAGCCAATGTATTTTTATTTATATTCTTCCAAGAGCAATTTTCTCTAATGCAGCAGTCGGCAACCTTTTAGATATTGCCGACCAGCGGCTGGTAACCTTTTAGATATTGCAGACCACTAACATAATTTTTAAAGCTATGAATTTATACAAGCATTGAGTATGATATACATATATATTTATAATTTTAATTTTAACACAAAAATAATAAATAATAGTAATATATATTAAAAATTAGTTTGACATTTGCTACTCTTGGTTTAAAATTATTTTACTAATCCTTGGCTCCAATGATGTCACCTCAACATGTAAAGGAGCTTTTATTTCTAGCGGAGAGATACTTGTTTTTAATAGTTGTTACAGTTGAGAACGTTTTTTCACACAAGTAGGTCGTTGTGAATGGAGTCAAAAGATTTAAGGCTTTTTCATTCAATATTTCTATTTTACATATAATAATACAGCTTAAACAAAATTTATTTTTCATTTAAAAATTTTATTAAATGAGCTTAGTGAATTTAAATAATATCTGAATTTTTTTATGGACCATTAAAATTACATCACACACCATTCCACCAGTGGTCTGTGGACCACCAGTTGCCGACCTCAAACGTATTTTAGAATCAAACTACTATAAACTTGATTTTTTTTCATATACAAGTTATTTTATCATATGTTGTTAATTATTTTATAATTATCTACATTATATGAAAGTTACCCTGCATGGCTTGATACAGTTGATAGAGCTTCCGAACAGGGATTGGGAGGTTCTAGGATTGATTTTGGCACTCGCAGTTCCAGCACTCAAACTTTTTCTGAACTCCCAAGCAATAAAGCCATTTGCATTTTTTTTGTATGAAAGTTGGTTTTACTAGTCAGGAAGAAATATTAGAACAGTTATAAATAGTTATCCAATATTCCATGATTTTTGTAATATATATATATATCATTAAAAACCAATCAACACTTAAACAATCCCAATAAAGAGAGCAATCAACAATTTCAAACTGTTGTCAAAGCAATTATTACACTTATTGTTTAAGTAATATACATATATTGTCTATAATTGTGGTAATAGAATAAATATATTACAAATTTAATATTGCATTATAATTGTATTATTGTTTTATATTAAGATTATGTTCTTATCTCTACAGTAAGATAAAACAGTCTTAAAATAAACCATTAGATAGAAAGCCCACTTCAATCATTTTTTCAGAGAAGAACAGCAAAGGAGATAATGTTGTTGTATATGTTTCTTCTTGTTTTATCTTCTGGCTGATATCTATTTACTGACCAATAATTGGATGGCCAGCTAAGTTGGCAGTGAGATAACTGCCTATAAAACAATTTCTAAGATTGCTTGAAAAATCTCAAGTTTAAATCCGAGATTGGAATCCTAGCAATTGAATATTTTGATTATTCCTACATGTACCATTTTGATATAACACATGCATATCCACAGGACATTGCATCCATTTTAACCATGCTTGATGGTTGCATTATATTTTAATTGTGTTATTTTTTCACATTAGCATTTTTCTGAATATTTAAATTTGTAGTTTAAAAATGTCTAGTAAAAAATTCTGAGCCTACCTGGAATTTTTCAACTATCTGAAATCATCCCTTTCCCCAGCTATGCTTCAGATTTGAACTCTGCTGAGTTTATAGTTCTAGTATAGTCTCATGGAAAGAATTTAATTAAATTCAGAAGGGCATTTAATAAACAATCTCTTTGATCTATGATACATTGAAATGCATACATTTAAAACTAATATGTTCCAGATCCACAATCTGAAGCCATTTAATATAAACATTTAAATAGAAAAATTATATTACAAAATCAAAAGTATAAGGGTAAATATATATTTAAAATTAAATGCAGTACTACTCATGTAAATTTGAAAGTTTCATTTTAATAAAAATTAAAGTATAAAAAAAGGCTTAAATTTTACCATAATAAAAATTATTATTCAATATTTTTTTTTAAAATTTACAATCATTTCAAACATGCAAGTTAAATTATATTACTTTTAATTTTAATAAAACTAAACCTTAACCATAAAAAAAGACTTTATATTTTATCATAATAAAAATTATTGTTCGGTAATTTCTTGCTAAGTTTGATAAATAAATATGCAAATGAGTTTGATTTTAGTAATCTGCAATGTGATAGAGATGTTTGCTGTGTTATCCGATGGTTTTCATTGTAACATTTGTGTTCATTGCTTAATCACCTGTATAAGCTTTCTTTTATTCGTTCTTAGAATTATTTCCTTCTTGACATCTTTAATTACTGTTTATAGTTTTATAAAGTTTTTACTTATTATACATACAAAAGCATAATACAAATAAACAATTTGCATTTTTCCAACATTTCATGAAATAAAATTTTTGATGTTTTAACATTATTAATTTAAAATATTTGTTTATTGTTTCTCTGCATAAATTTTAACATTCTAATAATTTAAGTATAGCATATTAAAAATAAATTAAATACTGTATAGTATTTCAAATGTAAAGAATATCTGTCTAATGGATGATAAAGTAATTTTTAATTATATTAATATTTAGAGATTAGAGGACTTTGAGAAGTAAACTCAATCTAGTAATTTAAGATAATAGAATTAAATTAGTAATACATACTATATATATATTTCATCTTTAGAAGAAGTTAATAACTAAAAATATCTTGGTCTAATTATTAATGCAGATTAAAACATGATAGATAAAGTCAACAGAATTAAATTCGGATGGTGTAATTTTGGTAAAAATAATTTATTGTCAAAGAAAATATACATATTTGTTTGAAAAGGAATATTTTAAATATATTATATGTTTTACCAGTTCTTACTTATGGATTTGAGACTTGGACACTTAACAGAAAAGCAGTACTAAAACTTCAGATCACTCAATGAAATATGAATAACAAAAAGAGATTGAAAATAGAATACATGAATGAGAGAACAAAAAATAAATATCACTGGCATTATTGAAAGAAAGACTTGATGCTAGAAGAGATGATAATAGGATATGGTACAAATGAAATGTAATTAATTTACCCATTTTATAAAAAATATTAAAATTTAAACTATTCAATTTAAAAGCATTTTATTATTTTGTCAAGCATTGGTGGCCGAGGGGTCAGCACAGCTGCTTCACAAGCGGTTGTCCCAGGTTCACTTCCCCGGCCAATGCTTTGACACATAAAAAAACATTTTATTTAACATAAAACGTTTTAAAAAATGCATTACAATATTAATTTTTAACTGTTGTTGATAACTCGTATATTATTTCATGAAAATATTTTAATTATCAACTACATTATATTTTTTTAAGATTGCAGTCAAGAACCAGGATAAAAACTAAAGCTCTAAAGCAAAGAATTCATTGTCATTTATTCTTGATCTATTATATTATATATAGAGCTTGCGAAATAAGCTCTTTGTTTAAGAAATAAATTTATTTTGAAAAACTACATAAATTATGGTACATAAATTACTTGAAATTAAAGATTCATAGGTGTCCTTCTGCATGCTTTGTCCACATAAGAGACCTGGTCGTATTCAGTCCTGTGCTTTTGTCTATGCCGGTCTACCTCTGTGCAGTTAACTAGATTCCATGGGATCCCCAATCGTCAATTATTGTGCAGCTAATCTGCTTTATTTATGGCACCCTGGAAATTATATGATTAAAACTAAGATTTGTCAGATCGCATTGCAGGGGTGTTGTCATCCTTTGCAGACATGAATCTACAAATTTAGGGACCCACTAATCCCCACACCTTTGTCATCTTCAATGCTGCATTTAGGCACCATTAACAGTCATCCCACTTTCTACAGCACAATGTAGCTTTACCATCCATCTCTATTGTTTGGACTTTACTAGTAATATTTGGTATATGGTCTAGAGACATTTTCTCCCAGGTATCAGATAACAGTTTAGGTGAGGCCATTAGATGATCTCTAGTTCTTAATTTATACATGAGTTCCTTGAACATCTCCCATGGACTTTTTATATAGGATTGGAATATGAGGTGACACCTGGTGAACCATTTTGCAAATAGTATTATGATGGCCATCCAGACCGTGGCAAAAGTGCCACTCCTCATTGCTTTACATATATTCAGAATAGAGGCACATCCTGACTGGACCCCAGAACGCAGTCTTATTTCAAGAGCTGTGAATTTTTTGCAGTGAGAGAATGTATGGTCCATTGTCTTTTCATCTTCACCACAGAGGGCACATGCTGGAGCAATGTAATCCTCTGCAGTCCACCATAAATTGCCTTGTGGGAAGTGCATTGAGTTGGTATTTTATAATCAAATTCATTAATTTGGGCTCCATGGCCTAAGATCTAGCTTTCTTAATTAGTGACCTTATGGATATGTCTAGTCTTCCTAGGGTTTTTTGCTGGCTGGGATACATATACTTAAACGTATCCCAATAGGTTTTTTTGTTGCTAAATAGCTGACCTGTGTCCACTCTTAACAAGTTCTATATACAACATTTGTAAATACAAGCTTATTAAATTAGGTCATGAGACATCTGATTTGATTTTTTTTGTAGTTCTTGATCTATTATGTATATAATTTGACAGTTTTTTACTTAAAATATTATGCTGAATCTTGCATGATTTGCTTTTCTCTTTTGGATTTTTGTTTTATGGTATTTAATTGTTTTAAAAAATTTGGTAATTTTCTACTAAAATGAATTTAGCCACAAGAAGAGCTAGTAGTATATAAAATAAATGTTTAAATGAATACATTTTAAATGTATATAAAATGATTTTTTGTGGTTCTTCAAAAAAATCCCTCATATATCATATTATTGCATAAACACAATAATGTTTGGTTGTCCACACCCATAACACAATCTAGATTACATAATAAAACTGAATCTCTATCTATATTTCATCAATATACTTCATGCTTTTATTCATATTTTATGTATTCAGAAATTGAATGCATGTGTTAAAAAAAATAAAAATCAATTGGTATATTATTATGTTTGGAATTTTTGATATTTTATTTGGGAACAGAAATTTGTAAATAATGCTCTATGAATATGGGTCCTAAGTTCAATTCTGATGCTGGTACTTGTAAATCTCAGATTTTTTATGAATTCTGGAGCAATAAAGCCATGCATTATTTTTAATGAAATGATTGTAAAACCCAGAACTTGGAGATAATGCATTAAAACATGCTTATAGTCATCTCTATATGGTTTAGTGTAGTGGTGGAATGTTAGACTCTGGATCAATAGCCTTAGCTTAATTCCAGTTCTGGAATTTCTGGTGCCCAAACTCAAACTTCTTATGGATTCTCTCTGCAGAAAGGAGTTTCCTGTTAACTGAAAGGAGACCCTTTGATTCCTCTTGGAGGCCTTAAAGGAACTGAGCAGGGCAAATTTCTAATGTTCACTCCATATGTTTTTATCATTGCAGCTGTTCATATAGTATATGAACATGGTTGAACTGCTCACTAACATGCATTAGCCAGCATCATGAGTTTATTGGCTTTTTACCTCTGAGTTTAAGATGAAGAAACACCATAGTCTTTCTTCTCAGTTGCCTGATAAGGCAGAATGGATGTGTGTGTGAATGAAATTTTTTTTAGCCCACATGTGAGATGGATGGATGAAATAAAAAAGGGTGCAGGGGTGATGTGGAGAAGAAAAGCTAGAGATCAGAGTAGATGGATTGAACTTGGAGAGACCTTCATCCTGCAATGGATTGATAATTCTTGACAATGATGATGATAAGATGGTTTAGTGCTTTACTGAGTGTCAGACTCTGGAATATGGGTCCTAAGTTCAACTCTGATGCTGGCACTTGTAAAGCTCAGATTTCTTATGAATGGTGGAGCAATAAAGCAGTTCATTTTTTTTTTAAATAGAAAGTATTGTAAAACCCAGAACTTGGAGATATATGTATTAAAATATGCTGATAGTCCTATCTAATATCGTTTAATGTAGTGGTAGAATGTTAGATTCTGGCTTATTAGATCATTGAATAGATTCCAGTTCTGGAATTTCTGGTGCTTAAACTTCTTATGAATTCTTGAATCTGAGTAATAAAGCTATTTGATTATATATAGCGGACTATAAACAGGAAAGTAAGAATTTCATAACAATATTAACATTTTATTTATATTTAAAAATATGTATTAAAAGTCTTTATTTAGATTGTGGTGTATGCTGTAGCAAATTGATAATACTCATTTGAACAAGTGGTAGTATTTTTCTAAAGCTTGTTTTAACGCTTCATGATATACTCTTTCCAAAAGAAGAAAGTAAAGGTAAAATTTGGATCATTGTTATTATAACTCCTGACACTTTTTTTTTTTTTTTGCGCGATATTGTAACTGTGTCTTTTCTTTCTGGACAGTGCTTTCCTGACTAAGCCAGATTATCGTAGCGATCTTTATATTCCAACTAAAATATAACGAGACATCCATTTGCTGATCAGTAGTAGATGTCTAGATGAGTGTCTTTGAATCAGCCTTCTAAAAAAAAAAAAAATCAAATTTTATCCGAGTTTGAATCTCGAACTCAATTCATAGACAATCAAGATATTACCGAAATATTAATAAAGATCATTTTTTATTACAAAAACTGATTTTTTAAAAAATATTTGTAACGAATGAAGTTTAAAAAAATTAAGTCATGTTTTTAAATATTTAATTTCGCAATTATTTTTAAAAAAAGGTTTTTTGAAAAGAAATAAACATGATTAATAGATTTCAATTAAACCAAACCTGTAATTATATCTTGTAATCATAAAATCAATACTGCAGCTTATTTTTGAAAAATTATAACTTTTTATCATTATTTATTTATAGATAAGGGAATAAATAAATTATCTTTAATTGCCATATAATTGTTAAAGCTTTAAATTATATACTTCGGTGTGTGTCGTCGTTAATTTTTAGTCAGTTTAAGCATCTTATTTGTTAAGTTTTTTAGAAACGCCAGCAGCAGCCAGCGCAACCGAAACAAATCTTGTTCTTGGTGGGAGATCTTTTCCTTTCAAATCTATAGATTAGTTTTGCTAATGCTTTTGCTTTGAACTTTAACTTGCGCTGAAATTGCATTCTGGGGTAGAAATAAATTGTCGTTGCTATGACAACCCTCACTGATGTGTTTTTTTATCTCTGTTGTAGTGGATCATCAATCTTTTTCTTTTTTTAAAATCTGTGAATGTGAAAAAATAAAATTTCATTTTAAAATGTAATATATACTGTATTTATAATTCAGTAGAAAACATTATCTGTGCGTGTGTTTTAAATAACCGACTGTAGAGTAAAGAGCTCTTTCCGACTTTTGAACTGAGGGATGGCAATGTTCACTTAGCTAACCAATAGTTGGATTGCGGAGGGGTTTTGATTAGTTAAATTGGCTATGGATTGACTTGGAAAAAAAAAAAAAGATCTCGAAACAATTTCCCAGCGTCTATATGTTTATGGTTATATTTTGAGACATGCTCACAGTAGTTAAGACATTTCCATTGTTTCTAAAACTAATTAATTGATCTTTCATCAAATATATAAAATAGTGAAGTAGTTAGATTCATGCCTTTAAGTTTATAGATATAATAAACATCTCCATACTTCCCCATTCTTTTTAAATTCATATAAAGATATAATAAAAGACAAATGACCCCCAATGCATTTCGTGCTGAACCAGCACTCATCGGTTGGCCCAGGTCACTATCTCTCAGATATGATGAATATTAGTCGTCATAATTATATATGTGCATGCATGCACAGTGTACGTGTTTCTTAATCTTTTTATTGCATATTGTAACCAAACAGAATGATAATTTTATCTTTAAAATGCAATCAACAATTCAAATCTAAAATAAACAGTTTGATTCGTCAAAATCCAAAACTATCTTGAAAATAGGCGCATGCATTTCAGCTTTTTCACATTTATAAACTAATCGCCTTTTTCCAGTAATATTAGTGATTGATACTTATTTATTTTTTCCAAGTGTATATTTTACTTTACATTAGTATTATTATGTATCTCTCCATGCAGAGAGATCCAAGACTGTGTGTATAGGGGGTCCCAAGACAATGCATATGGACTCCTGTTTGTTTTATATATATTTTTAAAAAGAGTATTAAGATATATTACAAATATTAAAAATGACCATTTTTTTTAATTCTTCGTAGAGGTCCAAAAAATTCTTTGTTTGTTCTCTATACTTTGTTACATAGTCTGGCGTATCTGCGTTCATTTTCTAGTGAATGCACAAGACTCTGGCAAATAAATAAGCACTCTATGATGGCAATATGTATATAGATTTATTTTTTGTTTTCATTTTTTATGAATTACAAAGTATATAATTATCTTTCTCCAGAAACAATTTAACAATGCTATCATGTTTATTATTAGACTTAATATGTTTAATAGTGAACTAAATCTTGACTTTTGCAGATTTTGATATATGTTTAAACTTATAATACTAGATTTGGAATGGCTTGAGAATATATATCTTGTGGCATAGATAGTTTCAGTAATATGACACTCACTGGAATGCCTTTATTGCCCTTTCTAAATGAAAGCAAATAACTAAATGGTGATTCTAGAAGATGTTGATCATTTTTCTGTCGAGTGGTAGTTGAATTGTTCATTCTCTTTATCTTAAATAACCAGTTGCAGAGATAAATACTATGTTCATAATAATAGGTATTTTTGTTTGGTTTAATAAACAAATTCTCTACAAAATTCCTAATTGTTTCCTAATTTTGAAAAAGCATCCCTTTTCTTTACCCATACCTGAACTGGATTTTTTTGAGATCATCAGATAAAATGAATGAATTAGACCTTATGGGAATAATTTATTTTATGTAAAACATTTCTATGATCTTGTCCAACCAGTGGAATCCATAGATAGCCCCACAATAGAACCATATAGAGTGTAATAACATATTAATGCAGATTTCAAATGTAGTTGTTGCTAACATCCAATTATAAATGCTTTTCGACTTATTTAATAATCTACTCCACAAATTTTAATATATGACAAATATCATGTAAATTGGATTTCCCCTCTGTGTGAAAATTTATTATTAGCCTAAAAGCCAAATGTTAACAAATGAAAATAAGTACTACAATAGATCACATGACATATGCTGTTAGCATGAACATGTAAGATCTGGAGGTTATGTTGATTCGCATATCACATGTTCCAGATGTTTGTACTTACATATACCAGGAAATGTTTATGTAAGTTAAAATTTGCTTCTGTTTATTTAAGATTTGCATTATTGAAAGGAGTAAATGTAACACTATTCTTTATCAAATCACTATAACACATGATCACCATTTCTAATGCTTATACAATTTACAAACACAGTAAGAACTTTCTCCATAAAATATTGCCACCTAGTGAAAGCCACAGTGATCAATGGATGTTAGAAGGTTAATGCATCAAAATCCCTATCTGGTGCTTATTTATTCATTATTTTCAGACTAATTTCTACCTTGTGGTTTTCATTTATGAAGAGCCTTGGATTTGAGAGCACTGCACCCATATCTTTGGATCTAGATGGCAATATTTTATGGAGAAAGTTGCTACTATTATTTTTTACACATTCCTTAGATTTCATCTCATAGCTTTCAGTATGCATGCACCCAGATTAAATATTTTTAGCTTAAGACAATGTTTAAATAGTTACTTTATTCATAGAGTTTTTTATTTATTTATTCATTTATCTATCTTCAAAGCAATAATGTACAGTAAATAATGATTTTATTTTTTAGAACCACACCATGTTTCATAAAATAAGTGAATAAAAATTTTTGAATTGTGATATTAATTACCTCAGTATTTTTTTAAACAGTTACTTTAGTAATTAAAATTTCAAGATTCATTCTTTGTATAGGTAGGTACTTTATATAGTTATACAGATATCTGTAATAAAAATGATATTCTTTTATTTAAATTCAAATCTTGAAGGTATATTTATTTTTTAAAAAGTCTGTTTTTAAATTGATAAAAGAGTTAATTAGGGTTACATAAGATGACAACCTATCTATTCAACATGCTTATTAAATATATAGTACAGAAAGTCTAAATAAATGAGGACTAATATGTTTCAATAAAATGAAACATTAACAACCTCAAATATGCATCACATGACCATCATTATGCTTACCAATCTGTTAAAACAGTAACAACATTCTCCATACAAACAGTGTCATCTAGTGCAAGCCATAGTAATCAATGAAGGTTAGAAGGTTTGGGCATTAGAAACTAGTCTTGGGGGTATTGGATGAGTAGGCACTAGATAGGGATTTTGATGCATGGACTTTCTAGCATTTATTGATTACTATGACTTGCACTAGATAACACTATTGTATGGAAAATGTTAACTTTAAGTATGCTGATGACACTGTACTTATTATAGCTGAAAGTACAGAAGACCTCCAAAATTTAATGAAAAGCTAAAGAATATAGTGAAAAGCTAAAGAATATAGTGAAAGGATGGATTATGTATGGCTAACTATGAAGTGATTGAGTTGAAGGTCAGCAAATGATTTTAAAATTAATAACCAAGATTTTCTTGAATCATTTATTACCAACAAACAATCCAGTAGTTAAGAGATTCATCACAAATCAGCTCTCTTAAAGTGTTTTCCATGGTTGTGAAAGTTGAATCCAGAAGAAGAGTGATAAGAAAAGTTTTGATACATTTGAATTTTGGTATTCATGAAACAATTTAAACACTGTAAATAGTAAGGAAAAAGCAGATATTTATTTGTTCAACTTAATTCTAATTTAAATCAAACAGATGATAGATTTATCTGAAGTAATGCCATTCAAAGTCAGATGATAATCTCAATTCCTGCAATAATTCCAGTATCTTTTTTCCCACTCTCCTTATTAAGTTGGCAAGCCTTGTTGTATTTCTTTGTAAATGAATATTTAATAGATTATTTCCATCTGTTTCAAAGAAATTAGTTGTTGTTTTTTGTATTTTCATAGTGAAAAATCTCTCCATACCTCTCAACTATATATATTTTTTTATAAAATGCACCTATCACGTTCTGAGTTTTAAATCTCTCTTTTTCTATAAGAATTGGGGGGGGGGAGGTCTTATTTTTATTGTTCTACCTTTTATATACTCTGTTATTTTTTTTTTTAAATATCTATATTAAGCAATAATAAAGAATCATAGTTGATCAAATTGCAAAACTTTATTGAAAAAGCAATTATAAATTGCTATGATAAAAACATATTAGTAGGCAGAATTTAATTCATATGATTATCTCCAAATTGGCATCTAATTTTAATAAAAGTTTTTCAATAGCTAAGATTTCTATTCAAGAATGGCTTCTGTTATTAGCATTGCTATAAATACAACTTGATTCTCAGAATGAGTTCGTTTTGCTATTCACTTGTCACCAACGGAGACATTTTTAATTACAATATTTCATTAAGTGTGTATTTTCACGTGCATTCTTAAAACTGATGATTATCCCATTCCACACATCAGTCCGAGGTAATAATAATCTCCTTATTATTATTACGCCTACAGAATTTATAACCATTTTGATTAATGTTTTTTTTTATTAGCAGGGGTTGTAAATTAAATTGAAAATGTAAATATAAATCAAATGAATGATTTATTTACTTTTTCTAATAATAAATAGCCTAATGACTTTTTTTTTTAATTAAAATTTTAAATAACAAACATAAATAGATTTTTAAATGTTTCTATTCTCGGGTAGTAGAAATTGTTAATACCATTAAGGCACGTGAACAAGTCACGTGTAAATCAAACGGTTTTTTTTTTAAAAAAAAAAAGGGGGGGGGGCGTGTTATGTTCCCGTAGAGTGAATTTTAACTGAGCATTAAGAAATTATATTTGTATAAAGCAATATTCTTTCAAAACATATTAAAACAATTCATTTATAAAGATTTTCGTTTTTTCCTCCTACAATAATTATTCCTTCCCCTCCCTAATATTACTTTGCAGATGTGTTCTTTTATAAAAGATTTTTTTATATAACATATGATTTTAAGTAGTTTATTTTAAGATAATGTAACAAGTCTTAAGTATTATAGTTATATATAATCCTTATAAACACTTCCCCCTTTTTTCTACTATTCTTATATACAACATTGCAATTCCCAAAAATCCTTACTATAGTTCTTACATGTCATGCCTGTCTGTAAGAATTGGTTTTATAAGTACTTTTAAATACTACCTTGTGTGATTTAAGGCAATAGTATACTGTCAGATTCTAGACCATAAGATCCTTATATCGATGAGATATTTGGCATTCTTGCATATGAACTTATAAATTCTCCAGCACTAAGGTTTAAAGTTATACGATTAATTTTTTACTACATGATATCAAAAATAAGATGTAATTGTAAATAGCAAAAAATGGCAAATTACTATTGTTATGATTATGTATATCCTTTTTCCTAGATAGATACATAATTTGCATTATGATCAAGTTCAACAATTCAATAACATATAATTGCTAGTTTGTAAATCCCAGAGCTTTTTATTATGATTTTAAAAATCGACCATTATCTCACTTTCATCACTCTTTATTCTCATGATTGTGTTGTTAATCACGTAACAATGGTTTTGCTGTCTAAAAATCATGCAAAGTATTATGACTGTAAGGAGAAAAAAAGATCAAGGCAACATACCAATTATCTTTTACTTTGTCCTATGAGTATTTATTGTTGTAGTTTGTTTCATTTTGTCACTTAGGTATTATGTTCAGTTTTTATGTAGCGAGTTCTCCATACAGTAGGTTCCATTTAGTGCAAGCCTTAGTACTCAATTGATGCAAGAAGCTTTGGGCATAAGATCCCTATCTAGTGCTTACTCATCCAATATTCCCAGACTAGTTTCTATTTTTTTGGTTTTCATTAGTAAGGAGTCTTGGATTTGAGAGCACTGCTCCTAAATCTTAGGATCTAATGTAAGCCTCCAGCTGCCTTGGTTTTACCTATTTAGTTAACTATAAAGCTATGAGCCCAAGACAAAAACAATGATGGTTTCAATCCAGGCTTTTTCGCTTGTATAGTCATATGGATCTGAACCCAGTTCAGTATCCATATATTTTGTCATTGTTTTATATATATATAAACACAGTCATTATCATCCTTTAGGCAGGATTGATATAAAACCACTGATGAAAGCCGCAAGCTAGAAACTAGTCTGGGGATATTGAATGAATAGGCACTAGCTTGCATCCATTGATTACCAAGGCTTGCACTAATAGCACTACTGAATGGATAGTTTGTTACCATTTTAACAGCTTGTTTAAGGAAATAGTGATCATATGATGTTTCAATTTTTGTAGTCTGTTTTATTAGTCGTTTAGCTATTATTCCCAATAATTTATCATAATGATAGAAGGTTAAATGATATTACTAAATTGCCATAACATTAATCATGATATTTCAATTCTGTAATAATGGATAACTAGCATTAGAAATGGATGTAATTTCTAGGTCATGTATAGTGTTACCTAAAAACCTTTATCTGTTTGGAAGTACAAAATTTAACATACTTACAGACAAGCAAATAATAATAGAACTTTTAGAAAGATTGATCAACTTTTATCCAAACAATTTCTCTTTAGAAGAGGAATTATGCCAAGATGATTAGCATTTTTAAAATGTATCATTATAAAGAAAATAGCTATATGGCTTGTATTATAGGGTATTTAAACACAGACTTTCAAGCTCCCTTCAGCTATCCACACTATCTCATATTACATTCAGATTCCAAGTATTGCAAACTGTATGGTTTGTTACTTGAAATATCACATTTGATCATTCAAGTGACAGTTTGCATTTGTGATTGATCATTGAAGTATTGTCTTGCGAGGTTTAATGCAGACCTTAAAAACTAAAAATCCTCGAATCATAGTTGAACTCTTGGTGCTTGAACATCAGATAATCCTCTAAGTGACAAACCATCCAATTATTTCATTATTGTTATTAATGATCAATTAGTTTCATATTAAATTTAAAGTTTACATCAAGATTTTTTACAAAATGTTATGAATTTCAAGCATATACTGTGAGTCTTAGTGAAAATATGACCAGTTTTCTCACCAAACTATTGTGACCACCATTTCTGAGTCAATGCATGTGTTATGCAGCAACATAATTAAGCTATTCACAACAAAAAATTTAAATGCTAGTACGTCTGGATCATGAGTTTTGACATGAAATGTGAAAGTATGTGTTTTGTATCTTAATTGACAGTGAACAATATGCTAATTAGCATTACATTTTGTTTTAATTTCATTCAGATTGCACATAGCAGTGAAGCCATGAGCCATAAGAATGTTTTCAAATAGTTTGCAGGTTTTCATGATGGCAAGGGGAACACTGAAGACAATCATTGAATAGGTGAAACACACTGACATATTTCGTGTCATAACTCGTAATGCCAAACATGGTAGCAACTTTAAAAAATTTGCAAGGAATAGCAAAATTTGATCATTACGGAACATGTGTTGAATTAGACGTGATAATGCATAGAGAAACAGTCATTATTTTATTGCGACAGTTTAATTAAATTTATTAAAGAACCTACTCATTTAAAGATTGTAAATTTGGAATGTAAAATTGTACATAAATTTCAATGTCAGACAGAAATTAAGGCTGTTTTTTTGTCATTTTAAACAAATGAGGTACCCCCACCCCCCAGTCTATGACTTAAAAGCATTTTAAATGTTGAACAAAGGATCAAGAATAGAATGAAGCCACCTATTCTTGGAGCTCTGATATTTATAAGCATACCTTTATCACATTATTGGTAATTCAGAATGAAATTAATTTATTTAATATATTAAAGTAATATATATTAAGGCTATGTTGGGGGAAAGGAATTGAAATAATAATAACTGATGGTGCTTTGGTAGTAAACCTGCAATGTGGTGGAGATAGGAGATCTTTTTACATCCACAATAAATGCGTAATGTCATGATGATGTCAAATTGAAATGAAATAAACCCTGTGAGTATACGTATAGAAACGTATTTTTCTTTATCAATGTGATCTTTTTTTAGTAATACTCCAACATTTTCAGTCTCATAATTAATATGTATTTTTCTTTTTTGTGTTTTTTATTCCTTTTTTTTTTTTTTTTCTGGTTTAATTTGTTTATAACAAAAAAAAAATATGTTTATTAGCATTTCTGTTGAAAATCCCAGTTTGTGTGGAAACATGTTTTTTTTTATCAGCATGATCTGATTTTTTTGTAATACTTCCACATTTTCAGTCTCATAATTAATATGTATTTTTATTTTTTGTGTTTTTTGTTCCATTTTAATATTTTTTTCTTTTTTTTTTTTTTTTTTGTGGTTTAATTTATTTATAAAAAAAAAATGTTTATTAGCATTTTTGTTGAAAATCCCAGCATACTCTGCAATCACGGGCTACATTTTCGAAGGGAACATTTTTAGTACAGATCTCCATTTTCTATAGTAATATTATTTTTTTTGTTTCTAGGTGACAATTCCTGTTATATATTACACAGTAAATATTATTTAAAAACCAAAATTATTTACTGTTTGTTTAGTATCATTTTTTTTGTGTAATGACATCATTTCATTAAGATTGGAAATCATTGTTTTTTTGATTGGGAACATCGTTTTTAAAAATTGTTAGTGTGAAAGTTGTTTGTATAGTTAATGTCTTTTTATGAATATTATTTAAAAACTAAAATCATTTACTGTTTGTTTAGTGTGTATTTAAACTAACAATTTTTTTGTGTAATGCTGTCATTTCATTAAGATAGTAAATCACTTTTCTTCTTTTTTTTGCTTTCAAATATCGTTCTTCATTAAGATTGCAAGTTACTTCTTTTTTTTAATGTTTCTAAAAATTGTTAGTGTCCAAGTCATACATATTTGAATGTTTTGTTTAAAATTATACATTTTTTATTGAAAATGATAAATATATTATGTTTCTACTTTTATTTGTTTTTAGTCTTGCAGCACAGAGCATGTATTAGATCTACTTGTGCCTGTTGACATTTATATCAACCTCCCAATAACTTTGTACATCTTACCAAAATACCATGTACAAGATCTGTCTACATGTTTTTTTTCCAAAAAAAGTCATGTACAAGATCTGTATACATGTTATTTTGGTCAGATCCCAAGATTACCAAGCTATATCAGTGGATTGATACGAATGTGAATAGGTTTAATACATACTCCATGTTGCAGCTCTAATACCAAAGTATCGTAAAATTGTACATAAATTTCAATGACAGATAGAAATTAAGGCTGTTTTTGTCATTTTAAACAAAGGAAATACCCCCCCCCATCTATAACTTAAACACATTTTAAATGTTGAACAAAGGATCAAGAATAGAATGAATCCACCTATTCTTGAAGCTCTGATATTTATAAGCATACCTTTATCAACATTGTTGGTAATCCAGAGTGAAATTAATTTATTTAATATATTAAATGAATGTTGTGGGAAAGGAATTGAAATAATAATAACTGATGGTAGATTTAGATTTATCATGACATAAGAATGGTAGTAGAAAATGGTAAATTAGAGCCAATTTGAGGGTATACAATGCCTTTAAACACATTAGCTGCTGGTATCCAAATTTATAAATTTACCTATACTTATTCATAAATAAATTGCTAAATGATTATTAACATTTTTTTTTTAAAATTTACTAATAATCAATTCTTGATGTAAATTTTAAATTTAATAAAATACAATTACATCAGTGATATTTTTATGTAGTTCTGATATACTTCATTTTTTTAAAAATTGCACAAACTAAATCTCATCAGTAGGGATATCAAATATGAGGATTTTTTTTAATAGCTGGATATTCAATTATTTTTTCTGGTACTTACAAATTAGACCTGCTGCCCATGTTTGTGAAGACAGAATGCTGTATCTTTGTCCAGTGAGGGGTAGGGTGTTTGTAGTAGCAGAATGCCATATTAAAAAGTCCCAACTACAGCATTGTGCCATCGCAAACACTCTCCACTCCTCCATTGGAGAATGGTATTGCATTGTGTCATTGCAAACATGCATAAATATCTTTTCCATTAGGTAAATGCTTAACCAATACATTTATTTGGTTTATAAAAAGTAGTACAACAAAATGCTGCTGGAAATTGCATTATGTTTTATTTTAAAAAAAAATGAATGACTTATTTGTTAGGGAGTTCATAAGAAGTTTGTGTACCAAAAGTGATAGACCAGACTGTGATCTGTGAATCTTAAGCTTTAGAATTCACCATTCTGCCATTACACTAAACAACATGTAGCAATATGTTTATTAATAACAATGAATTACATAAAAATTTGAACTGATTTTAAAATAAATAATATATATGTAAGTATTTAAAATATAAACGTAATAAATATCTGGAATATTTATTTATTTGAATAATAAGTGATATATATTGATCCACTAGAGGGAGCCTGGGATTCCAGTTAAATATCTGGAATATTTATTTATTTGAATAATAAGTGATATATATAGATCCACTAGAGGGAGCCTGGGATTCCAGTTTTCGCTGTTTCAGGCTCCCTTTCCTATTCACCAAAGTCATAGTCCATTGTTGGATTCATAAACAAAAAGGTTACCAAAATGTAAGTGAATGTCTGTTTTATTGTTTTTTTCATCTTTAGAAGAAACTTGAAACAGTTTTCATTCAATGATAATTGAAATTATCCATCGTTCCGTTTTATGCAAATGGATGCCATTAGAAAGAGACAAAAGCTAGCTTAAATAATTCTTGGAATCATTAAAATATTATAAACCTTTTAAAAATAATTTTAAATGAAACCAAATATTTCTAAAAAGAATAGACACTAAAAATCCTAATTTTATTAATAGAATAAACAGGAAATTCATTTGCACATCAAATCTCATAGAAAACACGGAATATAATATGTTAGCAATGATGGTTTTAAGAATTTTATCTTTGCATCAGATTTTAGCAGTGTTAAACAAGTTTCAATTATTAATTCGATCTCAATTTTGGAAGTGAACATTATAGAAAATAACCTAAGCTATCGCCCTGCTCAAAAATCAAATGTCTCTGATGATCAGGGCAGAAGTTATCACTCCCCTTCCGGTGGTTGCCCCCCTCCCTAAAAAAATCAATAAATAAAAAGTTTTTAAATCAACACAGAACTACAATGAAGTGATTCCTGAGCAAAAAAATAATGATCTAAAGATAAAAATGAATACAAATGATGTTTTAGACCTAAACAGAAACTGTGAAGATACAAATTAATCATACTTTTTAAGCAATAATTATTGAGAATTTTCCAAAGTTTAACAACAAACTTTCAGATTATACTTGTACCATTCATTACTAAACAAAAACCTAAAATTCAATCAAAAAAGCAGAATCCAACTAGTATCAACAAAGAAAAATCATTGTGAACCCTGAAGGACTTTGGTTGGTGGGTTTTGCAGCTGCTGTGAGCATTTGCAGACACAGGAGTCTGATGATGATCAAGGGCAGATGTTCAGCTCCATTGACCTCAGTGTGCAAGATGATATGGACATATTATTTATTTCCATGGTATGCATGTAGACTACATGAATTAAATGTTGTATTGGTGGGTGTGAGTTTGCACTCTTTTTCCTCAAGTGTGGTGGTAGTGGTCATAAGGGACTAGGTTCATTTGAGGGGATGGTCGACCATCATTGTCTAGCCTGGGAAAACCTGCCGGGAGGATGAAAGTCACTACCTTCACATGGACTTCGCCATGAAGGGCTACTGCACCCCTTGATGGATTATTTGGTAGGTCAGTGTTCATTTGCACTCACTATCATTAGGTTTTATTTGTTAGCTTTAAATTTAGTGCATTTGTAAAGCGGTTGGTCTATTTTGAGCCACCACCATTTTTTTTTGTAACATGGATGGAGTTCTGTTTTGTGGGCATGGGTCTGCACTCCCCCCTTTTCTTCAGGGGTGGCTGGTTGTAGACATTAGGTATCTGGTTTATGGTGCGGGCTGTTAACAATTTTGCCATTGCCCAGAACACCTGCTGGGGGGGCTACACAGTCAAAGTTGGTGCCATTCCTGCTCTGGTTGGCTGCTGTGTCCTGATAGGCTGGTTTTGGGCAGTGTTGATCTGGTTCTTTACTTATTACTTCTTAGTTTTTACCCAAGTTGGCTTTCCAATTTTGGGCAGGTAGACCGATTATAGTCCCTGCTCATTTGGGCTGCTAATTGGGAGTCAGAGGTATTCAGAATAGTCTTGACATGGCTCAGCTGTGGTTTGAGAGTCTATTGCTTGGTGAACTTGGGCCTTGGACCTCACTGCCTGTTGTGGTGGTTGGCACAATGCTGGACTTCACCCATTCAGCTGAAGCATTTGAGTCTTTGCTTCAGGGTCCCAGGAGTGAGACCATTGGGTGATAGTTAACTTTCTTGATGGCTGGGCTATGTGGATCCACATACAGATACACATTAATCACATCACAGCAATTTTTATGGATGTAATTATTTTTGAACATATGTACCTTTTATCTTGTTACAATGAATTACTGTGTAATCCTCAATGGGTAAGTGTACCCAAAATTTTTGTAGTCTTCTATTAATAAAGGTTACTTTGAGAAAAAAAAAAAAAGTGATATATAATGGAAGTATCTTTGATTGAATGTAGAGATTATATGTGGCCATAGAAAAATGTAAAATAATAAAACTATTTTTATATTATTTTTGCAAACTTATAAATTTATTCATATAGCAACATTATTTATTTATGGTCATATTACAATTATTATTATTTATGCAATTTTGTAGAATATTTGTTTATTAATGAGCACAGAAATTTGTAAAAAGTAATAACGATTTTTATCAGCAGTAATGGTTTATTTCCCAAAAATAAAAATTTGTTTATAATCTATTTATATATATAAATGATGCAATGCACACACTTGATGGAGTTAAAAAAGTTAGTAAACTGTATTTAATTAAAATATATTTATTTACAGATTAAATCGCAATTTAAAAATATTAAATCTAAAAACGTCATGTTATAGTTTTTTAAAGTAATAATGTTGAGCATAATGACATAAAGTGACCAGTAATTTTCTCAAAATAATGTTGAGCATATTAGCATAAAGCAATTAGTAATTCTCTTAAAATAATGTTGAGTACAACGACATATAAGTAATCAGTAATTCTCTTAAAATAATGAAGTTTGATCATAATGGCATAAAGTAATCGATAATTCTCTTTAAATAAAGATGTTGAATAAATTGATAAGTAATTCTCTTAAAATAACGATGTTGTATATAATGACATAAAGTGATCAGTAATTTTCTTAAAATACTGATGTTGAGTATAATTGCATAAAGTCATAACATAATGTGATAGCTAATGAATTTATTATGAACTTGATAATAAAATAATATCATCATATAATAAAAACAAATCAAATCATTAATCTTAAGCCATGAATGATTGGTGGACATTAGAACTCAAGGTCCAATCTCACTTCTCTTGTCTGAATTTGATTTGAAGTTTCAAACAATCAGCTAATCAATGATTTTATATCATGCTAATTATAAAACAAAGAAATGACTTTGTATATACTTTTATGTATAACTAATAGTTATAATTCAATTTTTTATTTATTTATTTGTTGTTTTAACAGATGTTGAAACATGACAATAATGTTTGTAACAACAGTATAGCATAAAATGTACTCTTTTTTTCAGAACATTATTAAAAACTACACCAAAAAAGAGCAAATGATCAGTTACCAGATATTAATAACCAGTTGTCAGATAATTATAAAATTGTCCAAATAATCTGATAACTGATTTATAGTTTTAACCAGTTTGATATCTCTATTCTTTAGTTATGCTGTGTAATTTGACTGCTGAGATACCATTACTGAAGTGCAATTCTAAAAAATATTGACACAATTTTTCCTTTGTCTACATCGATATATCTGAAGAAAAATTATGAATGTATATAGAAATTTAGTATTTGCACAAAAAGTTAACATATAAAGCTGCAGATCTTGTGCCCACAATGCTTTTATTATGAATTCTTTAAATGTTATCTGTGAAATCTCTGGACTAATCAGCTTTATAAGTAATGATCAGTTTATTGAAGGCTTTAATCTATTCCTGTAAACATGGGTAGTAATGAGTTCTCTCTCTTTCTTTATTCTGCCATCAAATTTATGCAAGTAATAAGTAACCAATAAACATTAGAAGATACAGATAACATTTTCAAGATAGCTTTAGCTGAATGGATTCTTTTTATTCTTAGAGAAAGCATTGTTTTAGCCTTTGTTATCCTGTGAATATATTTCACTCAGGCTATTTAATCTTGGAAAATTTGAAACATTGAAAGGCTTTGAATACATGGTAACATACTCTTAAAACTTTTTAGATCTTACACTAGCTCATTGATTATTTTAATGATTCCCATTATATATTGCCTGCAGAGTTATCTTTAAACTATTGGGGAAAGTAGAGTATACATTAAAACTTTTAGCAAATATTTAAAATATGTAATTGTGAATCCAGTGGTTTTCAAACAGTAAAAAATTCTTGCTTAGACTTGGGTTAATCCTCAGCTCAGAGACAGGTTGATCAATCAAGGCATTAAGATGTGTTAAATGGTTCCCCTACCTCACATGTGGGTTAATTTTTTAATACTTGATCAATAACATAATTTTTTTAATCATGTTCCTATATCCCAGAGCTTATGTTTGAAATTTAACTATTAAAAAAAAAGATACCTCTAATAATAATACCTAAATAAATAGTCATAGCAATATTTTCCAAGGTTTTTTTCCTAATGTCTGCCGAAAATAAAATGGCCATATTCATTTATCAATGATTGCTAATGATGATGGATAAAGAAATTTATTTTGGTAAAGATGTTTTTGTCATTGACTTGCGGCTGACCTTGCAAAAAAACCTATTTTTGCTTTTATTGCTGATAGTAATCAAGTGTTGAAAAAATATAATACGTGAATTGTTTTATCATAGATCAAACAGAAAGATCAACCAAGTTCTTTACAATCAATTTATTTTTAGAACTCAGGAACAAAAGACTTTATTGACTGCTATATTGTTAATAGAAGATTGCTAATTGCTGTGCATTTTGTTAACGACAATAAAAGAACATTGAATTCAATCTATTTTAAAACTATAATTAACAAGATAATCAATAAAAGACAATTTAAATTTACCAGTATTAAAAGTATGTTGTATGTGTGTGTTTAAGATTTAGAATATATTAAAAGCAGTAAGTCACTAATACCATACATATTCAGGATCATCTGTGATGTGATGTACCGTGACTTCTCCTTAAACGGAGTCAGAAATCTCTCGGCAACTATGCCCAAAGAAACATGTTAGCCACTTTAGTAGAGGTACCTAGTGGAGGTACCGATCAATCTAGTACCTGCGATCTTCTGGCTGTTGGCCGTAATCAGTTTGTGTATCACTAAAATATAAGCTTTGACTTAATGATGGACCTATATAGCTGTGTGAACAAATTTGTCCTGTTTTTTTCTAGGATAATAATGCCTAATCATTGCTTCTGCTAAATTAACCATGTGTTATTTCACTTGAACACTAATTCCAAAAAAGAAATAAAAATATTAAAATTTGTAAAGTAATTAAAAGTTATAAAATTTTAAACATATATCAAATTTGTAAATATAAACAACACCCCCCTTTTTTTTTGGGGGGGGGGATGATTTTAAGTCTTGCACATTCACAACTCATCATCATTCACGTTTTTTTACTTTGCTATAATTGTCAGCTTTTTTAAATATAAAGATGATAAACAATCCATAATAAAAAGATTAAATTGTAAAGAAATAATTGGCAGATTATAATTAATTAAATGTATTAGTAGTAGTAGTAGCAGCAGAAGTAATAATAGTAGTAGTAGTAGCAATAAAAGCAGTAGCTATAGCAGTAATAAGAGAAAACAGTGCCATAAATTATATAAAAAAGAGAAAATGAAGAGATTGCATAGGTTGTCAGAGTTTCTCACATTCAATAGAGATTGTCAAACATCATTGCTGTATCTACTAACATCAAGTAACTATTACTTGTCAGAATATAAAAAAGAATATGCTTGGACCTCAACTGCTTCCTACCTTCCATTGTATTAAGGCAAAAAAAAAAAGTGTGATAAACATAACCTTGCAAAGCACTTTCTATCCCAGGGTATATAATTAGGTGTTTGTCAATAAAAAGTGACCAATGATAGTCTGCCTTTCTAATTTGCTTACCGTACCATCTCTGAATCATGAGTTACAACATAAAATGTGATTGGATGTTTCATACCGTAAGCTATGATAAGACAATGCATTAACATTACTTTTTTTTTAACTTGGAAAGAATTGTTATTGGAATATTGAAATTGGATATAATCATGATGCTGTGAGTTTCAAAAATGTTTTCAAGCGATTTGAAAGTAAATTTTTATGGTGAATAGTTAAACTATGTCATTATGCGTTAATTCAGATGGGGTTACTGCAGGTAGTTTGGTGAGAGAATCAATCATTTTTTTACAGGAACTCCATGATTATAATAATGAATTATCATGTATAAAATTTATACCAGTAGCAACTCTCTCCTTATCATTATTTATTTTAAAACATGATCAAAATGATCAATCCGAAAGAATTTTATAACATATTGATTGTTAATTTTTTTTCTTTTTGTTTTTTTATCGATAATATATTATTTACAAATATTAACATATGTACAAAGAAAAGTTTAGATTACACATACAGCAATAGATGCTTAACTAATCTATGGTTGTTTCAAGAATGAATGCCTAAGCAGAATGTTAATAGCAATAAAAATTTAACTATGAGAGACTTGAGAGTGCACAACTGAAAAATACTGTAGACTGCCAAATTTTGTTCATGATATTTCTGGTTAAGATTTTGAGAGATGATGAGTTATACCATTATTTGTTATTTGTTACGAGTATAATATACTTTTTATTGTTTTATTATCAAGAGCAGCATACAAGCCACATGCTTCTTGTGAATTGATTTGCTAATTATTTCTTATGTATATTAAGAGTTCTATACTTGTGTTTAAGTCATGTAAAATAAAAGGGAATGCATGTGAGTCGTAGGACCTATCAATTAATAATCATTACAATGAAATATTTAAATATATCACAATTTCTCGAATTGGATTCATTACACATTTAATCCATAAGGTAAATGATGTCAGATATAGTTGTATAATCTGGATGAAGCAGTATTCATATTGCAGTGCCCAAATTGTTAATTAATCAGTAGTATTTTATATCCTAATTTATACGTAATTGTAAAATATAGATCTCCCAGATGAACCACCCACAATTATTTCTCTTTATGTATCACCAGGCACATAGGTGATCTACTAGAGATACTGAGTATTCTCAGATATTATATTTATTTATTTATTTTTAAGTTTTCTATTATGATATATACGGCCTTAGTGACGTCAGATTATTTTAATTTTATTTCGAATAATGATCTCCTTGTGAACTTTTTATCTTTTGAAAGCTCATTTAGAGAATGAATTGAATTAAAATAAAGATTTTGTCCTACTATTAGTTTTTTTTTTTAATTATCTTTAATTAAAAAGTGTCTTTTATTTTTGTTAGTTTGTTTTGGATACTTTTTGAATATATATTATATATATCTGACTTCTTTTTTTTAAATATTTAGGATGTTGATTAAATGATGATAATCGTATGATTACTAAGAAATAATATACTAATCTCACTTCTAATAAGAAAATAAAATTAATTTTTGGGCTACAGACGGGTGTTTAATTAAAGTACTCATTAAAGTTTGTTTGTATGTTGTTCTGAATGTCAAGATGTTTAATAAAAAGTGTTGGGTGATCGTCTACCAATAGCAAACTGTTTAAATGATTGATCAACCATTATCATTTGTTTGCCTAATGACGTAATCTGTTTTTTTTTTTTTTAAAGGGGAATGTAATATAAGAAGTTCTGGAGACAATTGTTTGTAAAGAATTGCATTTTACACTTAATTATAAATGAGTAAGCTTTCGATAATGTTTGGTTTAGGGAAGATCATAGCTTTTTCTGCTGCGAAGATAGATGTGATTATATAAATAACATTTTACCTTTAGGCATCAACTGATAATTTTTCTGCACTGCACCTGAATTTGTAATAAAATAAGCATAAAACTTTATAGTAGAACGGGGCTTGACAAATTGCGGTTCATGCGGCCCTTTGATCTCAATCTCGTGGTTCTTTTTATTATGATAAACATAAACACGCATATTTTTTTTTATTTCTTATTATAAATAAGTATTTCGATGACTTTAAGTATGAGAAAACGCGCCATACAGCGTTGCTTCTTGAATTCAGCCTTATTGTAGATGATGAATATTTAAATATTAAAAATTTGTGAATAAATTAAACGGTCAAAATAATTTTTTGTTTTTGTTTATTTATTTTTAAGAGAATTGTTATTTCCCTTAGGGATGTATACAGGTTCTATTTCTAAAATAAATATTGAAATATTCAGAAATTGATATTGTTCACGAACCTATTTTCATCTCTTTCCATCCGCTCTTTTATTGGGAGGGGAGAGGAGATTTACAAAATGGCTTTTAGCGTTAAAAAGATTGCTGAAATCAGTAATAGAAGTTAATGTTTTCTAAAGTAACTTGTAAAAGTAAAAGTGACTTTTGAAATTAATGCATGTTTATATTTGCTGCACTTTAAAGCCATCAGCTTGAAGTCTATGCAAAATGAATTTGTTAAACAGTAGTTTTTACATAAACTTTTTTTAATCATGCCTCCAAATTGATTAAATTTGACATTACTACTCATCTCTTGTTACAAAATAATAGATTTATCAAACTGATTGATTGAATTATTTGCTGTTTATTTCACCTCTTACTTTACTGTTAAAGCCTTTTTGATTCCTCTTTGTCTGAAGTTTTCAAATTAATTATTCACTTTAAATGAGCTTCCTAGTGACAGTTTTTCTCATCTAATTCAACTAAAGATGAATTAAACTCTCATGCACACGAGTGAGTAACGTACATATATATGTGCGTGCGCGCGTGTATATATACTCATATACTGAATCACTTTTTAAAGTCGACAGATAGACTATTCAACTGAAGCACAATAAATAAATGGAGGGAAAAGAAGAGGATTGGAATTTTTGTGTGCACTGGATAATTCATTCTTTCTTTTATAGTATCCCTCCCCTCCCCCTTATTGCAAACGTAAATGATCGTTTTGTGACTTGTTTGCAGTTCTATTGGGGATGTAGCTCTCAATTATTTGTCCATTTTTTTTTATATCTATCAACAGTGACTGATAATTTTTACATACTACTTCTGATCATCCTAAGTCAATAGGTAAAATAGCACAAATCAAATTGAAATTTTTTATAAGTAACAAACAAAAAACTGAAAAAAAAAAATCCTTGTATTTTTCACAATGCTTTTTATTCAATTATCAGACAGTTTAGACTATCTAACAGTTTTTCTCAGTCTCTATTGTTATTTTTTTGTTTGTTTTGTTTGTCTTTACATTTTTTTCTTATTTTGTTTAGCAAGAAGAAAATAAAATAACAGCTCTGAAGAAGACTGAAAGATAGTCGCATCTGTTGAACATTTGAATAAACAATATTGTGAAAAGCGCAAAAAAAAACCAAATGAAATTTTTAAAATTTATTTAATATAAGCTTTAGAAAAAGGATGAAAAAATATTAAATAGCAAGCAGAAGTTTGTTGTGTGATATTTTTAAGTAAATCTAAATTGTATTTTGGGGGTAAAAAACCTACTTTTTAAAATGAATTACTTTAAAAAAAAAAAGTCACTTTTACTCAAAGTTTACCAATTAAGACAGTTAAAGAAGAACATTAGGTACAATCAAAAAATACCTGCAGTCTGCATTAGTTACCTCACTTATTGATTCTGTTCTGTGTGATTTAGTGCATCGGTAGAACAGTAGATTTGAGAATTGAAAGTCCATAGATCATATTCCAACTTGACCTCTATGCAACAGACCATTCAACTATTTATGTAATTATGGATTATGGATTATTTTCAAATCATGGAAGCAAAACTGAATTATGCTTTCAATGCCAGAAATTAAAATGAAATAAGTGGCAATGACAAAAATACATTTTTTAATTCTAATAAATTGAGTATTTGCAGTAATCCTGTCTGCCTATATAACTTTTACATTTATTTGCCATACTTGTATATCTCAGATAATAAAGGGTTAAATCATTGTAAAATGAATAAATAACTGAATGGTCTTATTAATTGAGAGTTCATAAGTTTGAATGCAGGGAGTATCAGGACTGAAATTGACCTGGTTATCTAACTCCAAAATCTGACCTCCTACTGTTGCAATAAACCACACAGGACAAAAAAAAAAACATTTTAAATAAATCATAAAAACGAATCATCATTTATTTATTTTTGGTTTAATAAATGATTAAATTGTTTAATTAAACGTATACTTAATATTTCCAAAAACTTATTTAGATTTACATGACCAGTATGAGATTTGAAATATCGTTAATAAGAATGCAATTAATATTTCCTAACATTATACTAATGAAAAAGAACAAATATTTTATAAATATTTTTGGAGGGCATAAATTGTAATAATAAAGAGTGTGAAAAGAAAAGACCTTACATGTAATTAATAACTGAAAAATTACTTTATATCTTTCTATATGCCACTTATTCCTACTAGCAACACTTTTAATGCTCACTCTCTCCACAAACTGGCAGTAATCAGAAATTGAATGCTAATGTAATAGATAAAATTTTATCACATAAAATGTACTCAGAAACATATTATTCTCAGAATTTACTTAATCTAGAGATTTTTTACATTTTTCTATTTTCTCAGTTCAAGGTGAATATTTTTTGAAATGAATTATGGGAAGATTAAATATTTCTATAGTGTAATTTTCATTACACCATCCCTGTTAAAAGTGAATAGAAACTAATCCTTACCTTGCTTGAGAATGTTGTAGTGAAAATTACACTACATGCATTAAGCGGATAATCTCTAGTCTAATGAATGACTAATAAAAATTATTAATATGGGATTATTTTTGTTTTATATTTATATGCTCTGTGTCTAATTGATTTTAACTTGAGAATGCTAGTATTTTAATGCTATACGATTTTTTAAATTTATTATTACTAATAATTATCCATTCAGTTATATAATCTAAAGATACATAAATAATTAAATGGTTTGTTGTTTAAGAGATCATAAGAATTTTGACCACTGATAGTAACAGAGTTGAATTTAAATCCAAGGATTTTGAACTCATAAGTTCATCATTCTACTACTTCACTAAATAAGAAAATGCTATTTATTTTCCAAGAAATTTTACATTTTATCTTGACTACCAATTTATATAAAAAGTAGAGGAGCAGAAACAGTGTTAGTTGTCAATTGGCATTAATTTTTTCTTCCTAGATAAATTTGAGCCAACTTTTCATATCTAAGTAAAACAGTATCAGATGGCCCCACATATGCCTAATCATATACTTCCAAAAGCAATATCTACTGTAAGCTATTAATGGGCATCAGATAGGGCTTAAAGTTGTTATAGAACTGAGGTCTCAAAAACATATAAAAGTTGACTTAGCGTCAGATCTGTATAGCTATGTGAGTTAGTCTACATTTGAAACCTTGAGTTTTTTAATTTCAAATTATTGCTTTGGGTAGTATAAACAAATGAAAGGTAACTGCTAGTTGCATAAATTAAGTGCATTAATTCCAACTTTGAATTCTAATTTTCACTGATGAAGATAAATGCCAAAAACAAATAGTCTGGAGAGGTGGATTTTATAGAACTTTATCATCTGGTGACCCTTGATTCTCAATTTTACAGCAAATGATTCTAAAACAAAGTGAAGCTGTTAGTTATTCTTCATTAGACATGCTTTGCTATATTTAATTTCCTTAAATAGGTTTTAATTTAATTAGAAAAATATAAGCTTAGATTATATCCATATAAACAGAGAAACAATTTAAAATAAAAAGGGTGCCTCTTTTATCTCAAATCTAAATTCTTCTTAGGATTTAAACCCAGAAAGTTATTTTATGTGTGTGAGACTGCTGAAGATTAGCACTTTTCTTGGCATCTTGCAAACAATTAATCTTCTCCAGAAAGTTGGATATGTTGTGTTATATATTTTCATGATTTTTAATTTGATAATGAAACAGATATTACTGTCCTTCTATCTGTTTCACCTTTATGTCTCCATAGACACATCTATGCGGGTTTTAAACACTCTTTAGTACACGTGTATATGTATCCACTCAGTGTTATATGCCTTTACACAGCTATATATATATATGTTTACACAGTGGTATATATCCACACAGCGATATATTCATTTATACAGTTATATATGTGGTCACAGTTTTATATGCATTCAAACAATTATATGTTTATTGTCACACATACAAGCACCTGTAAATGATAATGATATTAAATTTTGTATAGATATATTGCAGCATTTATATAAATAATATATTGTATAAGGGTTATTTTGTTTAGAAAATGTGGCTAAATATTCTTTAACAAGTTTGGTTTAGGTAAATTATAAATCACATGCGAAATTCACAGATTGGTAATAAGACTATTTAGAATAATTCGCAGGTGGGATCAGATAGTCCCTAGGTTATTGACATTGTTTTAGAGCTCATTCATTACGATTGTAATGAATTTCTTTTCCCAGATCAAACCAGTAAAAATTTGGCAACAAGATAAAAAAAAGAGAGATTAGAATCAAAAGAGACAGACTGCTTTAAAACTTAGAAGAAGTTTGAATTGTGTTTTAAAATAGATAGTCGCTGGCTTTTGATCTAGGGAATATAGATATCGCAGATTTTTATTTAGAATAATTTGCAGGTGGGATCAGATAGTCCCTAGGTTATTGACATTGTTCTAGAGCTCATTCATTACGATTGTAATGAATTTCTTTTCCCAGATCAAACCAGTAAAAGTTTGGGCAACAAGATAAAAAAAAGATAAGAATCAAAAGAGACCTAAGGCTAAAACTTAGAAGAAGTTTGAATTGTGTTTTAAAATAGATAGTCGCTGGCTTTTGATCTAGGGAATATAAATATTGCAGATTTTTTTTGAAATTGACACTCTTTAGCTTTTTTTTCTGAAAATTGTTGTGGAGACCAGAATCCAAAATGATCGAGTAAAATAATATATTTACTGGCTCTGAAGCCAGATGGCTACTCTCAATTCCTCTAAACATTCCTTTGAATAGACTTTCCAGCAACCTGCATGGAGAATATGAAGAAATTTAACCTATCTGAAAGGCCACTGAAGATTATGATGCTGTCAGACGCCCTATTCCAACCACTATCATTGATATACGCTTCAAGTCCACTCAAGGAGGCAGAGAGAGATGGTAATCATTTTTAAAAGAAGCTGCGGTATGAACTTTAATCTATAAATTCTTATAACATTTTAAAAAGAACGTTCTATCTAAATTATAAAAACTCTTTCAATTTTACCCTCTTATAAAAAGAAACTATCGGTCTGTGACTTTATATATAATGTAAAAAAAAAAAAAATCACTTACTTTAATTTTATAAACTGCTGAAATCTTTTATGAACTAAAAGATTTCATATTTTTTTATACTCATTAAATGTCCGAAATTTATTCTCTTCAATTCCTACAAACTAACGGTCTTGCCAAATTTCAGTAATTTTAATATTTTGTTTAAATGCATTTTGTTATGTTTAATATGTGATAATATGCTCAGATTTCGAAACAATGAAACTAAGTAAGTAATTTATAAAGGAGATAATTGTAATCTTCACGTAGACATTTTAAAAGCCTTGTTTATTTTATTAAATCATTGTTTCGAAATTATAATATTGGTAATAAACGAATGCGCTAACCACTCGTTGTTATCATAGTTATATATATATTGTAAAATCGTATTTTTTAAGATTTGCTTAACCGATCTTATATTATAACCTTTGATATTTATTAGTTGGAAGGGGATATATATATATATTGTCTAGAGATGATAAAGTATATTTGCTAATGTTTGTATTAAGTCCCATCGAATATACTTTCCCTCCTTAATTAAGAATCTTTATATGCAGATTCAGGATCTTAACTAGATTATTTTTATGTAGTTTAAGCCCATTTTATTAGCATACTTATAATGCTAATTTTAAGAACTGTTTTGAATTAGCTTGACAGATAAAAGCTATCTGTTTTAGGCGCAATTAATTATATGCATACTTATTGCTTTATATATATATATATTGCGTGCATTGCGGGTGTGTTTTTATATAGTACACTTATATGTGTTACGTTTTGCTGCCTCTGACAAGGGTTCACGGTAACAAACCGCCCCTTTATTTAGTTCGGGTTATGGCTATCTTCATTAGAACTGGGGGCGTGAGGACCCAGATTTTTCCATAAAGCCAATCCGACTTCCTGAACTTTATGTTCATATATCAATAGCAGCAAACCGTCGGTCTCAGAGCAAACCGAGCATTTGATGCTGAAACTCTTGAAGAATCACACACTCGCACTGCAAGTTTATTTCTTTAATATTTTATATAGCGCCATAGCGCATATATGTGGACCTAATGGTAACCAGTTCTTTTTCCCATATTAATTAATCATTCAGCTTTAGACTGGAGTTTGAATCTGCATGATTCTGAGTTTATTTAGTTGCTCATTTAATTAGTATATATAACAGCCTTTAAAACTGGCTGTACTCATCATCATCTCTACTAAAGTATCAACTTCTAACTTAAGCAAGTCAAGTTCATAAGATGAGCATATTAAATAATTAGGCATGACCTCTATAACTCACACACACATGTATTGTAATATGTTTAAAAGGGAACAGATGTACTTGATAACAGTTCCAACTATTGTAACATGCTTGCCTGTATTGAATACCTTGTGAAGATTATACAATCCCTGCCATTATGATATTTTGTGTTAGATCATTTGTTATTGTTTTAATAAATCTTTTTTAAATATAAACTGTTGTATATCTTTCTTGCTCAGACTCTAGATCAAACCAAACCACAGTATCTTATCCAATCCATAGTATTTTATCCAATCCACAGTATATTATTAAATGTCACAGTTCATTACTCCAATTTCTTAATGAGTTTATATGCTATATGTGTATGTCTAGTATTTAAGATTAATAGAGTGTTGAGTGTTATATATATCACTTATTTAGTTAGGTTAGTAATGACCTTAAGTCTCGTGTTTCTCCCTGTTCTATGTCGGCTCGCGGTTAAATGAGAACTGAGTGTAGCCCCAGGAATGTCACTCATAAGGTGTTAAATTTGGAGTACTGGCAGATGAGTTGGAGTTTGGTCGGATTAGAGGTCTCAACCACCTCACTACGGTCAGCTTTGGTATATTTTGCTTGGGCTCTGAATTTTGTTGCATGAGTGTACAAATCTGACTGTTACATAGGTTTTTTTTTTCCTCGATTATGGACGCCCTTCCGTGGGGCCTAGTTAATTTTCACGACCCTGAAATATAGATATATGAGTACAAATTTTTGTTTTCCTGATTATGTAATTTTTTTTTTTTTCACTGATTATGGATGCTTAAGTCAGTGGGCTTCTTCAATTGATGTTCATGTCCCTGAACTGAGTATAGGCCCTGAACATGGTCTTGAACCAGGTATAGGCCCTGAATTGAATATATTTTTTTTTTTGAATATGCATTTATATTATATTTTCTCTCCAAATATGAATGCCATGCATGGACAAACTTAGTTACACACCCTAAACTGAGTGTGTGGGTGTTGATATATATATATAAAAGATTTTTTTTTCATGAAATATTTTTTTTAACAACATTTGCATATGTATATTTTTTCTCTTGAGTATGAACAACCAGTTAGTTAATTCACATGCCCTGAAATGAATACAGGTCCTGAACTGAATACAGGCTCTGAATTGATATATGTTGAAAAATATATGTAAATTTTTTTTTTAAATTATGGTATTGCAATGGGAGGAGTATTCTTGGCTATATACACATGAGCCATATATATGTGTATAAATTTTATAATTTTTTTTTGTCTATTTACTGAGACTCTGTTTACTTTAAGTAAAGAATTTTAAAAGTGTCTCTGGCTCAGATATAGCATGAATGTAGGCAGGATGTGTCAACCGGATATTAGGTGTGTCACATACATGTTGGAAATTGGAATCTTAGGTTATATATGTGGTGTTTTTCTTGCTCACTGGTGACTGGCGCCCGGGGGTGATTTGAATAGGTTGATAGTCATCCTCATATAAATTTTGTCATCAGGGGTAGAGAAAAGGGTTTGCATAAAGGGGCTCTATCGCTTTAAACTTGTTATAAAAATTTGGATTGGTTTGGAGAACGAGCAAGGAAACAAAAAGAGGCAAGGTCAAAGTAAATTAAATAAATGGAGATATATACATGTACTTCAGATCAAACCTGGCATAGAAAGCAAAATTTTTCATAATAAATTTTTTTTTAAAGTCTTTTCTTAGGAATGATCGGCTTCAGTGAAGGAAGAAAGGAGGTGCAATTGGTAATATAATTTTTTTTAATTTTTTTTTTTTTACATAAATGCTTTTACTATATACTTTTAAATTTTTTTTTTATAAAATACTTGAGTATGTTAGATGTAAACAGGGCTTAAACTTGATAGTGGCAGTGGTTATTGAGATCAGTAGTAAGGATAGGTTAATAAAGGAATGCAGTGGTCTGAAAGTTAGGAATTAGAGAGAGAGAGAGCCGTCTTGGGGGGAGAGTCAGTAAATAATCATTTAGAGCAGGTATTAATAATTAGTATAATTCTTAGTCATAACCAAAGCTGAAAGTTATTATGGACAGCCATCCAAAGAAAGTCATGGGGGAAAGCCAAATTATCATGTCACCAACCTTCTGGTTACAGATGAAAGTGATGATGGAGACAGTCCAACAAGAGGGGTACCTTAGAATGAGGGAGAAACTGGATGCCTATAAAATGGAGATAGGGGAAGGCTTGCAAGCCCTAGGCAGAAAAATAGAGGAAAGAAATCCAAATATAGAGGGGTTACATAAGGGTTCAGAAAGATTGGGAGTAAACTGCCAGCAGGAAGTGTTCAAACTGGAGGAGCCTTCTCAGAAGAAAATGATAAACCTGGAGAAGCACCCAGTGGATATTGCAGAGGGTAAGAAGGGTGGCCAAGAGGATATAGATGTAGAGGGAGGAGAAGCAGGAGAAAATCCTGAAGGAAATTTAGGGGATATTGTTGATCAGGATGGTGAACCAAGAGAAGAAAATCTATTCCGTAAAAGGGGAAAATTTGAATGTCTTGATGTTGCAAAAGACTCAGATATGGATTGCCATTATCATTACAAACAAGTAAAGTTAGCAGATCCAGAAGATCGTCTCCAAGAAAACAAGCATGCTGAAACTGCAGATTCTTGTATGCCAGGCAATGAGAATGCTAAAAAGAATATAATTGATATATCTGAGGTAGAACCAGTAAAAGGAGTAAATACAGAGGAAATAGAAAAGTCAGAATCCCCTTTTGAAATACGATTAAAAGAGCAAAGAATCGATTCAGAGGTGGTAGAAGAAATGTTACAAGTTAGTATGCAAAAAGAGATGTTGGAAATGAGTAGAAAAAATAGTTTAGCAGAGGGACATATTAAAACAGAAAGGGAGTCAGAGAATATCATTAAATTAAAGCAAGTTGAAGAAACTTTAGAAGTTCCAACTAGAGACATTTCGAAGGAATCACAAGTTGAAGATCCTATTACTGGTAAAGCAAAAATTGAGATTATTAAAAAGGAAGGAATTGAAATTATGAAGGATGATATTGAAATTGTCAATCCACCTTCAGAAAAACTGCTAAATGTGGAATATGTCACTAAAAGTGCAAAAGAAGAAGTTGATACAGAAACCAAGACTGACATTGTATCAAACACAGTAAAAGGATGTAAAATGGATGTGGAGATAATAGAAGACTCCAAAATAGTTGTAGAGATTGATGAGTTTAAAATCAATGTAAAAACAGGGGGAGAGTTAAGACTTGATAAAGAAACTGTAGAAGAATTTAAAATGGACGCAAAGACTGCTGAGGAGTTGCAAGCTGATTTAATAAAATCTAAAAGAGATGTAAAATTTGTAAGAGAGTCTAAAGTCAATGATGATATGGAAGAGTCTAAAATTGATGCAGTAAGTATTGATATTTGTAAAATCAATATGGAAATATCAGAGGATTCAAAAATGTATTCAGAGACTGCAATGGATACTGAAATTGATACAAAAGACATGGAAGGGATGGAACCTGATATAAAAATCATGCAGGAATCTCTTGAACAACAAAATATAGCTCAGAACAGTGAAGAGTCTATAGATACTGAAGTAAATGAGAAAGAATACAAAGTAAATCTTCTTTCAACCTCATCTAAAAATGTTATATATATATATTGAAGAAATTAAGCCAAAATCTTACCCAGAAGTACCAAAAATAAATGCAGTTAAGGTTACCAAAACTTGCATAGACAGGAATGTTTTAAAAGATAGACATTTCACAGAAATTCCCAAAATGGATGAGTTTGATCAAGTGAAAGAAGACAGTGGAGCTAAGTCCGAGATTGAGGCCCTGTGGGACAGAGTGGTTTTTGATTGTGAAAGAAGTGTGAATATTGCCAGAGCCCAAATGGGAAAGACAGGGTGGAAAAGAAAGAGGAGAAAAGAAGATACTGATGTTTTTAGGAGGGAAAACCAGAAAAGAGTTCAAACTCAGGATCTGAGAGAGGGATATGTTCGGAGATATCCTACATATTTTCCTTTTAGGAAGAAACTGCACCAAACCCAGATGAAGTGTGGGAAGCATAGAAAACTCTGGGAAAGAGATGTTGGTGGTGCCCGGATAGGACTGACAGTATGGAAAAGGAGGAGAAAAGAAGGTGCCTATGTCTGCAAGACTGGAAACCAGAAGGAGGTTCAAACTTGGAATTTAATAAAGAGATGTCTTCAGAGGTATCATAAGTATTTCCCATTTAGAAAGAAAGCCAAACTGCAACCAGTCAGAAAGTCTGGAAGCTTCCTGGTATATGATAAGCTCCAGGAACCTAAAACGTTTCAAAACTTACTCCCAGACCCAACTTAGGTAAGATTAGTTTTGATGATTACTCCTAGATTCTACAAAGATGATGCATGATCATTTATAGAATTGTCCCTACCCCAGTAGTTAGATATATATTGTGTGTTCTTCTATATAGGTGATATTTATCAAATTAGTTAGCTAATTGGTGTTATATTATTCCAACCCAACAGTATATACATATTAAAATTTTGTGTGCTCATATATATATGTAATAACCACATGTTTAGCAAATTAGCATAGCCAAATAGCATTAGTATAACCAGTTATAGGTAGATGTGTATAACCTTAGACTTTAGTCATAATGGTATTAGTGTACTGTCATCACTTTAAGACCAGACAGCCAGGCAAGGTAAAAATTTTGCAAGTAATATTTTGTTTCATCATTTGTTTTGTTATGAAATAGTGGTATTATTGAGGGATATTCTTCACCAAGTAAAATCTTTTTTTTTTATTGATTTTTTTTTTGTAAGTTTGGGGAAATGAAACAGATATTACTGTCCTTCTATCTGTTTCACCTTTATGTCTCCATAGACACATCTATGCCGGTTTTAAACACTCTTTAGTACACGTGTATATGTATCCACTCAGTGTTATATGCCTTTACACAGCTGTATATATATATATGTTTACACAGTTGTATATATCCACACAGCGATATATTCATTTATACAGTTATATATGTGGTCACAGTTTTATATGCATTCAAACAATTATATGTTTATTGTCACACATACAAGCACCTGTAAATGATAATGATATTAAATTTTGTATAGATATATTGCAGCATTTATATAAATAATATATTGTATAAGGGTTATTTTGTTTAGAAAATGTGGCTAAATATTCTTTAACAAGTTTGGTTTAGGTAAATTATAAATCACATGCGAAATTCACAGATTGGTAATAAGACTATTTAGAATAATTCGCAGGTGGGATCAGATAGTCCCTAGGTTATTGACATTGTTTTAGAGCTCATTCATTATGATTGTAATGAATTTCTTTTCCCAGATCAAACCAGTAAAAATTTGGCAACAAGATAAAAAAAAGAGAGATTAGAATCAAAAGAGACAGACTGCTTTAAAACTTAGAAGTTTGAATTGTGTTTTAAAATAGATAGTCGCTGGCTTTTGATCTAGGGAATATAGATATCGCAGATTTTTATTTAGAATAATTTGCAGGTGGGATCAGATAGTCCCTAGGTTATTGACATTGTTCTAGAGCTCATTCATTACGATTGTAATGAATTTCTTTTCCCAGATCAAACCAGTAAAAGTTTGGGCAACAAGATAAAAAAAAGATAAGAATCAAAAGAGACCTAAGGCTAAAACTTAGAAGAAGTTTGAATTGTGTTTTAAAATAGATGGTCGCTGGCTTTTGATCTAGGGAATATAAATATTGCAGATTTTTTTTGAAAGACACTCTTTAGCTTTTTTTTCTGAAAATTGTTGTGGAGACCAGAATCCAAAATGATCGAGTAAAATAATATATTTACTGGCTCTGAAGCCAGATGGCTACTCTCAATTCCTCTAAACATTCCTTTGAATAGACTTTCCAGCAACCTGCATGGAGAATATGAAGAAATTTAACCTATCTGAAAGGCCACTGAAGATTATGATGCTGTCAGACGCCCTATTCCAACCACTATCATTGATATACGCTTCAAGTCCACTCAAGGAGGCAGAGAGAGATGGTAATCATTTTTAAAAAGAAGCTGCGGTATGAACTTTAATCTATAAATTCTTATAACATTTTAAAAAGAACGTTCTATCTAAATTATAAAAACTCTTTCAATTTTACCCTCTTATAAAAAGAAACTATCGGTCTGTGACTTTATATATAATGTAAAAGAAAAAAAAATCACTTACTTTAATTTTATAAACTGCTGAAATCTTTTATGAATTAAAAGATTTCATTTTATTTTTTTCTCATTAAATGTCCGAAATTTATTCTCTTCAATTCCTACCAACTAACGGTCTTGCCAAATTTCAGTAATTTTAATATTTTGTTTAAATGCATTTTGTTATGTTTAATATGTGATAATATGCTCAGATTTCGAAACAATGAAACTAAGTAAGTAATTTATAAAGGAGATAATTGTAATCTTCACGTAGACATTTTAAAAGCCTTGTTTATTTTATTAAATCATTGTTTAGAAAATAAAATATTGGAAAAAAAAAAGGCGCACAACCCCCTCTTTTATCATAGTTATATATATATTGTAAAATCGTATTTTTTAAGATTTGCTTAACCGATCTTATATTATAACCTTTGATATTTATTAGTTGGAAGGGGATATATATATATTGTCTAGAGATGATAAAGTATATTTGCTAATGTTTGTATTAAGTCCCATCGAATATACTTTCCCTCCTTAATTAAGAATCTTTACATGCAGATTCAGGATCTTAACTAGATTATTTTTATGTAGTTTAAGCCCATTTTATTAGCATACTTATAATGCTAATTTTAAGAACTGTTTTGAATTAGCTTGACAGATAAAAGCTATCTGTTTTAGGCGCAATTAATTATATGCATACTTATTGCTTTTATATATATATATTGCGTGCATTGCGGGTGTGTTTTTATATAGTACACTTATATGTGTTACGTTTTGCTGCCTCTGACAAGGGTTCACGGTAACAAACCGCCCCTTTTATTTAGTTCGGGTTATGGCTATCTTCATTAGAACTGGGGGCGTGAGGACCCAGAATTTTCCTAAAGCCAATCCGACTTCCTGAACTTTATGTTCATATATCAATAGCAGCAAACCGTCGGTCTCAGAGCAAACCGAGCATTTGATGCTGAAACTCTTGAAGAATCACACACTCGCACTGCAAGTTTATTTCTTTAATATTTTATATAGCACCATAGCGCATATATGTGGACCTAATGTTAACCAGTTCTTTTTCCCATATTAATTAATCATTCAGCTTTAGACTGGAGTTTGAATCTGCATGATTCTGAGTTTATTTAGTTGCTCATTTAATTAGTATATATAACAGCCTTTAAAACTGGCTGTACTCATCATCATCTCTACTAAAGTATCAACTTCTAACTTAAGCAAGTCAAGTTCATAAGATGAGCATATTAAATAATTAGGCATGACCTCTATAACTCACACACACATGTATTGTAATATGTTTAAAAGGGAACAGATGTACTTGATAACAGTTCCAACTATTGTAACATGCTTGCCTGTATTGAATACCTTGTGAAGATTATACAATCCCTGCCATTATGATATTTTGTGTTAGATCATTTGTTATTGTTTTAATAAATCTTTTTTTAAATATAAACTGTTGTATATCTTTCTTGCTCAGACTCTAGATCAAACCAAACCACAGTATCTTATCCAATCCATAGTATTTTATCCAATCCACAGTATATTATTAAATGTCACAGTTCATTACTCCAATTTCTTAATGAGTTTATATGCTATATGTGTATGTCTAGTATTTAAGATTAATAGAGTGTTGAGTGTTATATATATCACTTATTTAGTAAGGTTAGTAATGACCTTAAGTCTCGTGTTTCTTCCTGTTCTATGTCGGCTCGCGGTTAAATGAGAACTGAGTGTAGCCCCAGGAATGTCACTCATAAGGTGTTAAATTTGGAGTACTGGCAGATGAGTTGGAGTTTGGTCGGATTAGAGGTCTCAACCACCTCACTACGGTCAGCTTTGGTATATTTTGCTTGGGCTCTGAATTTTGTTGCATGAGTGTACAAATCTGACTGTTACAATAAAGAATGAAAATTAAGAGATTATATCCATGTAAAGAGAGATAAATTTTTATCTTTTGATGTTGCCAGGAAATTATCAAGTATTAATTGAAAACCCTGAGACTAAACAAATTTGCTCCATTAACCTATAATTATATACATGTTGTAACTATTGTCATAGTAATGCCAATATTATATCGTGAGTATATTAAGTTTTATAGTAATTCTTGCCTACTAGAACTAATTTAATACAGTTCTATTAATTATCGAGTTGAAGAATTTATTAAATGTTTACTATTTTTACTAATGGTTGATAATGACTATTAGCCATTTCTAACATATGCCCCTGGCTATTTTCTTGAGTTTTACCAATATTTATCTATTCACATTAATAATGTTAAAATGTTTTGCAAAAAGGTCGATAAAGGAATTAATGTCAATATATTCTTATTTAAACTTTATACTTTATATTAGTATTCAAGGAGGGCATGGTATTTAGGGTATAATTAGCATAATTTTATAATTAAGTTTAAGTACTTTTAGTTAAAGCATGTTTGACTTTAATTCAACATGATCAGGTCATTACGTAGAGCATTCTTTATATAAAATGGGTTTTATTACTTAAACACGGTGATTATTAAGTCATCATTTTCCGAACGTTGCTGACGTGAGCTATCTCCTACCTCATAGGCTTGTCCTCGGTGATATTATTATTACTTTAATTACCCAGGAAGAAACCACTTCCTCACTCACTCGTTTTTATGTTGGAACACCAAAGGTTCGTGGCTATGACTTGGCCTGGCTTTCCCTGTGTTCCATGGATCAAGCTGCCCTGCTATTTTCTCAAATCACCGATAAGCCATTATTTTCATATTTATTCTTAATGCTTGTAAATTGTCAGCAACGTTGTTTCTCAGTTCAAATAAAGCCCCACTCTCATGCTCATAAATCGTGATGAATTGATTTTATTAAAGTCAAACAATTTCATATTCATTTGTCATTAAATAAATTCTTTAGTAAACAGTAAAGTTATGCCCTACTGGTTATCATGCTTTTCATGAATTAATTTAGGAATGTGAAAATGAATCTCACATTCTTTCTTTTAAAATTAGAATAATAATTTCTGTCAAAGTCAAATATCTTTATCTACTTTTATTTACTTGTCAGGACATAGACACGTATAATCCTCCTATAATATTACGTAATAATTATTGGCATATAATAACAACTGCCATTCTTGTTGTAAATTGTAAATTCCGTTTTAAAGAATAGAGGTAATCTATATAATCTTAATCATAAAAGTTGAACAAAATATTTATTATTATTAAACATTTTATTAACACATTTGGTTTTTAACTTTATTTATTATTCAATAATTATTTTAATACTAATATTCTCTGTCTGTATTGGCAACCCGGACTTACATATATGAATTGACTTATAAATATCCTTAGTTATTTTATTGTATGTTATTAGAGTCAGATCAGGGTCTCAGAGATCATCATCATCCATTGAGCTAGATTCTTGGTGCATAGTCATGTACCGTCGACATATGTCATCCATTGATTTGATCTGAGCTCGTGAGTTGGGTTTGAATTCAGTTTGGTTCGACTGAGTTTGAATCCGACTTTGAGTTTAGTTATTGATGGGATCTTTTGACCGGTACAATATATATCAAACCCCAAATACTACTTTTCAATTTTACCACTATGTAATTGTTGATTATTTATTTAATGGACTACTATAAAACTATCATTTGCTTCATATTTTTTTGCTTATCTGCATTACTAGTTGACTACTCTTAGTATGGTTACCACTACAATATATAATGTAAGTATTTTAAATGTTGAACAGAGAATCAAGAATAAAATAAATCCACCTACTCTTGGAAGCTCTGATGTTTATAAATATAACTTTGTCAACATTGTTGATTGGCATTTAGAATGCTTTTAATTCATAGCCTTGGTGTGTGATTTACTCCCTTTGTTTATATGTACATTGAGTTATGTTTAATTTAAAGTTTATATATAATAAAAGCACATTAGTGTATTATAAGCTACTAAAACTTGTAAAATCACTTTATAATCAATCTTTCAGTTAGTCATAACATATTTACTAAATTTTAAAAAAAAACATTAATTATTATATGACATCACAAAAACGCTTTTCTATGTATCTTGCCATTAATATTTTTAAAAATATAGATGAAGGGTTTCTTATTTTTATGATTTATTTAGAAAAATAACCCAGTGAAAAAGAATCAAATTCTATAGGAAATAATGTCAGTAATATTTAAACGTTACTGTAACACATTAAAATTGTGGGTCCTTTATTTATATATTGGCAAATAATGAAGTCTCAATATTTATAATCACAAATATATATATATATTAATTCAATGAAAAGTTAAAAGTTTTACTTAAAAAACAATTGTGGTCAAGCGTTGGTGATTGAGTGGTCAGCACAGCTGCCTTACAAGCAGTTGTCATGGGTTAGCTTCCTGGCCGATGCAAAAGTTAAAAGTTTTACTTAAAAAACAATTGTAGTCAAGCTTGGTCGTCGAGTGATCAGCACAGCTGCCTTACAAGCAGTTGTCATGGGTTAGCTTCCCTGCAGATGCTTTGACACATGAAAAAAAAAAAAAAAACAATTGTAAACACAATAGATATGGATTAACTAAAACTATTCAACAAAAGTTTATTTAATTTGATCGACAAGCAAAATGAAAGACCTGTAGATTTTTCCATCTGTTTTTTTTAAAAAAAGTAAACAAATTTCTTGGTAGCAAATTTGCTTTCAAATCCAACATCCTTAGAACTGTATTTTTATAAAATAAATATAAGGATGTCTTTTTTATTAGACTGTCAAATAATTGATTTGGCAATATTTATCAAATTCAAAACAATTTGCATTTCTATAAATTAATATTAATATATATATATATATTAATTACATATGTCTAGCCAAACAAAATTATGCTAACTTTTTTGATGATGTAGAATAATAATGACTTTTATTAATTATAAGAAATTAATATGCAGAGAGCTTTATGCTATCGTATTAAAGTTTAAGATTTGTTGGCGGTATAATCATGTTAAGTAGTAATAAGTTTATTTATATAGATAAGAATAATATATTTGAGTGTGTACTTTTACAAAATTTGTAATATTCTTAAACACAGCCTTTTTACTGTTATTTGTTCACTGTCTATTCTTTAAATTAAACCTTAATTGTGGATTTCTGTATTGTATTTTTAAAAGGTAGAATATATCTGCATTTTATTTATCTTGGATAACTTTTAATTTAACCCATTTAGCAGAAAACTCTACTTTGAATTGTCTCTAGTAAGAAATTTGTGCAGTCTTCTATATTTGAACATTTTATTTATACAATTAAACCTTTTTTTCTATATAATATATTGATACTATTAATATTATTTATTACAAATGTAAGTTTTCAAATGATAGACATCTTAAAAATTTATATTTGATATTTTAAAAATTTGAAAATAAATTTCTAAATGGAGTTGTATCTATAGTAATGAGGCCTTGATATCATTGGATAAATTTATCCGTTGAAAAAATTAGTAGAACAAAATATTAGATAGCCATTGGACAAATTTTCCTATTCAAAACATTGAGTAGAACAAAATATTAGTTATTTGAATTCCATGTTATTAAAACAAAGATAAATTTAGGTTTAGTTTATTGTTATTAAAATTTTAAAAAATTATTATTTTACTATTTGACAAAGGTGATTCTCGTTAGGCAAGTAGAAACTGCTTCTGCTTTCCATAAAGTACTTTTTAAGAGTTGTCTTTTTAAAAATAAATGTTTTCTCAGAAAATCTTTTTGTAGTGATGTAATTGTTTGATTTAAAATGTCTTTTACAAATTTATTGTATAAATACCTTTATTTATAAACAAATTACTGAAAATTATAAATTTTCCATTATTTGGCCTCAGGCTAAAACACTCGGCCAATCAGAAATTCTCATTTCTGTTGGCATGTAGATAACCTCCCTCATTATATGGTCATGCAAATAGGCTATTGCTATTGCCTAAAAAGGCCATATAATATGGACATCTTCAGATATTTTTTTCAACTAATATATTTAATATTGTAACTGCATAAACAAGTAACTGTAGATGGAGATGTAAGATTATAGATAGGCTTAAAACAACATAGAGAAGACATAGTGATTGCAACAATAAAAACTGCAAAATCTATATGAGATCATCTCTGCCCAAGCAAGTCTGGTTAAGCTGTAGATATAATTTTTTACTGTTAACAGTGATCATGAAATGATATAATATATAGTTGGCTTCCCATGTCCACATCATTGGGCTCAAAGCTTTTGCACAGGTATGAAGTATCCAACTCTATTGAACAATAAGATAATTAATTATAACTGTGAGAATGCTTGGACTTCTTTTCTTAAAAAATCATTATTCATCTCTTTTTAGATTCTTGAAACTCAATTGAGAGCCTTTTCAATATTAATATCATTTTCAAATATTTTTGTATATATACAGTACAGTATAGGCATTTTTAGCATGTATATATACATTATTATATATCAAAGATAGGATTTAATTTTAAACTTGTGTCAATTAAAATTTCTACTCCTCTCTTTCTATCTCCCCCCTCCCCAACTCTCTCTCTCTCTCAAAAATAAATAAATAAAAATTTTAATCTATTTAATGTTGACGAATTATTTCAGATGTAAAACCACCCAGTGTCCAATAATGGAATTAAAACAAACAATAATAATATAAATAATTAAAACAAATCAAAACTCTCATATATAAATTCAGTAATTATAAAATAATTCACTATATCATAATAATACATTAAATAAATATTACTTGCATTTTTATACAATTATATATATATATCATCTTATATAATTTTCCATTCATTTTTAATCAACCAAATTTATAGAAGTCTTGTATATTCATACATTTTTTCAAATTATTTTTAATATAGTGTGTTTCATATATTTGTCTTCTTTTTGGATCTTTGGTGTAATTTAAATATTTAATACTTTTTGCAGTATCTATTCTATGCCCATATTTCAAGTAATTAATATATAATCTCTTCCATTAATTGCACTATTATGTTCTTTAGCTCTTACTTCTGATTGTTTGCCAGTATGCCCAAAGTAAATCATTTTGCAAATTTCACTTGTAATTTTATATACAATTTCGTTGTATCCCTATAATTACTTATTAATTGATAGAGATTTTTACTATTTGACCAACCAATAATTATATTCTCCTCAATATAATTTTTGTTATATCTTAATGTATTATAAATCCTAGGATAATATGAAAGTTTAATCCATTTCTTACTTGATTCATTACTACCATTATCAATATCATTACTATCCTCAAAAATTTTATCATCCACTATAGATTTTTTAGAATTAAAAAATATATCGTTAATAGTTTTAGGATTATATTCATAATCTTTATATAATTTAATAAATTGATTCTTTTGCAATTGATTACACTTTTATCTATATTATATTTATTATTCCTATATTTAAAATTTTTAATAACCGCTAATTTTTGTACCCATGCTTGTGAATCTATATTAATAACTTTTCTTAATTTATGTTCTTTAATAAAATGTTTTAAAGTAAATTTATTATCTTTATCTATATTAATTTCTATATCTAAATATTTAATCCTATCTTCAAATTTTACTTTAATAAATTTAATTTTATATATATTATTATTAAACTCATTATAAATATTATTCATTGCTCTTTTATTACCAATAATTAAAATATCATCAACATATCTAGAATAATGTATTATTTCTTGACTAATTGCCTTTTTTTTAATTACAATATTTTCTAATTCATTTATAAATATTCATGATATTAAACCACTAATTACACAACCCATAATCCATCCTTCATTTATATTCCAAAATTCATTATTATATTTGAAATATAAACTATTGTATATTAATTTTAAACTCTCTTCAATAATATTTATTATGTTTATATCATTTATATATTTATTTAACTTTTTTATTAATATATCTATAGTTTTAAGTCTTGAAATACTTGGATACATTTTTTCAATATCCATTGTAAAAATACTTTGATTCCTATTTAATTTATCAATAATACAATCTGCATTCTTTATAGTATAGTCATCATATTCTAAATTATCTGTAATCCATTTATTTATATACTTACAAAACTGTAAAATAAAATTACTAAAGTTAAACAACGTTTTCAATGGGTTGTTATTTTTATGAGTTTTAACCTTTGTAAAAATATATGGATTTTCATAAGAAGGATACAATAATTTATATTTATCTATAATTTTATAATCTTTCATTTTATTGAGTAATTTTAAATATTTTTTTTATCCCTGTATTAGGATCTTTTAATAATTTACTATATCCTTCTTTATTTATTTAATCTTCTATTCTATAATTGTTATAATACATGACAACACATCTATTTCCCTTTATCCTCTTTACAAATAATAGTCCTTTCATAATCACAGATCTTCTTAATAATTAGTAACACAGGATGATTTATATCTGAAACAATTCGTCAACATTAAATAGATTAGTAACATTTGAAAAGGGCACCAAAGCAGGTGCTGAAAAAGGCTTTTAATGTATAAAATTAGTGATTATATATAGCTGTTGTAAAAAATGTATTATTATTTTCTGATTGTTATGTTATAATAATATTATATTATACTAAAGGTATTTAATTTATCATTGTTTAGCAAGTTGACATAAATGATTATCACTTTTTAAAATCTTATATATATTTTTCACAAGGTAGCATATTGTGAAACTTTATTTTTGTAAGATCTTTTATTTCATGAAGCTATATTATGATGCTTAACAATTTTTTAACTGTGATCATGTAAACTAATGTTAAACCAAGACATGAATGAAGATCACTTAATCTGCATGATCAACTTATTATTTTTAAATGTGATAATAGTTGTTTAAAACCAAGTGAGAAGATGTAATAAGTATATTATAGTAATAAATTTTCAGATCATATTATGGGGATGAATAATAAAGGAGTGTTGTCTTACTTATGAGTGTGTTATTTGATATACCTGTACAAAAACTGGAATGAATTCCAGTAATACAAGGTGTTAACAAGTTTGCATAGAAAAAACAGGCAAAGTTGTAAATGGAAAAGAACGTTTGGGAGGGGGGAGTATTAATTATATGCTGTAAGAGGTGCTAATATGTCATCAAATCAAGATTAATATTGAAGTGAAAGATATATATGATCAAATATAAAGCAAAATAATTATTGCCTAAAACAAGAAGGCAAGGAGGTGTGAAAAAAATGATTTAGATTTATTGTAATTATTTATTCATCTCCATCATTTTATTCATCTCCATCATTTTCGACCATTATCAATCCAATGCAGGATGAAGATCTCTCCAAGTTTAATCCAATTTTTTTGATCCATGCACTCTCTCCTCCATATTAATTTTTTTTAATTTCATTATTTTCATTTATTCATCTGACATGTGTTTTCTTTCTAAACGCAAACCATTCTTTAAATATCGTCATGTATAACTCTATACAATTACAGAAAGATATAAAATGAAAATGAAGCATATTAGTTTTAAAATAAAGCATTATTGCTTATAAGAGAGGGAAATGGATAAGTATTTAGAATAGATAGACTAAAAAAATATTGTTATACTAAAAGCAAAATGAACCTGTCAGATGAATCTGAATTATCTACATAATAAAACAATGTGCTGTTTTTCCTAAATATAGATAAATATTAAATATGGTTATTTTCCTTTGCACTTAATACTATGCAATTTGTTTATTATGGTGACAGTTTTGATTCTTCATCAACTTTCCTCAGAGCTTTGCACTGATACTTTACTTTGCTATGGAGCAATCTTTCTTGTAGCTTTGTATATGTACTTTAATTTGGGGAAAGCAACTAAGACTGTTGAACATTTGTAACTGTCAACATAATAAACAAACAACATAGTATTAAGTGTATATGGAAAGTAATATTTGTTATTATAATTTATATGGTCTACCAAGTATAGGGTTGAGGTCAATCTATAATTTAAAAGTTTAAAAAAACTAAATATTTGCATAAATTAACATTTATTATAAGATTAAATAATTCTGTCATTGGATTTATAAAAATATTTGCTAATTTCACTTTTATAATTAAGCAAAAGGCTTATTCTCAACTGCAATTGATCTACTTTACTTTGAACACTTTTTAGCAAAAAAAACCTTTCATTATACATAGATGCATATACAATCTTATATTTCGACCATCCTGCAGTCTTCTTCAGAGCTATGATATAATGAACAAAATAAAATACATAACTATATAAATAAAACCATAAAAAATATAAACAATAAAATTAATAAAATAATAAAAAAAAACATAAAATATAACAAAACAATAAAACTGAAATAAAGTAATCAAACCCCCCAACTAAAATAATCCAAATAATATAAAATAAAATTTATAATATAAATATAAAATAAATATAAATTATACATGTGTAATTCCTGACTATATATATTTATATTTTATTTTATATTAACTGGATTTTTTTATTTATGTTTGATTATTTTGTTTCAGTTGTATTATGTTTTGTTATATTTATGTTTTTTTTATCAGTTTATTAATTTTGTTTACATTTTTATGGTATTATTTATATAGTTATGTATTTTATTTTGTTCATTATATCATAGCTGTGAAGAAGACTGCTGAATAGTTGAAACATAAGATTGTGTATGCATATATGTTATAATAAAACGTTTTTGTTTTTTTTTTGCTAAAAAGTGTTCAAAGTAAAGTGGATAAATTGCATTTATATAAGATATTACAGCAAAATAAAGGAAGTGGTGAATTTGGTTAGTCTCAACTATTGATTATTTATCTACATGTAAGATCTTTTTCATAAAAGTTATATTAAAAAATTACAGTAAGAGGTATTTATCTTCTAATAACTTGCACCATTTACATATTTTAATTTCTGTATTATTATTGTTAATGTGGAAGCATAAAACAGGGCTAAATATTTTGTCTTGATTTAGTTTCTGTTTCATGTGACTGAGTTTTCTCGTGAGGATATTGATAGCACAAACTATATTTTGTAGTTATGAATAACATTCTCAGAATAATCATTCTTTCATTCTTTTCTTTATATTTTTTTTCTTTTTAATATATGCGAGTATAGTTTTTATGTATGTATCTACCTTGATCAGTTTTGTATTAATTGCATAATGTTATTTTTTGAATGCAGTTTTCTTCTGAAACAGCAAATTAAAATCTTCCAATTTATTGAGTATCATTTTTTTTAACTGTTAAATATGCAAAAGTTTATGAAGCATACTGTTGGTAAAAAAAAGAAAATAGATCGTATAGTGAGGAGGCAGGTTTACAAAACCATATGAGGGAGATTGATTATAAATAAGTAAATACCGTTAATACAATAGTTTTTAAATGAGATTATAGGGAGTTTGAACTCAGACTTTCACACAACCCTCAACCATCCATGCTATCTCATACCGCTTATACGCTTGGATGGTTGAGGGTTGTGTGAGAGTCTGAGTTCAAACCCCCTATATATTACACATAGAAGTGCAGGTATGAAAAAGCCTGTACTGTATTTTTTTAAAAAAAGAGATTATATATATATTTTTTTATTTTCTTTTTTTTAATCTGCTAACTTTAATTTTTAAAATCTTTTAAGAATCGGAATGTATTTTTTTTTAACCTGGTAATTGCAATTTCTAGGTTGCGTTACGGTATTGATTCTCAATTTGCAGCTAAGAAGAAATTGGGACGAAATTCTTTGATTCTTTAGCAGAATTCAATTTTTAAAAAATATTTTTTCATGTTTCTCGATCATTACACATTATTTTTTTTATTTTGCTTTTTTTTTCTTTTCTTTTTTTTTTTTGTTAAATTTATTTATATATATTATATCGTGTGTATATATATACGTAGATATAAGAAAATATTCCAGTGCATATCGGTAGCTGTAAATTAAATAAAAATATTCAAATCAGCCTCCTATACGTTGTCGGCTGTTTGAAGTCAGACTTTATATTTAACTAGAGAGAGCGCTGCTGAAATATCACAACGTTTAGGAAAGTGATTTAAATATTTTATAATATTTAGATATATATATATCGGAAATAACAAAAAGGAATTGGAAATTAGGATGAGACAACACAAGGGCTTATTGGGATGGACATAAATGGACCATATGTGAAATGGATAAGTGTGATATGGTGAAGAAAGGCTATCAATTGGAGAAACTGGATTAAACTTGAGGGTCTTATTGTGCATTACATCAATAATGGTTAAAAATGATATATGATATTTAGGAATTATTCATTATATTATGAAGTACAATAATGTTGAAGAATCGTGCATGTTGCAGGTATAATATGCCAAATTTGCATCCTTATAAGAAATTTTATTGCATTCATTGAAATTCACATTCAAGAAAAAACATATATCATATGGACACTTTTTTTGAAATATTAAACATTATGTTGAGAACAATACTTATACTTTTAATTGATCAGATTGAAATGTTTTTCTTATAAATTGGAAATCTATCCAAAAGTCAAAGTTTTAAACTTGTTATTCCTTATTAATGAATGAATAATATAGACTGACTTCAGAGAGGTTTTATTCTAAGCCCTTTCAAATCAGAAGAGAATGCTAGTATTTGTAAATATTAAAATCAACAGTATACAAGATGATATATAAAAGAATTTGTTGTACTTCTTTAAAATCCAGCTTGCATAAGTAATAATGGTTAGTTGTTTGGAAGGTCACATGATACGAAATCATTCAAACAACAGATTGCATATAATTTTTTACTTTCTTCATTGAGAATTAATCCAGGAACCTTTAACATTTACAACTTTACTAAACCACTCAGAGCATAGATACGATTAAGCCTTATGATGATGTGTCCATTATCCATGAAGCTTTGTGTTATAAAAATGCTTAAGTGGAGTAATTTTTTTGCATGTGGAATTATGTAGTTTTATCAAGAAAACAACTTGTTTAGAATATTCTCTTTTTTAATATTAGGAGTTCTGAGGAAGATTGTTGAATAATCGAAATTGTCAGCTATTTTGCAAGTGTGATACATAAAGTGTTGCATAGTATAAAGTACATAAAAGAATTGTTTTCGTTATTATATTAATAATAATTTAGAAATTATACTTAGAAAATGGAAAGAAAAGAAAAAAAACAAAATAGTTTATAATGTTGAAATACAAACATATATTATATACTTAACCTATGTGTAATTAAAGGGGATATGAACTCATACTTTCAAGTTCCCTATAGTTATCCACTCTATCCAATATAACTAATACACATGACCACCATATACATGTGAAACAGATAAATGATCTCGAATATACATATTTCATGCTGAACCAGCACTCATCAGTTGGTCCAGGTCATCATCTCCCACACATATATATATATATAATCAGTGCTCAGTCTATATCAAGATAGCAAATCCACACACCCCAATGGACAGACTTCAATTTCCTCCACTCTCCAACTCTTCAGCCATCCATATCACTGAAAATATGATGATGGAATAACTCAGATCTCCTGTTGATGCCAATATTATAGTCATACCCATATTGATCTACATATGAGGAGTCAGATTGTCTTAAGGTCAACATAGATATTTCTATAATATTGGTATCATCAGAAATTTTGAGCATTCCATCATCAGATTTTTAATGGCATGAATGGTCAAAGAGTTGGAGAGTTGAGGAGATTGAAGCCTGTCCATTGAGGTATGTAGATTGATTATCTTAATATAGATTGAGCACTGATTATATTTATATATGTGGGAGATGATGATCCAGATCAACTGATGAGTGCTGGTTTATCATGAAATATGTATATTGGAGATCACTTATCTTTTTCACATGTATGTGATCATGTATATCAGTTATGTTGGATAGACTGGATGACTATAGGGAACTTGAAAGTCTGAGTTCAGATCCCTGAAATAGTTTATAATATAAGATTAGACAGGGCTATTTATTGTAACCATTTTTTATTTTGTATATATTAATCTTCTACAAATATTAAAATATCTACATTTAGAAAAATAACTATTTTTTAGGTTTGTTTCAGATCTGAGTAGTCAATAAAAAAGGTAATTTGGATGCAAAATCAGGTGATATTGAAATTCGTATCTTAAAAAGCTACTAAATAGATTCATTTTTCTAACAAATTAACCAATTTGAATAAATAAATATCTTCACTTATTGATTATATTGCTCTCCAGTGTTAATAATTATTTATTCTTACATAAGGCTGCACGATATTGTTACACTTTTGTATAAATAATTGTTATCTAGATGATGTTCAAAATTTCAAATAATCTTCTAAAAAGTCTCATTGCTTCCATAAAATAAAATATTATAAAAGGATTTATACCAGATGAATTTAAAAAATAATATATTTTTTCCACAAATTCAATGAAAGCATCTGCTTAAAAATATTACATTGTCTATTATGCATAACTCAAAACTTACCAAACTGATTTGAATGGGATTTGAAATGTGGCCTGCCAACATTAGATTGGCTAACCCTGAAATATCGTAATTGAACATGTGAACAAAATTTGTAAAAAATCCACTTAGTAAAAGTCTGTTAAAAAATCTGTTACAAGATTTGAACCAAATAAACGGAAGGCCTAAGTTAAATAAAAACATTTTAAAAATCATTAAAGATTTTAAGGAATTTTGTAACAATTTTTATTTGAAAATGTGTAATCAAGTAGACAAATTTTGAACATTATTTTAGGCAATATGAAAAAGAAAAATATAAAAGAGTGATGATTTTTTAAAAAAAAAAAGAAGAATAGGATAGAGATGATGTAACAGAATTTTTAAAAAAAATCAGATTAAATATTGATGGAGAGAATGCATTTATATAGATAATTATTAATGAGAAGTATTTGTATTAACTAATTTTATAAAACCCTGAATAATAATCACACTTTTTTTAAAAAAAAAAGAATGAAAACAATTCTGATTGTATAATATCATTTAATTAAAATGTTATTTTTAATAGTTCCATTATAATTTTTTGTGTTTATTGTGCTTGGATAAGAAAAGAGATACAATGGAGATATGATTATATTGTATTTAACTATGCAATGTCAATTATAGGCTATCCAAAGTAAAATTTAGACAAACAAAAATGTAAATAAATCAACAACACAACAACAACAACAAAAAAAAAAACTACAAAATTTGTAAATATTAATTTTCTGCAGTCATTTGATGTACGATATTTTTTTAATAAAATATTTTCTAAAAGTAAAAGTTTTATGATCTTTCAGAATATTCATTAAACATTAACAACTGAAACACACAGGCTTATTATATACCTGTGTCTATAATTGGGGAAATAGTAATTTCTTGAAAAAGAGAGTCCATTGTTCCATAAAAGATAAAAGTTACCTATGTGGAAAAAAAGAATATTACCCATATATTTTGCCATTTACTTTATTTTAAAGATAAAAATATAATAGGAGTTACTTTTCCCCCTATTCTTATTGCTTCAATAGGTACATAAATTCTTTAAATTAAATAAATAAATATCCCTTCCATTTATTATAAATTATTATTTTATAATTTTGTTTATATTGTAATTTTGAGTTATATATACATACATACAAAAAATTTCTGCATTATATATGTGTGTGTGTGTGTGTTTTGAATAGTACTATATACTTGCAATTCAGTAAACTCTAAATATTCTATTCTAATCATTGCTTATCAACAAAAGATGAGCTGTTATATATGCTATTTCCTTTAAACATGAGGGGGTTTGGAACAAAGTATAGTGTAGTTTATGGTACCACCGTATATAAGATTTGTCTTACTATTGTATTTCTTAGGTTTGTCTATAAAAGCTGATATATACATTATAATGAATCAGATTAAATTGGGATTTTAGAATAGGAAGTTTTTGATTTTTGATTTTTAGTTATAGAAAAGTACAGTAGCTGTAGTGTACCCTGCTGTTTAATAACCCAGGCTCCAAACAATAAAATTTACAGATTCATAAATTTTGTATATACCTACCATGTGAATGTTCTCTTCTTTTCTTTCCACTTTATTCCTGGACTATCTTTTTCAAAATTGTTTTTAAAATTAATCAAATGTCTTTATTGCTCAGGAATTTATAAGATGTTTGAGTGTCAGAATTGGAATAGATTCAATGATTTTAGGCTCCAGAATCTGACCTCTACTACTGCACTAAATTATGAATGACATTTTTTTCATTGATGATATCTTAATGAGTATAATTTTTAAATTAAATTGTGTCATAATGTATATTATATAAGAGTCAGTATTATCTGTGCAGTTTCAGGTACCAAGGCTTGGAACAAAATTTCACAGATGCAGTGATCCCACTGTAGTTCTATTTTCTGCTTTGTAACTAATCGTATTTACAGCTCTTTCACTATTCTGTTAACCATGAGACATACAATTGAATTGATATTTAATTAGAAATTTATATCACCATATAAACACTTCATTTACACAGAGGCTAGATTCTCCATATAGTAGTGCTACTCAGTGCAAGCAGAATAATCAATGGATGTAAGAAGGTTTGTGCATAAAATCCCTATCTAGTAGTGCCTAATCATCAATATCCCCAGACTAGTTTCTAGCTTGTAGCTTTCATCAGTGAGAAGCCTTGGATTTGAGAGCACTGCACATAGATCTTAGGATATAATCCAACCCTCCAGCAGGCACCTTTTACATTATTAGCTAACTATAAAACTTTGAGTCCAAAATGAAAACTCAATAATGTTTTCAATTCAAGCTCATTAGCTTGATCATGTGATGTTTAGTGGAATGAAAATTTTTGTGTTTTTTATTTTCTCTTTATATTTCTTTTATCTATTTATTATCTTTTCACAGAAAATAATATAATATAGTGAATGAAGTTAGTCTCTTTCAACATCACAGTAAAATGACCATTAAGGATATTCTGTATATGTTCAGTCTTTGAGGGCCCAACCTTAACAGAATATATTTAAATACTATTTTACTAGAATGCAGAAAATACAGAAAAAAGTGCTGCATTGTTTTTCTCAGGTGTTTTGACTCGTCAAAGATAAAACTGAGTTTGAATTTACCACTGAAGTAAAAATAAATAAATAACTTTTGGTATACACTTGTCCAGAAAATTAATAATGATAATCCTTCAATTCATATAATAATATAAAATACCAATTAATGTTGTGATGTAGTTTTAATTAAATATTGAGATGTTACAATAAATTGCTAAGAGATTATAAACTATGATTGATGATCAAATGTTCTTACATGGGCGTAACACTCTATTGACTTGTTATTTTCTCCTGCCTTCATTCAGAGAGCTTAAGACCCACCAATATATGAATGTCACTAAATGTACCAATTACTTTATTTTTCTGTAATATTTTATATAAATACAATTTATCCATCTTACTTCAAACATTTTTTAGCAAAAAAAAAAATGTTAATGTACATATATGCATACAATCTGATGTTTCAACTGTCCTGCACTCTTCCTCAGAGCCACTCTTGTATTAATTTAATATAAGTGGTCTGAGGAATATGACGTTAGACTCTGTGTGTGCATATATACATTAAAATTTTTTTTGCTAAAAATTGTTTGAAGTGAAGTGGATAAATTGTATTTATATCAATTATATATTGATTGATTTATTTCTGGTTGACCTACTTTTGAATTTATATATATCATTGTAATTCATCTGCTGTATTTTATTTAACAAAATACTTATTTAATTAGTGGATGTTTTTAATATATAACTAGTTGTTGGAATAATGTTGAAATAAGTAAGAAAAGAAATAGATTTTCAATAAAGTAATCAAATTAAGATGTTTTGTGAACAATTGAAGTAATAAGTTTTTAAAAAAGCATAAAATGTTATTTTCAGTTATATGTTAAACTATTTTCACCATCTAGTTGGAATTTTAAACTATTTGTTTTTAAAAAATGCAAAATTTTACTTATATGTTTGCAAATACATTTAGCTATTAGTAATGCCACATAGGTTAGTATAAAATATAATATTTTAAATATTACTTTTCTTATCTTCTGTCAGGTGTTGTCGGCCTATAGGTTAGATTATAACCTTAAATTTAATATTCATAAATCTAAAGACTAATGATTACATTCCCATTTTAGACTGTTATTTATGTTCATGCCAGCAATTCCTGAAGAAGAGAGAAGAAAAACAGTGCTTGAAACTCTGTGTTCTATATTAATGTGTGTGTGTTATTATTAACAGTTGAATGTTTTGGAAAAATATAAGTAAAACGTGGATTTTTTTCTAAAATCAGATAACAATTCCATTAAATGTTGGAAATCATATAGCACCAAACAAATGCCACTATCAAAAACCTTGAGACAAACATGTTTGAAGAATAGTAGCTTTATATGGAGTAGAAATTTGGATTATTGAAAAGATAGAAGATAAGTATGCATAATGACCATTTGGAGGGAGGGGAAAGGACTAATTGGCTCTTTTAAGATTAGAAATACTGAAATACTAAAGAAAATTGAGATTGCATATTTTTAATAAAAGAAAAATAAGAAACACACAACGTAATATGGCTTATATGCTTTCATTCATTCTATTCAATCTTTGAAATTAACTATTGTTAAGCTGGATTAATCAATGGATGTCAGTGATAGTTCCATATTCATATCCCAGACTTTGACAGGATTCATCACACATTTAGAAGCCACTTTGACATCTCTTGTACCATGCAAGTAAATAATTTGATATTTAAACACCCTAAGATTTAAAACCAAGACAATTATAGATATATAGATTTAATGCTAATCTAATAACTAATATTTTAGTGACCTTACTTTTGTATTAAAAACCTTTTGGTGATGAGGGTATTCCATGTTTCTCTATATCTATGTTTTGAAAATATATAAAAATATAAGGAAGTAGAAATTTGAATTCATGAATTTCATGTTTATACCCACCATTCTGAGCACCATTATGACTCAACTGTCAGTCAGTTATCTTATGTTATCAGCATGTAATTAGTCTATATTATAATTGATCTTTCTCTCTTGATTTATTGCTATATTGCCATTTTTATATCTAAATTCCAGTGACAGAAGAAAGATCCTTGGCAACTTTCAGCTTGGATAGTTATCAACTTGTGGTTGTAAACCAGTTTAAATGCTTTGGTAGTTTTATAAATAGAAAGACAGAATTAGATGTGTGAATCTAACCCAGACTCCAATATGCTGTTGTTTTTAATAAGTTGAAAGTTTTTTATTATAGGGAAATAATTAATCAGGCAAAACTCTCCATACAGTAGTGCCTCTCAGTGCAAGTCAAAGTAATCAATGAATGCCAGAAGGCTTGTGCATAAAATCCCTATCTAGTGACTACTCATCCAATATCCCCAGTCTAGTTTCTAGCTTGTGGCTTTCATTGGTGTGCTAGAATTGGGATATTGTATGAGTAGGCACTGAGTGGCACTACTGTATGGAGAGTTTTGCCTGTTTAATAACAGTTATGAGCAAGCATGAGAAATGGTAATCATGTGATGTTTAGTGGGAAATAATTACTGTAATAAGTTAGCTGTAAATAAAACTATTATTTTACCTAATTTATTATATGGATGTGAAATGTAGACACTCTATCAGTGCAATATTAAGGCATTAGAAAAGTTTCATTTAAGAATGCTTCATAAAATTTGAAAAATACAATGGTAAGATTGTAATACCAATCGGCATGTTCTTCAGTTTGGGAATGTGATACTATTGGATCCACTATTGAAAAATCATATTTTCATTGGTTTGGACATGTAAAACAAATGAACAATGGAATACTTTCTAAAAACATATTTTATGGTGAACGTGAACATGGATTTCATAGGAGAAGTAGATCCCATCTATGTATAAGGATTATCTCAAAGACATTCTAAAAAAGTGCAATGGTAATTGTTTCTATTGGGAAGATGTGGCAGAGAATAGAATACATTGGAGAGCTAAAATTAGGTATGGTGTTGACGTATCTCTGAAACAAAAGTATTTTGTTGAGGGAACTAAAAGACAATATTGTAAAATATTAAGTAAACAGAAAATTGGATCAGCATGCATATTCTATACGTGAGTGTATTTGTTATTCACAGATTGGTTTTTTATAGGTAAAGTAGTTTTTCCTCCCTCCCTCCCCATCTCTCCTTTTCCTTTTTTTTGAAATTGGAATGGCCATACTCTTTTTTAATGGCTGTTTATTATTATTATATCCGAATTATTTCGTTTGTTAATTATTTTTGTTGGTGTCTTAATGTGTTCATTCCTAAATATTATATTGTGGATGTTTGTGCTACACATACATATTATATAATTAGCTATCCTTATTGTATTAACAAAAAATTGCATAATCTTAAATATCATGGCTCCACAGGAAAACTTTGAACCAAATACCGTACATATAGGGCACTATTATATACTAAACAAAATATAGGAGCAGCAATCATTCTATTTAATCTAATCCATAATTTCCAGATGTGTGAGTGCAAATCTTCCCTCACTGAAAACTTCCTATAGCCAGAAACTGGTCTGGGAAAGTGACCATAATACTACCATCTCGTATATAGGGATTTCTCTAGCTTACAATAAAATGATCCTTTAATCAAGAGAATCAAGTGCAGTGCTATCCTGTGTAAAATAAAAGTTATAGTGAAAGGAAAGGATAAAATGAGAAGGAAAAAGAATAATATTAAAATACAGAAACTTTGATGAAGATGATCTGGAATAATGTGGAAAATCTTCTCAGAGGCATATAATAAAAAAAAGGGATAACATTAAAGAAGAAATGACTATGAGAAAGGATTACGATATGGAAGCAAGCGAAATCTGCTCGGAGGAAAATGATGAATGTTGACGTGATAATTTGATTATTATATTTCTCTTATTTATTTAAACAATCTTTATTTTGAAAATTGAATACCGTAGTTTAGTAGTTATTGTTTTTCTCTTTTAATGATGCTAATGTGTGTGTGTCTATTCTTTACGAAAACAAACCAAAAAAAACTTAATAACCAGCTTATATTTGTAAGCTTTGAAATTACGTCTTTTATCTTTCTTCCATCATTTCGTTTTGTAATCAACAAGACTTCTTTTAATATCTTGCTGCAACCGTTCATTTTTCCTTAATATGTTTGTTATTTTGTGATTGCAGACTGAAGTTTATCTGATTAAAGATTATTAGGAAAGAAGAAATATTCTTAAATTTATAACTTGTGTCTTAATGATGTTATTCAAAATAGAATTAATAAATAAATATAATCCATGAAAAGAAAAATGAGATGAATATATACTAATCAGTTTTCATTTATATGCAGTTAATTTTAATTAAAATATTAATATTGACATATATATTACGTTTACCAAATAATATCATCATCACATCAATCATCATCAATCCACTGCAGGATGAAAGTCTCTCCAAGTTCAGTCCATCTTCTTGGATCTTTAGCTTCTCTTCTCCCCGTCATCTTTGCACACTTTCTTATTTCTTCCATCCATCTCATATGTGGTCTCTTTCTGGGTCTTTTATAATCTCCAAATACTAGATATATTAGTGTTTTTTAGTATATGGAGTATTTAAACATTTCATTAATGTCAAAGGAAATAATAAGATGAATAATATTTCTGTAAATTTTCATTATACCACTCTCAAATAAGGTAGAGACTGGTTTCTATCTACTTCTAACACCATGTGTATGGGATGTAATCATAAATATATGACCAAAGACATGTGAAAAAAATGTATGATCCCAAGATGCACATTTTGTGCTGTACCAACACTCATTAGTTGGCCCAGATCACAATCTGTTATGCATATCTTTATATTGTTCAGCATATATAGTCAATTACTACAGTTTAATTTGATCTGTCAAACTTACTACCCTCACAACTTTAACACAAAACAATTCATGAAAGTATTATATATTAATAATTTTTATTAGTCAGTCATTATATTTCTCTTGTGTAGTAATTGGATATCTATATATACTAAACAATGATAAAGATATGAATAAAAGATTGTGATCTGGGCCAATTGAAATGCGCATCTTGGGTATCATACTTTTTTTTTGTCTTTGGTCATATTTTTATGATTCCATCCCTCTACAAGATGTTAAAAGTGAATAGAAACTAGTTCCTATCTTGCATGAGAGTGGTGTACTGAAAATTACACTACAGAAATATTATTCATTAAATGGATTATTTCTAGTCTAATAATGACTATTAAAAACTATTGAAATAATAAGATATTTGATTTACATAACAACAGCAAAGTTACTAAAAATAAAACATGAAAAACTAATGTCTACAATATTATTGTTTCAAAGAAATCTTTTCTTCACCAATCATGTGTTTAACATCACTAACCACTAATCCAAAGAGAATGTTGAAGCTGCAATATTGGTTTACTTTTCAATAATGTAGCTAATTACCTAAATTTACGATTTTATTTTACAGAGGATGTTTCAGTGCTTAGTATAATATATATAATCAAAATGATCCCAAATTCACAATCATTGTTTGTGTTTTAGAGTTTAGGATAATTTTGATTATTTTATTGATTAGTTTAGCTTTAGGCTTTTAATGTTTATGTATATATATATTACTGTAAAAAAAATACTAAAACAGAGTTTAAATATAAAATTTAGAAAGATTTCTTATGCCAAGTATATTTTCAATGCTTTCATGTCATTTTCATGGTTAATCTGCCGAGAGTGTTAATTTTTTGCTGATTTTAATGCTATTTGATTTTTGGTTCATTACATATTCTATTTTGTGTAATGAACCACGCCTTCTTTATTTTATGTTTACGGTTGTTCCTTTCTTTGCACATAATTTTGACAGCATTTGGATCATAACTATGGCCATGCATCCTTTCATGATAGATGAATTAGTAACCAGGCTTAATCTTAGATTTTTTTTTCTACATTAATGAATGTTGAGTCATTCTAGTTCTAAGATGTGCCTTAGTCCTACCATAATATAGATATGGACAGTCTTTATGGCTGCAGTTTACAGCATAGACCAGATTGAGCCAGTCCAATATTAAAATTTTGTCTTTTATGTTATTAATAAACTTGTTTAAATTTATAGGGATTTTGAATTTGACATTAAATTTGCCTGACATTTTATTACCCATACATGATAAATATGGTAGAGCAATCCAGTTTTTATTATTTCTGCAATTGATCATTTTATTAGTTATTTTGAGTTTGAATTGCTCTGTATATCTATGTATGTATATTATAAATAAATAATATAAAAACTCTGTCAGATAATGAAAATTATTCTACACAAATAAAGCGTGATAAACAGAGCAACCAAAATTCAAAAAAACATTAATTATAGACAATTTTCCAAGCACTTTTTTTTTTTGGTACTGAATACCAGAATCATGGCGACATATTGGAACTGAATGGTTAATATTCCAGTGCATGCTCAGTGGAACACTAGTGTTACGCTGATTGATAACATTTTTAGACTTCGCAGTAGCCTGTTTTTATTAAGCCAGTAATGCAATGTTGAATGTTCCTATCTAATTCATATTGACATAAATAATAATTGTGGTATAAAAAGTTCTTTAGCCCTGTAAATTTATGAGACGTAGGTACTTTAGATTTTATGTCTATGCATCCCTTAATATGTGCTGGGGGTGATATAACCATTTTATATTGGGGAGCATTATGTGTCCTATTTAATTTTAAATGAGATATTGTATTATATTATTATCTTCCAGTTCAACTGTTCAATTCAAGCTTGAATTTGTGTTCAAATCTGTGAGCATGTGATTAATTATATTTTGAGGTGTACTTATCGAGTCAATTATTTTTGTTTCTTTGTATATATAAGTTATTCTAGAAGCATTGGGGGTGTAGATAAATAAATGTGTAATAAATTTGAAATTTGAATTGAAATTAATTAGCCTCACATTAGATATGTTGGATATTGATTTTTAAGTATCTGATGATGTACTAACTAAAATGGATTGATCTTTCTATTAAGTCAATTGCCTTGTTTATCAAGTTCTTTTTGTGCTTAAAAATATAACCAGTACTTACTTTAAAAGTATAGATATTTAAATAATGCTAATATGCATAACAAAGTTGGATGAACTAGTGATAATATACACACTTGTGTCACTATGCTATAAAATCACCATTTGCATAAAAAAAAGCTTATATTCTGGTTAGAAAAAAAGAATTTATTTTGAATAGCATGTAGACTAAAGTTGAGTTAGTTTCATTGATTATAGCTTCAAGTTTTATGATAGGGAAAGAAATATAAATTTTACTTAATTGATAAAAGTATAACTGACTGAGGTTCAATAATAAATAAACATGTGACAGAAAAAAAAACATACAAGATATGTAACATTATCCGCATTTTCGCAAATCAGTATTTGACTGTATGAGCAGTTTTATTTGGAGTATTGTCATTTTTGAAAGTTCCATTTGCATCATGAAATAAAAATGGTTTCCCGGTATGTTTAAGTAGTCTGTAATTGAGATACATTCTTTCAAAGTCAATATTCAGTCAACAGAATATAATTTGGCTATCCATATTATGATAGAGCTTCTATCAGGTTTTACAATCAGAAGAAGGTTATTGAGCAGATTTTTTAAACCCTAAATATTGTTATTTTAATATTAGACAAGACATTAAAAATGATAACACTTAGTATAGATAATTTCAATGATTTTCGGAGAATCACATCATATTTAAAATAGATTAGGACACAAGATCAGAAGCGGAACACTTAAATTTAATTAGGGTAACATTGTCCCATTGAATTTTTTTTTAAGACCAGCATAGAGCAATTATGTGATTTGACAAAGTATAGAAGGCTGATGCTTTTATTGCCAAAATCAGGAAAATTGTAATTGGGTGATGTAAAAAAATAGTAGAGAAAAAAACAGTCCTCATTTACTTCAAAATTTAAGAAATAAATATTAAATAAGAAGTTCTTAACTTGAGTGGAATAGTTAAAAAAAATAAATAAATAAATTCTTTACTTATGTTGCAATCTCTAGTGATAAATTGTAAGAGAACTTATTAAAAAATAACTTAGGGTAGACTTGATTAAAAGCTTTGGACGTATGGCAACCTTACTAATAGTGTATTTTTTAAAATGTTCTCTCTTATGTACTGCATAACTGAGATGTACAAATTAAAAAATTGATAGTGTCTTTTAAAAACAACAAACAATATTGTCTACTATTTAAAAGCCGAGATTTTCAAGGTGTATGAAGAAATTGGAGATTTATTGTTTTTTCATAAGTTTGGAAAGGGCAGTAGAATGAGAATTGTTCTGCAGGTTTGGAAAATACTTTATTTATACGAAAACTAAAGGAGATAATTACTATGTCAAACAGAATACCAATAAAACATTACTGATGGACTGGAAAAATAAAGAGATTCAAGAAGATTGAGATGATCATAAGAACTAAGATAGAACAAAAAAATATATACAAGAAATTGCATAAAAGCCGTTATACTTGGCTGAAGGGGGAAGGATTAAAATGAGCACTTATTTAAAAAAAGGTTTGTTTATTATAAATACTTTAGACCAGGGGTGGCCAACAAGTCGGACTGCAAAGCCAATTTTGGTCGATCGTGAGACCAATCTGGCAAGAGCTGTCGGATAACGAGTGAAACAAATTGTCAAGATTTCAAGTTTTTTTTTGTTATTTTTGTTTTTGTTTTGAATTTTTTTTCAATTCTAGATAGGTGAAGTCCACTAAGTCATATCATTATTGAAAATAATATTTTTAATCTTGACTTAGTGTAGCTAATTTGAATTAATAAATACTGTTACTCATGTTGCTTTAATTTCCCCAGACATGAGTTTTTTGCCCATTAAATAATTGTTATTTTTTACTAGTTAAATATATAAAAATAGTATGTATTTCACATCTCCCTCCACCAACTACGCCTATGACAATAAGTCGATCGCCTATGACACCAAGTCGATTGCAACACATTTTAAAAATAGAAAATAGATCTTACGAACACAAAAGTTGGCTATCCCTGCTTTAGATGAATAATTGCTTGGCCTGGTCAATAGTAAATTTATATCAATCCACAACATGAGTCACTTGACATGTATTTAACGAAGGCTGAATTATTGGCAATTATTCAATTTAAACATAGTTTGTTGAATCAGAGTTTAGACCTAGGATAACAGTCTCATATACAGCAGTAACTTCAGCTACAGCATATTTGAAATAATCATTGTATTTGAAGCAACAGCATGGAAAGAAAAATTGATGACATCACAGGCCTCATGTTCTATATAAATCCAATAACAAATTTTTAAAATATTTTGGGGATATGTAAAGATTAAGTAATAACTTAGTGAAGCAAACACCATGATAGAAAAATATTTGGCTGGATTGAAAGAAATCTGGAGATGTTATCAGATTGGAAAGCTATATCAGGGACATAAATAAATAGGTGTGTAGCTTAAAATCACTTTCTTTACCTGAAACACTACTGTGTTTGCAATGAACTATTTGCCATTACGAGCATTTCTAAAATCACTAAAACGAAGAATTTGAGGGGAAAATTGATTGGAATACATTGATTAGAAGAAAATTAATTAGAGGGGATTTGAATCCAGACTTTCATGCTCCTTTCAGTCATCCATTCCATCATATACAACCGATACACATGATACCACGTACATGTGAAAAAGATTTATAAACAAAAAAACAACAAATAAATAAAATTAATAATGTAGAAATGAAAATAGAATTTTGAGGTAAAAGACATTTTCGAGAATAGACCTATATTAATTCGAACATATTTATGCCCTTCAAATTTAGGAACAATCATTATGCTAAGAAAAGATTGGATAAGCAAAAGATTTGTCTTGTGTAAAAGCAGTTAGAAATAATTGTTTGAGTTCGTACTTTTTTTACTTATTTTGCCCTATCATTAAAAATAACTAGATATCTATTTACTGACTGGCGATTGGATTGGTAGTCAGATTAACTATGGACTAGTTATCTTTTGAAAAATATTATCTTTACTTGGAAATGTTTATTAATCCGAGAGGGGGAGGGAGAGATCATCAAAGTTCCATGTTGATTGAAATCCCAGGTCATGGGTTTAGCATGCATATGCGCGAACCAGTACATTATGACATTCTTGTTTGTATTTCTTTTAGTAGAAAATTTTACCGATATAGAGATATATGAGCACTTGGGCGTTATGAATTGGGAACGCCGCCCAGTCCCTTCTTTATTGCAAAATAAAATCATTTATTATCTAATATTATTTTGCTTTCATTTTTTTTTTCATACCGTATAAATCTTAGTTTTCAATTTCTTTTGAAGATGGATGGAATTATTTTTTTTTTTTCGAAAGAAAATATAAGAAAATTCACGAGCATGTTAAATTTGGGATTATTAGACTATTAATTTATGCTCTTCTTTCTTGCCATTGTATTATGGTGATAGTATGTTAACATGATAGCTTTTGGGCCCGTGACCCAATTTTAAAATCTAGAATGGAATTAGATTTTTTTTTTTAAAGTACTACCATACTGAGGATTTCATTACCGAAGTAAAAAAGATTAAGATAACTACCTTGTAAGCATGTTACCCAGTATTCGTGAATAAGTGGGTTACAAATTGTTCGTCATTCGGAGAAATAAATGATGCGCTAACCATAAAGAAGATACAAAACTAAATCACATTTCTTTCAACATTAGTTGGAAGGAGTGTCCCTTACCTACAAAGTTAGAGTCCATGATTTATTTTTTCCTATTAGTCAAAAGTATATACGGGTATTAAGTTTACTGCCCGAAGGAAAATAATGTAATTAGGCTCATGGAACAAGGCGGTAGTTTGCCTTTGCTTACCACTTCTTAGTACGGTTTATTTCTACATCTCAGTTTTAGAGCTACATCATAAATTTTGTTGAACCGTTTAGATGTTTGTTTGTTTTTTAATTTTATTTCTTAGGTTCTGAATAGGTAAAATCTCTTCATTAGATTCTGGCTATATAATTCAACTTAATTAACATTCATTTAAAAAAAAAAAAGCGGAATGTTTTATATATCAAGGTTTACTAAAGCTTTTCAGAGAGATTTTAATTAACGTTTCGCTGGCATTTTGAATATTAATACAAATATTTAATTTCGCAACTTTAATATTATTTTTTAGTTTCATCTTAAAAAAATTAAAGGGATAAAATCATTAATCTATTTTTAGCTTTGTTACGAATAAAAATCTTTGTATTTTGGTTTTTTTTTTGAAATGTCATAAATCAATTTGTTGTTTGCTTGTAATTTTTAGATATATTTTTGTTGTTATTAATTCTCTCGCTTAATGTTTATGGAGCATTCCATTTTTAAAATAAGGGAAGTTAACGGTTTAATTAATTACGTGGATTTTATTTCCAATATATATACAATGTATTAGTATTTATTATAAATGCTATCTCGACATTTGGCGATTATATTAATAATATTTTTTCATAATGAATAACAGTATTACCTGTTTGTTTTTTAAGGCTGCTCAAAACCGTATATTCATTATTACTATGATTGAATCTTCCATCTTACCGCCGGTCTTCTTCTATATCATTATTCTTTCTCAGCATTATACACTTTTGCAATGATATCGGCTTTATGTGAAAGATCAGGTTTAATCTAATCAGTTATTCAATTGTTCGTTTGTTTGTTTTTTTGCTGTCCATAATATTCTCAAAAATTTTTGCCAGTAGCACAGTTCAAACATAGTAATATTATTTTATAACTTTTTTTTCTCATTGTCCAACTTTCATAACCATAGTGAGTTTAAATAAGCACCTGAAGCTTTATTTTTAAAATATGCCTTACATCTATAAAAAAAAAATATATATCCTGTCCCCCCCCCCCCTAATTGCAATCCTACTTAGTGTTAGTGTTCAATGAATCTATTTGTTACTGGATTTTTTATCATTGATGATTGAATCGTGAGAGCATAAACTGCCAACCATTTCTGTGTCATTCTTTAACTCTAATCATAATCTTAGAATGAAAAAATGGACTTACATTTCAATAAGAAGATAGTTTTTTTAACACTTCTAATGGGAACCATTGTCTGTATTTTCAACTGTAAATATGATATTATCAGCATCTTTTGTTAATCAATTCTAAATCCATATTTGTTTTCATCCAAACTGACTTCCATCTTTATATATTTAGTATACAAATTGAATGGAAGGGTGATTATATACAACATTGTCTAATTTTCTTTCCAAGTGAAACCAGTTTGCTTTAACTGTAGCTTCTAATCCCATATAAGAATTCATCATAAGAGTAATGAAATTATCTACTAAATTCATTTTCCAGGATTTTTTTTCCCACCACATTTATGTCACCTAATGTAAGCTTTATCAATCAATAGATATCAGATGGTAATGCTTGATAAATTCCAATCCTATTCTATCCAATATCTCCAGACTAGTTTTTAGCTTGTGGTTTTCATTAATGATTGGATTTTGGGGCACTACACCTGAATCTTTTCAATCTACTGCACTTTTCTTCCAGTTTCAAGGTCCAAAGTTCTTTACTGATGAAAGCCATAAGCAAAAAAGTAGTCTTGAGATATTGGATAGTATAGTACTGGATAGGAATTTATTAAGAACTATCTCCAGGCATCCATTAATTAATAAAGTTTACACCAGATGGCATTAATGTGGTGAGAAAAAAGAAATTGCTGCTGAACAACATTGTGGGAAGCAGTTGTCATGTGATGTTTTATTGATTTTATTCTAGAATTTAGTAAGATTAAGTAAATAAAAAAATTTATTGTGATCAGTAAAGCATATGTGATGGACTCTAAGGATGAAATTCAAAAATGATTCCCTGGTCCTTTCACTTAACTAACATGCATTAGTAATGAGATCTCTAGTTCCTAGATTTTTCTGAAACTAGTTTATACATCCAGTAATTTTCACAGTGTAAGAATTTTTGCTGAATATTCTAAATAATTTTAGTTGCATATGATATAAGAAATTGAATTATTTTCCATGTCAAATGCCATGGTTTATTGGCATCTTTATTAATTCTTTTACAGTTTCTTGTGAACTTTTTGATGCTATGCTGCTCATTCCAAGTGACTTTTCCTTTGATGATGATTTCAAAGCTAATCTGAATTCAACTTCAGTTATTGATTTTTTGATATAGGTATTTTATCAAAGTATCTATATGGAATAGTTTTTCTGTGAAAACTTCATTACCATTTGATTTTATTTATTTTAGTTATAGTCTACCCATTGACATTTTTCAGCAGACTTACTTATGGTTGAAATCTAATCATGAAAATTGAAATTCAAGGAAAAAAGAATATATATATATAGACAGTGGGATAAATATTTTTTTTACTATTCTTTTTATTAACATATACTTTTATTACCATTTTTTAATCAACAATCAAAGAGCCTAACTCTCAAGAACCCCTATACATTGCCTTTTAAAAACTGGAATCAGCTATGAGAAAAGGTTATATTTACAAATAAATGCTTAATTAAAAATTCTATTATAAGCATTTGGTAAATACAAATCTCTGACTCAGTTGAACATTCTTGTACTTAGATACCAATCTATTATGGATGTAATAGAATTCACTTGCCATAAATGCCATTTTTCTTGAGCAGTGAACCATGGTTGTATTTGTCTTTAAAACAAAAAACATTTGGTAAGGAAGCTCTTCCACAAGCAAGAATCCTTGAATATGTAAAATGATCATTAAAATTGATTATATAGTTTCCAACTTGAAATGATCAAATAAGTTTTGTTTGGGCAATGGCAAATTATCGCCAATGATGATTAAGTTTTATTATTTTTCATTGTATTATTTTCCTCATTCTATCTGTCATTAGATAAAGAACTTAATGTATATTGTAATGGAAACAATTCTAAAACATAACAACAATACTAATGAAGCAACATTGTCTCAATATTTTCTTATTGGACAATCCAAAAATGTAATGGACAATTAATAAAATAATGGATGAAAGGCTGCCTAACATAGAAATGATATTTGAACAAGCTAGAAAATATAACGGATACATGTTGTATTTAGGCAACTAAAATGACTACTAATAAATAAATAACTGAATTAATCCATAATTTGGCTCTATGATAGTTTGGATTTGCATCTCAATGAATCCATGTGCCAGTGAGTCCCTAATAAGTACATCTGTTTAGCAAAGAAGATAAAGTTCAATAAATAATATTTTACTTGCTTATGAGCTATAGTATGGGATATATACTTGCCTATTTTAATTGTAAATAAAGTGTAAAGTAAAGTATTTTTATGCAATAAGAAAATCAAAGTATTTAAGTTAATAATAATATAATATTTATTAAAGTAAACATTGACTCATTGAGATGGCTAAGAACAAGAACATATTTCTAACTTTACCAACTGCAATCCAATGTCATATAATGTATACTTTATAATTTACCCCTGCTAGATTGCAATTAATAAAAACAATCTATGATTAAAATTAGTAAAGCATACAGTCATAAAGCATTAATTACAAATTAATACCCAGAGGCTAAACTCTCCGGACAGTACTTTGTGAAGAGTTTAGCATAAGAATAGGTGATCATGTGATACAAATTAATACATTAACAATTGATTTAAGTTTTAGTTATGTGAGATCTATTACTTAAGGTTTTATCAAGTGATAAGATAAAATTACTCCATAATTAAGATTATTAATATATAAAAAAAAGACTTTGATAAATATTTTATCATTAAGCTTCTACTATATTCTTAATCATTATTATTAAGATTTTTTTTTTCAACATCTGTTATCAAGTTTAGCTTATATATATAATTTCAGCTTAGATTCCACGATCCAATGATGTTTTTCCTGGCACATCGATGATAACAATGTACAAATGTTGGTTTCCATAACCATTTTTATCCTTAAATGATATTCAACTATTCCTTTGCCGATATTACAATCCATAGTAAATTTTGATAGTTTCATAACTTTATGGCAGTTAAGCATAGTATTTGTTATTAGTCATTCTGTTTGAATCACACAGATATCAAATGAGGGAAGTCTATTCTTTCCACCTAAATATTTTTTCTACTCACAGTACATATTTCTTTATTATAAGTCCAGAATCTATTTGTAAAAGTAAGATGACATGAAATACAAAATTTTAAGCAAAGGAAATTATGTGTGTTCTCCTTGCTGAATTTCTTTCCATAGTTATACTAACACAAAACACAGTCTCTCTTTTCCTTGTTTTAGAACACTGGCTCGTGAACATATGATTTTTTTTTTCTAATCTTAATAAGGCATTGTTATCATTGGACATAACTTAACAAAAATCATTTCATTTTTAAATTTAATAAATAAAGTATTCATCTATTCTGCATTTATCCCAAATCAATAAACATTTATTAAATATAACCTTTAATTGTTTTATTTATTTAGTTATTTATGCACTACAAAGGGAACTATATAGATGGCAACATGTGTACATCACTTATTCCCATCCTTAATAAAAAATAAAGAAAACAATTTTATACAATTAACATAAGATCATCATGACAAACTAATTCTATGAATAACTCATTGTTAATTAAAACTACATCACGACAATGATGAAGTTAATGTATCTTATACTTTTTTTTAAAACCCTAAAAGTAACAAGACAAATATCCCACAACAATTATATTCATTTGTACTTTTACATTTCATCCTAATTGGATATTTGTAAAACAAATTTAGGACATCATATATGTTGTATGATATTCAATTAATAGAACAAACTCCTTCATTTATAATGATATGGACCCCAAATAAACTCAGGAATATAGTCATTACCATAAACTAAATATTTACCATTATATCCATAATGATTCACACATTTCATTGTGGCCTTGCCATAAGCTACATCCTCAGTCAATACCATCACTCATAACTATGTACTTCATGATTATAAAACAATTTAGATTTTAAAGGTCTTACTTGTAATGATAAAATCTTACATCTATGACCACTATTTAAGCTCGCGATGGAATTACTCTTGCAAGAAACCTTGTCATTTATTTTATCTTGCATCACATCTATGCTAATATAATATGAGTGACCTCATTCTATCTGAGTTTCCAAACTTTGCACCTCTTGTTCCTGTCTATTCTGTACCTTCTCTAACTCTTTATCATTAATTCATTTCATTTAACTTAGGTACTAGGACTCTAACTTTATTCTGGCATTCCAATCTATACTCTTGTGTCTTAGTTTTTATCTCCTGAGTCAAATTTTGCCTTTTTTATAAGTATTATTTGCATTTGACCTTGAGTCTTTTCCATTTTAATCTCTAGATCATTAAACTTAACTTTCAAATTATTTATTTTCTTATGTTCCATTCTTATTTGATGAGCATACTCTGTATACACATGCTTGATATCTTGCTTCAACCTATTCTCTAACTCATATGGCTTCATGATTAACATTTCCTGGTCTTTTTTCAATTCTTGTTTTAGTATTTCTTGACTTTCATTGAACTCATTCATTAAATCTCTTGATAATTTTTCCTGACTTTGTTCTTCCTTTTTTTTGGGTTTTCATTAATATTAATCATCATGCTCTGCAACATTGCCATTATAGATTCATTTTGATCAGTTTTTGACAACTTCACATGATCACCATTTCTTATGCTTGCTCTTAACTGTTATTAAAACAGGAAAAACTCTCTATATGTATTGCCACTCAGTGCAAGTCAGAGTAATCAATGGATGCCAGAAGGCTTGTGCATAAAATCCCCATCTAGTTCCTAAAGAGGGAATGAATAAAGTACGGAAAATTAAGGTGTTTGATAATGAAGAGAGTGTATGTAATAATGATCATAATTTCTTTGTAATTGAAATGGTTAGTAATGTGATGGAGAATAGAAATAAAAGTAGAACAATAGTGAAAAATGTGGATGGAGAGTGAATGATAAGAATAAGTTGGAAGAGTACAAATTGAAGAAACCATGGAAGAGTTGGTTGGAAATGAGTATGAGAACTGGTGTGATGAAATAGAAAAAGTGGCAAATAGGGTTTTAAGTGAGAATATTCAGAAGAATAGAAGTAAAAGAGAAGAAAAAAGCATGCAGAGAATATGTGTGCTATTAAGAACAAAGAAAGTGAAAAAGATATAAATGCTAAATGGGAAAAGTACTTAGAAAAGAAGAAATTAGCAAAAATAGATAGTTATAGAGAGAGAATGAAAGTGAATAGTAAATTATTGGATGATATTAATGAAAGTGGAAGAGATGAGAGTAAAAAATTTTGGAATTACATTAAAAGGAGAAATGTAGGGGAGAGAGAGATGAATGAGGATGGAATAAGAGTGTAGCTCTAGAGAAGAATTTGAGAGAATCTTGAATAGGTATGTATTGGATATAGAAAAGATGTGAAGGATAGAGTGATAGAAAATATAATAGGTTTACAGAAAATGCACTGAATGAGGCAGGAAAGAAATTGAGAAATGGTAAGACAAGAGGTTTAGATGGATGGGCAGCAGAGATGGTAATGAATTTAGGGTGTAGGGCAAAAGTAAAGCTATTATCATGTCTTAATAAGATGGCACAGAAGAGAGTTTTTCCAGGTAGTTGGAGTAATACAAGAGTAAGATTATTATTTAAAACAAAGGGATAAAGTTTTTTCATATATAGTGGCTGGAAGAGTTTGCAAAATGGATGGAAGAAAATAATATAGTGGGGGGAATGCAAGGAGGCTTTAGGTCAAATAGACATATAGGAGATAGTTTATTTGTAGTTATACAACTTATGGATATGAGTAGGAATTCAGGTAGACAGTTATATATGAGTTTTATAGATATAAAGAAGGCATATGATAGAGTAAATAGAAATGGATTATGGATAAGTTTAGCAAATTTGGGAATGGATGAAGCTTTAGTGGATGTTATTAAGAAATTATATGAAAATAATTACTATACACATCAATTAGGGGATATAGAATCAGTTAAAGTTAAAAATGGGGTGGGACTAAGGCAAGGATGCCCTATGTCACCTATTTTGTTTTTGTTGTATTTGAGTGAAATGGAGAGAGCAATAGAAAGACTAGGAAGAGTGATAGAGATACCATTAATAGGTGGAAAGGTAGTATTTACATTGTCAGGTCTTTTTTTTTTTTTGCGAACAATGCCTTTTTGTGTGCAGAAAGAAGACAAGATATGGAAGTTATGCTGAGGACATGCGCAAGGGTTGGTAAAGATATGGAGATTAAATTTAGTGAAGTAAAATCAAATATAATGATGGTGAGTACTGGGGAAGGAGAAGACAAAGATTTCTTATTGGGGAATATAAAGTTATGTGTGGTGAATAGATATAGTTATTTGGGAATCATCTTGAGTAATCAGAAAAATTGCTTGGATGAATGGGAGAAAAATGATAAATGAAGCAAAGAAAAGAAAGGAATTGATCAAGAAATTAACAGTGTTTTCATATAATAAATATGATGTAGCTAGAATTGTATAGAAGGGAGTGGCACTAGCAGGGTTAACATATGGCAGTGATGCGTTATGTGTTAGTAAAGGGTATTAGATTACTTAGAAAAATTATAAAGAGAAGTAGGAAGACATGCATTAGATGCAGATGTGGTCCGGACACCAAAGGAGGCAATTCAAGGAGAAAATGGGATAGTCAAGTTTTTATATGAGAGATGCAGAAAGCAAAATGAAATGAAAATATTTGGTAGATTGCAGTTTATGGATAATAAAAGAATAGCCAAAATAGTATTTAATTGGGTTTCAAGTAAAGGGCAAGCAACAAGATGGGTGAGAAAGGTAATGCGGTATGCAGAAGATTTGGATAAAGAATTAATGTCAGTATATTTGTACAAAAGGTGGGGTGATTGTGTTAGGAGGATTGTTGAGTGTTATAGTGGTAAAGAGTGGGATAGAAGAATAGATGTATTAATAAAGAATAGGGAGTTGGAGAGATGGAGAACTAGTATAGAGCATAAAACAAGTTTAAATATATATCGAAGTAAACTGAACATTGGGTGTGAGTTAATTTATGATAATAGTAAGGAAAGTAGTTTATTGTTTAAGCTCAAACGGAATCTTTAGCGACAAGGAAATATACATGTAAATGGAAAAATCTGGGTGATTTAGTCTCCAAGTTGTGTGTAAGGAAGGCATAGAAAATATTAGGCATCTGTTACTTCAATGTAAATGCTTGGAAGCAGAAAGGGTTCAGATAATGAAGTTATGGAAGAATAAATATGAACAAAGTGAGTATACAGAAAGTGAGTTATTGATTTTTATGCTCAGTTTGGGAAAAGATAAGAGGGATTTAGATATGAAGACCATGGAGTTGACAAAGATTATGTTGTGGAAATGGATGGAACGGATTATGGGAAAATTTAGGGTGAAGAATGGAAAGGGAAGGTAAAATGGCAACAGGTTTTTCTGGGCATAGTTGCTGAGAGATTCCTGACTCCATATAAGAAGTCGCATCACATCATATAATGGAGAAATGGGATGGTCAAGGTTTTATATGAGAAATGCAAAAAGCAAAATAAAAATGTTCGGTAGATTGCAGTTTATGGATAATAAAAGAATAGCCAAAATAGTATTTAATTGGTTTATGAGTAAAGGACTGGCAAAAAGATGGGTGAGAAAGGTAATGCAATATGCAAAAGATTTGGATAAAGAATTTACATCAGTATATTTGTACAAGGGGTGGAATGATTGTGTTAGGAGGATTGTTGAGTGTTATAGTGGTAAGGCATGGGATAGAAGAATAGATTCATTAAAAAAGAATAGGGAGTTGGAGAGATGCAAAACTAGTATGGAGAGTAAAAAGAGCTTAAATACATATAGAAGTAAATGGAACATTGGCTGCGAGTTAATTTATGGTAATAACAAGAAAAGTAATTTACTGTTTAAGGCTCGAATGGGATCTTTAGCAATAAGGAAATATACACGTAAATGGAAAAAAATAATGGTGATTTAGTCTGCAAGTTGTGTAAAGAAGGCATAGAAAATATTAGGCATCTATTGATTCAATGTAAATGCTTGAAAACAGAAAGGATACAAATAATGAAGTTATGGAAAGCTAAATATAAACAAAGTGATTATACATTAAGTGGGTTATTGGTTTTTATGCTGGGTTTGGGAACAGATAAGGTGGATTTAGATATGAAGGCCATGGAGTTGACAAAGACGATATTGCATAAATGGGATGGAGCAGGATATGGGGAAATTTAGGATGGAGAATGGAAAGGGAAGGTAAAGTGGCTAACAGGTTTCTCTGGACATAGTTGCTGAGTGATTCCTGACTCCATACAAGGAGAAGTCACAGTGCATCATATCACATAAATAGTCTCAGAGTCATAAGTATAGTATAGCTCTCTCACTATTGATGATGCTTGTACCATATTACAATAATAATTATTTTTTATGATCATGGTGATAACCATTTTATTGGCATAGATTATTATGTCACTTTTATGCTTAAGCTAAAAATAGCTAGGTAATATTTTATTTTGGTTACCAATGAATCTCTGCCTATGGTTAGATTGAGAACTTTCCTCATATATCATTATTTTTTATGATCATGGTGATAACCATTTTATTGGCATAGATTATTATGTCACTTTTATGCTTAAGCTAAAAATAGCTAGGTAATATTTTATTTTGGTTACCAATGAATCTCTGCCTATGGTTAGATTGAGAACTTTCCTCATATATCAATATTGTTGATTATGTGATCATTTCTGATTGAATCCAGTGTCATAAGCTTGGCAGATTAATACTCTACCCATTCAATTCCAAAGCTTTCAAGTTTAATGTAGTCAGAAGAGATAATCAGCAATCATTGAAGAAACTCTTGATTAAAGTCTATAACTTCTTTTATTGAACCCAATATTATAGACATAGCAGACCAATACAAAGCTCTTGAGTTGGGTCAGTAGTAATATGCTGACAGAAGAAAGTTAGTAATCAATTAAAAAGTATCTAAAAAATACTAATTAATAAAGTCTACAGGCATAAAAATATCAGTTGTTAAAAATTTAAAAGAAAGGTCAAAAAGTTGAATAAATGTGGTCTTAGAAATATGGTGCTTTAAGAAGAGACTATGATGAGGACTTATATTTTTAATGATCACATGAAATTTAATGATAATTTCAAAAGAACAAAGAATAGAACAGAATGAGTAATATGCATAAGATGTTTATGTATGCATATGTAATGCACAAATTATCTATCTGAAGACAGGTGCAAGCAATTAGATATAAAGTATAACATTTATTCAATATTGTTTCTAATTATTAAAATTAACTCCAGTGTGGACATATTGATAAATATGTTTTACCTATTACATCCATCACTTTTAGATGGAATTTGACATTTTTCAGATGGTTAAAAATTTTCAAAAAATTATATTTTTAACTAGACGATAAACAAAGAATAAGATCTCCATGACTGTTCTTCTAAGAATGCTCAAGAGATCTTCATCCATCACTTGGCTATTTGAGTCTGATTTGTCTTACCTTTTATTATAGTAAAACAATAATGTGCTTTGAATCATGAAGCTATCTAACAATAGTCTCACACATATGTGCATATATATATATGTTTGCCGTTTGTTTTTCTATTTGAATGCAATACGTGACTATAGTTATCAGTTTGTTTATTAAAGCTGTGTTATTTCATCTTATCTCAAAATCTTTCTGAGAGGCTAATGTTTCTAATGTGTGTCAGTAACTTTACAAGTCTTCTCTTGTATTATTTAAAGCATCTTGTCAGCTGTCTGCTTCCATTAAGTTTCGTAGGTTATTCTCATCTATATTTAAACTGATTAAAGTAGGTCTCTTTTTTACATAAAACTGTTCTGAGAGTCATTGACCTTGAGAGAAGGATCCCAAATTCCCCTAAGGCTGAAAAACTGTATTTAGAATTAGTTTCTTGTCTTGTCTTTTAAAGCTTATTGATCTGTTTTAGTCTGTTATTTATTGTGGTTAATATCTTTATGTAGAAAAAAAATATTCCGTTAAGAAAATTGTATCTTTTATAAAAGTTTATTATTTTATTTTTATATTTATGTGTATATTTTAAATACAACTATATTTTATTTACTTGGAGTCCAGAAATAATGTAGCGGATTTGAACACAGACTTTCAAGCTCCCTTCAGCCTTCCACTCTACCTCATACAACCTATACACGTGACCACACGCATGTGAAAAAGATAAATAATCTCCAATACACGTATTTCATGCTGAACTAGCATTCATCAGTTGGTCCAGATCACCATCTCCTACCCACATATATAATCATTGCTCAGTTTATATTAAAATGCAAATCAGCACATTAATGGACAGGCTTTAATCTACTCCATCTTCCAATTCTTTGGCCATCCATATGGACAGGCTTCAATCTACTTCACCCTCCAACTCTTTGGACATCCATCCATGATATCGATGGCCGAGTGTTGGGGTGGAGTAGATTGAAGCCTGTCCTTTAAAGTGTGAAGATTTGCTATCTTAATATAAACTAAACACTGATTATATATGTGTGTAGGAGTTGGTGATCTGGACCAATTGATGAATACTGGTTCAGCATGAAATATATATATATTGGAGATCATTTATCTTTTTCACATTGTGTGTGGTCAAGTGTATTGGTTGTTAGAGATAGAGTAGATGACATGTGTATATATATATGAGTTGTCATGATTATTTGCCAGATTACATTTTTCAGGACAAAGGCCTCTTTAGATTCCAGTATATCTTTATAGATAGATTTCTCCAAAAGTCTTTTTTCCCCCCATCTTTATAAATTTCGCTGAAAACTTCTCCTTTTTATCACTCCACTTCAAACAGGAGACAATTATAATGTAATCTTTTTTTTGGATAAGGAAGGGCCATAAACTACACTACAATGTTTGCTATAACAGACATTTGTGGATAAATTGTACAGAGCAGTAAAACTACAAGTAACCTATTTGCTGAATATGGATTGGCTAAATTAATGAAAGAAAATGCTATAATGATTATCATTGGAAGACATAGCATGTAGGCGGGCAAGATATTGCAGAGTCTTTCTGTTTCAGCACTGTGATTGGAGATTATATTATTTCAATTTGTTAACAAAATCAGAGATAAGCAACCCCTTTGTATCATCATCTCTAATTAATAGATATTTTCTAATCAGTAGATCTATGAAAATAATCATAGTAATGTAGATATGAGCACTTGGGGATGGGAATTAAGAAAAGCTTGAAAATGAATTAATGGGAGGCAAGGTATACGAACTCCCTCAAGTGGGATTCTTATATACTTAGTGTAATCTGCTAAGCATGCTTTTAATATTATCTAGCGATAATGAATTAATGGGAAGGAAGGTATATGAACTCCCTGGAATAGGATTCTTATATAGTTAGTATAATCTGCTAAGCATGCTCAAGGGAGTTCGTATACCTCCCTTCCCATGAATTCATTTTCAGGCTTTTCTTAATAATTCATGCCTTCAAGTGCTCATATATAAATTATAAGTACATAAGAAAAATTAAAAAACTCCGATTAGAATCATAGCAATGATAAATGAATCTTGATCCAATAGCTTTTAATTCTTAATACACACTAACTCTGCACTATAATGCACAGATATACCATTTAATCGTTGTTAGCCGAGATGTCAGTGTAGCTGCCTTGCAAGCAAGCAGTTGGTTGATGTGATGTATTATGGCTTCTCCTTAAATGAAGTCAAGAATATCTCAGCAATTATGCCCAGATAAACCTGTTAGCCACTTTATTTTACATTCCCCACTCTAAATTTACCCATAATCTGCTCTATCCCATTTCCACAACATAATTTTTGTCAACTCTATAACCTTTATATCTAAATCCCCCTTATCTTTTCCCAAACCCAGCATAAAAAACAATAATTCACTTTCTGTATAATTACTCTTTTCATATTTATTTTTCCACAACTTCATTATATGTACCCTTTCTGTTTTCAAACATTTACATTCAATTAACAAACGCCTAATATTTTCTATTCCTTCCTTACATAATTTACAAAATAAATCACCCATATTTTTCCATTTACATGTATATTCTTTTGTAGCTAAAGATCCCGTTTGAGCCTTAAACAATAAACTACTTTCCTTACTATTATCATATATTAACTCACACCTAATATTCTGTTTATTTCTATATATATTTAAACTCTTTTTTTTTTGGTTGCAGACGTTGTTTCGGGTTCGCCTCCTGGCCGATGCTATGACATATGGAAAAAAAAAAAAACCTTTTTCAAAATGTATATAGACTTGTAGAAAGTTATTTTAAATTTAAAATAAAAAATTTAATTAATTTTAATAGAATTTTTTGATTAATGACAACTGTTGTAATTGTTTTTAAAATAATTGTGCTGTTGCATAAATCCATTCATTAAACTCTGCTTTTTGTTCATCTATATTTTGATTGTTGTAGTCCTAATTCAATTATCAAAATTTAAATACAAAGCATTTTTAAAAATTTAAAGCATATATATATATGTCATTCTCTGGTATGCATATAAGTACAGAAGGGAGGAGGGGAACACCATCGTCTTGTCTTACTGTCTGACATTCAAAGAAGCATGACTTTGAAATTTCATCTTAGTAAAGAAAATAGACTTTTAGATATTACATTTGACATTTAAGAATACTGATTTATTTTAAGAATTTGAATTTTTTTTTCAATTGTTTGTCAAAAGATTAAATCGAATTCATTTTTAATTTAAAATTGAAATTAATAAATGAAAGTAGTCTTTTTAATTAAAGTATTTTTAATTGTAGTTACAAATTTAAATGTATTTTTTTGATGTATTTAACTGGCAGCGGGTTCATATATTTAAATGCGCCATCTGTTGAGGACTTTGTATTGTGATGTTTCAGAAGTTGTGATAGATTCATTTATGTCTTAATTTGATATTCTAATGAGCACATTTTTAGCAATTTTAGGACTAGAGTTTCTTTGAGCTTAATCAATTTTTTTTTTCTATCTGTAGCTTCTATTCTTCACATTATTTCAATAAACTTCCTTATTTCGTTCATTGACTTCACCACATGATCTATTTTAGGTCTTTTATATTCTCTTGGAATTCAATCGATTCTCTTTAAATAACGTATCCAGCTCATATCCATTTTAGCAACTTCATTTTTTTTCTGATGTCCATGATATCTGTTTGTTCTATCACTATATGTTCTGTTTTTGATTTCTTCCTGTTATTCCCAATATACATTTTCTTATACGTTACTGGGTGATCTAATGTTTCTGTATTTCTTTTTTATTATGCCAAAGTCTTAGATTCACACATAAGTGATGATAAAATACATTTATTAAAAACTCTTCTTTTCAAACATACAGGCATGTTTTCTTTTTATATTATGAAGCACTCCATTCAAGCCTTATTCCATGAATTCAGTATTATTTCAACTTTCTTACTTTTATTTGATAGTTTCTTGTAATATTTCCTGAAGCATTTTTTGTAAAAAATAATCATACCATCTACAAAAATTTAATGTCTTAAATAATCTCCATTTATTTTTATACCCTTGACTTCAAATCCAGTTAATTATTTACTGTTACCCGAGATTAACATCAGTTTCTGGGTTTGAATTTTGATCACATGCTTAGCAGATTTGGAATCATATATTTAAACTATTTTTTTAAATTGGACAGTTTTCCATTATCATCATATAATCCCTTGAGTGGCCTTCATTACATAGAAGAGAGAATATTAATCATAAATAGCAACTTAAATAGATATGACCAAAATATATGTTTTCTACATATAATAAAACAAGCAAAAGTTAATCCTATAAAATTTAATATACTAATACTAATTATATAAATAAATATTAAGCTTGAGTCCATTCAATTGGATGGATGGTTGAAGAGTTGGAGTGTGTAGTAGATTGGAGCCAGTCCATTAAAGTATGAAGATTGTCTATCTTAATATATATCTGAGCACTTATAGTATATGTGTGTGGGAGATGATAATCTGGACCAACTGATGATTGCTGGTTTAGCATGAAATACGTATATTGGTGATTATTTATCTTTTCAGCATATATGTGCTTGAGTGTATCAGTGTTATTAGGTAGAGTGGAGAGTGGTGGGTCATGTGAAAGTCTGTGCTCATATACCCTATATTACATATATAGACACATGTATATATTAAGCCTGTGTTTCAGTTATTACATTGTAGAGATGTCTGCCTATCCTTGCATATGTATTTAATGGATTATGTCCTGTACATGTGGGGTTCAGATTGACCTTGGGTCAACATGGGTGTGACAAGAATCTCGGCCTTAGGGTGGCCTTCAAGCATTCCATCATCAGATTTTCAATTGGATGGACGGTTGAAGAGTTGGAGTGTGTAGTAGATTGGAGCCAGTCCATTAAAGTATGAAGATTGTCTATCTTAATATATATCTGAGCACTTATAGTATATATGTGTGGGAGATGATAATCTGGACCAACTGATGATTGCTGGTTTAGCATGAAATACGTATATTGGTGATTATTTATCTTTTCAGCATATATGTGCTTGAGTGTATCAGTGTTATTAGATAGAGTGGAGAGTGGTGGGTCATGTGAAAGTTGAGCTCATATACCCTATATTAAATATTTATTTATAAAAATTAGCTTAGATATTCTAAATTTTATACAATTAATTCCAGTTTTGTTTAATATTATATAATAAGTACAATACAAATATAAACGTTATTTTTTTTTTTTCATTGAAATAATGTGATGATGAGGTTATGAAATTATTAAAATTAGCAATCAACCATAAGATAATTGTGTCTTTTTTAGGTTATCAACTTACTATTTTGCATATGTCTTTCCAATCTTATTAAAGTCACTACATATTCGCTTTTAGGCCATAATCTTTTTTGTTTTTGTCTAGTGTTGTTTCGCTTATGGTTAGAGATGTCATTTATTAATATTAAAGTGACAAATATTTGAATCTAGGTTAGGTTTCAGTTTAGCCACTTAATAGATACGTGCATGTATTACTATAATTTAATCAGTAAGTATCAAATTCCCTGCATTCACATCTTTGACACCATCCTCTTTAATTAAATACATTAATAATCATTACAAATCATTTATTAGGCTAGAGGTTATCCTATCATTTCTAGCCCAGGTATAAACTTTAAGTCAGTTAATGATTGAAATGCACCTTAGGAATTGTTTGTCTATCACATGTTTCAAGAATGTATAGTGAATTGAAATTTTCATATACATATATATATATAGTGAAAAAAATACTTTTTCAATGTAGTGTAATCAATGTATTAAAATTTTTAAGTAGGTAAACTTCGAGAAAAATAAAAGAAAGTTTAATCTTCTTTGATCTGGCTTTATTTAATATAGTTATTAATGTATATCAATAATTCTTTCGGTTTAATCTCGAGGGTTATATTTGTTTTGTCATTTGATTTGATTATAAAATAAATAAATAAGTAGTCTTGAAATAAGAGATATTTCTAAGTAATTTTAAGCAAATAATAAAATAATCGATTGATTTATTGTTTAGAAGTTCATAAAAAGTTTGAACGCCGAAAATGACAGAACTAGGTTGCAATTCAAGGACTTTTAGCTCCAGAATGTGCTACTCTACCACTGTACCAAATCATGCAGAATAGTTAACATTCGATTTAAATAAGTAATAGAATGCCTAGTAAAAAATGGGTTTTGCTGTAAATTTACTTTTTATAGAACTTAAAATCCACCAAATGGCAAAAATGCATATACTTAATTCATTTTTCTTTCTGGTTTATACAAGCATCTGTGCATGTTTGTATGTTGTTGTTGTTTTTTTAAGCACTTATGCTGAATAATACTAGAATGTGATAAAACGTAATCATCATCTGCAGTAGTTGCCATTATTTGTGAGCCTCTTAACATAATTTATTTTATTGCTTTGATTTTAGGCCTACATCTTTAATTAAAGAGTAAGTTGGTTATTAACATACATACCTATGTCTAAGGATTTTTCAGCAAAAAGCATAAGCAATGGATTTATTTAATATTACAAACATTAAAAATGGTTGTTCAGTAAATTGTCTTTTCACAGAGGCAAAACTTTCCATACAGTAGTGCCATTCAGTGCAAGCCAGGGTAATCAATGGCTGCAGGAAGGTTTGTGCATAAAATCCCTATTCATGCCTAGATATGGATTTTATGCACAAATCTTTCTGCATCCATTGATTACTCTGGCTTGCACAGAGTGGCGCCACTGTATAGAGAGTTTCTGCCAAGGTAGAAACAATAGTGAAAGATGTGGATGGAGAGTGAATGATAAGAATAAGTTGGAAGAGTATAAAATAAAAGTTGAAGAAACCATGGAGCAGTTGATTGGGGATGAATATAAGGATTGGTGTGGTGAAATAGAAAAAGTGGCAAATAGGGTTTTAGTTGAGAATATGCAGAGGAATAAAAATAATAAAAAATGAGAGTTAGTAAAAGTGTAAAAGAGAGGAAAGAAACATGCAGAGAATATAAGTGTGCTATTAAGAATAAAGAAAGTGAAAATAATATTAATGCTAAATGGAGAAAATACTTAGAAAAGAAGATGTTGGCTAAAATGGATAATTATAGAGAGAGGATGAAGTTAAATAGTAAATTGTTGGGGGATATTAATAAAAGTGGAAGAGATGGGAGTAAAAAAATTTAGAATTACATGAAAAAGAGAAATGTAGGGGAAAGAGAGATAGTATTAATAGATGATCAGGGAATAGAGTATAGCTCTAGAGAAGAGGTAGAGAGAATCTTAAATAGATATGTAATGGATATAGAAAAGATGTTAGATGTGAAGGAATTAGTGATAGAAAACATGAAAGCAGGTAGTATTGGGAATATTAGGTTCACAAAAAAATGAACTGAATGAGGCAGGGAAGAGATTGAAAAGTGGCAAGGTGAGAGGTTTAGATGGATGGGCAGCAGAGATAGTAATGAATTTAGGGCATAGAGCAAAAGCAAAGTTATTATCATGTTTTAATAAGATGGCACAGAAGAGAGTTTTTCCGGGTAGTTGGAGTAATACAAGAATAATATTATTATTTAAAGGAAAGGGTAAGGATTGTAGAAAGTTAAATAATTATAGACCGATAGCGGTAACATCAGTTTTATATAAAGTTTTCTCATATATGGTAGCTGGAAGAGTTGTAAAATGGATGGAATACTGTAATGGGGGAAATGCAAGGAGATTTTTTAGGTCAGATAGGTGTATAGGAGATAGTTTGTTTGTAGTTACACAACTTATGGAAATTAGTAGGAATTCAGGTAGATCGTTATATATGAGTTTTATAGATATAGAGAAAGCATATGATAGAGTAAATAGAAATAGATTATGGGTAAAGTTAACCAATTTGGGAATGGATGAAGCTTTAGTAAATATTATTAAGAAATTATATGAAAATAATTATTATACTTGCCAATTAGGGGATATAGAATCAGTTAAAGTTAAAAATGGGGTAGGATTAAGGTAAGGATGCCCTATGTCACCTATTTTGTTTTTGTTGTTTTTGAGTGAAATGGAGGAAGCAATAGAAAGACTAGGAAGAGGGGTAGAGATACCGTTAATAGGTGGCAAGAGAGTATATACTTTGTCAGGTCTTTTTTTTGCGGATGATATATTTTTGTGTGCAGAAAGAAAAGAAGATATGGAAATTATGTTGAGGACATGTGCAAGGGTGGGTAAAGAGATGGGGATTAAATTTAGTGAAGAAAAATCAAATATATTGATGGTTAATACTGGGGAAAGAGAAGATGTAGAATTTTTATTGGGGATATAAAGTTAAGTGTGGTGGATAGATATAGGTATTTGGGAATTATCTTATGTAATCAGGAAAATTGCTTGGATGAATGGGAGAAAAAATTGGTAAATGAAGCAAAGAAAAGAAAGGGTTTGGTAAAGAAACTAACAGTATTTTCATATAATAAATATGATGTAGCTAGAATTGTATGGGAGTTGCAGTAGCAGGATTAACATATGGAAATGATGCAATGTGTTAGTAAAAGGGTTTTAGATTATTTAGAGAAAGTACATAGAGAAGTAGGAAGACATGCATTAGATGCAGAGATGTGGACAGCAAAGGGGGCAATTCAAGGAGAAGCGGGATGGTCAAGTTTTTATATGAGAAATGCAAAAAGTAAAATGAAAATGTTTGGTAGGTTGCAGTTTATGGATAGTAAAAGAATAGCCAAAATAGTGTTTAATTGGGTTATGAGTAAAGGGCAGATAACAAGATGGGTGAGAAAAGTAATGTGGTATGCAAAGGATTTGGATAAAGAATTTATATCAGTATACTTGTATAAAAGGTGGGTTGATTGTGTTAGGAGGATTGTTGAGTGTTATATTGGTAAGGAATGGGATAAATGAATAGAAGCATTGATAAAAAAATAGGGAGTTGGAGAGATGGAGAACTAGTATGGAGGGTAAGAAGAGTTTAAATATATATATATAGAAGTAAATGGAATATTGGATGCGAGTTAATTTATGATAATAGTAAGGAAAGTAGTTTATTGTTTAAGGCTCGAACGGGATCTTTAGCAACAAGAGAATATACATGTAAATGGAAAACTATGTGTGATTTAGTGTGCAAATTGTGTAAGGAAGTTATAGAAAATATTAGGCATCTGTTGATTGAATGTAAATGCTTGAAAGCAGAAAGGGTACAGATAATGAAGTTATGGGAGAATAGGTATGAACAGAGTGACTATACTGAAAGTGAGTTATTAGTTTTTGTGCTGGGTTTGCGAAAAGATAAGGGGGATTTAAATATAAAGGCCATAGAGTTGACAAAGATTATGTTGTGGAAATGGGATGGGGCAGAATATGGGAAGACTTAGAATGGGGAATGGAAAATAAAGTGGCTAACAGGTTTATCTGGGCATAATTGCTGAGATATTCTTGACTTCATTTAAGAGAAGTCAAATACATCACATCACATCGACCTCTGTGAAAAACTGCTTGTGTAAGCATAAAAAATGGTGATCATGTGATGCTTGATGGTTAAATTGTCTTTTGATATCTATAGAAATATTTAAGTAAATCCTAATCATTTTCAATCACTATTTAATCCCAAGTTTAATTCAGTTTTTCTAATCCCCAGTCTTACTTCTCCACAATGAACCAATAAACTTCCTTATTTTATCCATCCATACTCTCATTGGAATGGTTACATCTATTATTATCTCTTTTAGAAATATATCCAGCCTGATTCCACTTTAGTCTCTCAATTGTTTTGAGGAAATCAATGGTAGTTGCTTGTTTCTCAACCATTTGTTTGATTTTCGATCTTTTCTTGTTATTCCTAACCCATATCTCTCCTTACTTTGTTGAATGGTATCAAATGTCTGAATGGCTTTTCTTTTAAGGTTCAACTCTCAGATCCATATGTTAGAGCTGTTACAACACTATTAAAATTTGCCTTTCTTTTCGAACTTGTAGGCATAATTCCTTTTAATATTAAATTATTTCTATCACAAGCACTCCATACAAGCTTAATTCTATTATTAATTTCTTCTCTTACATTTTGATCTGTATTCATAATCTGACCAAGATAGTGACAATTATTTTTTTCAAATTCATAATTATCAATTATTTTCTTCGTTTGATAAAACATGACTTTAATCTTTTTAGCATTTATCTTTAGTTCTACTTTCTTACTTTCATTTGATAACTCTTGCAACATTCCATGAGGTGCCAAAGCATTATTTGCATCTTCAAAATATAGATGGCTTAAATAATCTCCATTTACTTTTATTCTCTTAGCTTCTCATTTTAATCCACAAAATACTTCATTTAAAACTGCTGTAAAAAGTTTTGGAGATATAGAGTCACCCTGTTTTATAATCTTCTCAATGTTAATCTTCTTAATATCACCATCTAATCCAATCACTGCTGTTGCATCTTGATAAATATTCTTCAGGATATAACAATATTCTGGTCCAAATCTTGATGATCCAATGTTTTAATCACTATAGAAATGCTTATAGAATCAAATGATATCACAACTCTACATATTCAAAGTGTCATGGTAACTCGTACTCATTGATCCTTTCTATAACTTCTCTCAATTTTTGGATGTGATTCAGTCCACTTTTAAATTCAGCTTGTTCATTTGCTTGGTGAAAATTCAAAGTTTACTGCAGATGAATTATAATTATCTTGATAAAGATTTTATATAAAATTGATCCTCTTTATCAGATTTTTAAAATATTTATATTACTACTATATTCTTTTAATCATCCGGTACATCTCTACGATTAGGACATTTGGTATATAACTGCCAACAATTTTTCTAATTTTTCATCCTCTTTTACAATATCGATTATAATTCCATTATTTCCTGGAATTTTTTCCTTCTAGCAGCCGTCGCTGACCTCTCGACCACCAAATTTTCCCCTTCTTCATAGATTATTGTATGTTTCACTTTTTCATAAAATGATGGATATTTCAGAGATGTAGGGGTTAACTTGTTTTATTTTTTTTCCATATGTCATAGCATCGGCCGGGAGACAAACCCACAACCATCTGCAACCAACTACTTGCTTGCAAGGCGGCTGCGATAACCTCTCGGCTAATAACACAAGTTTCTTCTAAGGGATTTAAATATATATGTATACACAATATGTATATATACTAAATGATAATACTTAATGGTCTTGATATTAATTTGCCATTGTTTGCTTCATTCTCTTAAACAATACCCCCTCCCCTCCAGTATTTTTCTGCATTCATATGCATTTTTAATTATATGTAACTTATTTTTTTCATATTTTAAGGGGGGGGGAACTTTTTTATTGTAGAATGATAGTGACCATTTTTCTCAACTGAAAAGTGATTTGCTTAGCAAGCAGTTTTCATTAATCTTGTCGACTTAAAAGTCTGCTTAATTAAAGTGAATTTCAAGGGAAGCCTTCGAACTGCTAAGTAAATCAAATCATCTTTTGTCCTCTTTTAATGCAATTTACTGTTTGCTTTTCCTAAATCAGGATTTAGAAGAATTGTTTTCACCCGTTTTAAATAATCTTGAGTAAAATAATGCTATCATTATTTGACAAAAGACACAAATCCTCTACTCAATCTAATGAATGACATTTTAAAGAAAATGGGTAAACGAAAAATGTCTATTCTGTTTAAAAGATATATATATATTAGCATTAATTAAAACAACAACAACAGTATTATAATAGGGAGATTAAAAACCATTATCAAAGATTTCCAAAATTTAATAGCATTAAGGGTAAAAGTTTAAATTGGTTAGGATAATGTGGCATGGTGCTAATGAGGGAAGCACAGCTACAGAAAGAGTAATTGACTTACAAGTACAAAAAAAAAAAAACTTCAAGGAGTGAAGTAAAAGACATATTTTGGATAAGTGAAAAATAAATTTAGATGGAAAGAAATTGCTTTAAATAATTTATTACAAGACAAAGATCTGTTCAGAATCCTTTTTTTTCTATTGTCTAGCATTGTATTTGAACACTAATGTATCATTTAGAAGTAGATTGCCAGTGTTATGCTTAAAAAGTTATTATCTTTCCTGCTTGCTTATTTAAGTGAAAGGTAGGTTCTGAGTTTCTTTTTGTTTGCTGAGGTATTGGTTATCTTCATTTAACAATTGCATATCTCTGTTGTGAATGCCTTTACTATATTCCTCATTTACTTTTTGATTCTAACAGCTAATATATCTTTACCCCGTTTAGCGAAGGCAATTGATCTCCCAAAACTCGTATGCAGAATAAGCATTTATAATGGTCGTCTATGGGGAAAAAATTGACCAATTACTCCACCTAAAAAAAATTACACCATAAGTTGGGAATATTACTTTATAAAAATAACTTATCGAGTATATATTGGTAAGCTTTGCTGTATGTATGATAATGCCACTTAAATCTATGTAAAAAAACGAAAAAATACTTAGCTTAAAATTGTTACTTCCTGTGATCTATTCACCAATCATCGTTATCCAGTTTGGTTTCCCAGCTCAAAGATTTTCTTGATTTTTTCATAATCATATTAGCTGCTACAATGACTTGAAACAGAATCTCTAAAACAAAATGTTTAATATCGCTAGAAAAAAGTGTGTGTTTTCACTGTACAAAAAACACAGCAAACTAGACAGAGAAAGTGAAATTAAACTAATGTTTAACAATTTTTTTGTGTTCTTCCGCACAACTTTTTTTCATTAGACTGGAAAAAAAAAAATCCATACTGCAGTTTCATTTTTAAAAAAAAAAATTTATTCTACAGTATTTATACTGTACTATATTGCTTATGTGAAATAGTTAAAATTAAAAAAAACAATGTTTAATAACAGATCATTTGATTAACCATAAAGGCTTGTTATTTATCATTAATGTAACAAGAGCCAAATAAACATACATTACAAAAACTTAATCCCAGTCAACTTTAATATAAAAAATAATTCAGTGCCTTTAAAAAAAGGGAAAAAAATCTAATGCATTCTGAGTTTGCATATTATAATCAATACTGTATTTAAGATTTTTGTTACAATGTGTATCTAAATAAATATGATAGCTATAGCAGGTTTTTTTGGGCATGGCATGTCACTATTTTATCAAGTGCAGTAGCCATGTATTTGCAATGATTTAGCAATTTGTCGAATAGTGTAACACATTTTTATGGCAGAGTTATGGGCTATTTAAGTAAAAATTAAAGTCATTAATCTTTTTTACTTTATTTGTATTGCATTTTCATCATACACAATTTATTATTAATTACATAAAATCATTATTTTTTCCCCCAAAAATGCAATTCAAATATGATGGATAGCAATCTCAGTTTGGGTGAAATTAGCATTTGTAAAGATTTTAATTCAAACTTGATTGTCATTTGAACCAAGAAATTTGAAAGTGTGATATGGACTAGTCGGAATGTTATATTATTATACTGTACTTAGATCTTTCTGTGGTTTAGTGCAGTGTATAGAGTCATATTCTGGAGTATCCTTTGATTGATTCTAGTTTTGGCATTCTCAAACTTTTTCCAAATTTCCAAGCAGTATTTAAAGTTAAAATGTAATCTTTTCAATGTGCTTAATTATTAAAATAATGAAAGCAAGTTTACATATAGGTGGATAAAATTTAAAAGTTTGAACAGTTCTTACTGTAATCCATTAACACCAAATTCACTTAAAGTTTTTTTTTTCTAATTGATGTTCAATATTTTATTTTTGAAACTTTATATATATATATAAACAATGAGGATTGCCAATTCCTCAACAAGCTTTGTGATAAATGCTTAGCCAATGCCAAAGCATGAAACCATTATCAGAGGTTGGGGGGGAGGGTCCTGACAGAGATATTTTAAATGCTTTCTCTAGCTAAGCATTTATCACAAAGCTTGTTGAGGAATTGGCAATTCTCATTGTTTATGACTTACAAGCTTAAAAGAATAGTCATGTGATCTATGACTCTTATTTTGACTATATATATATATTGAAGCTGTGCGTATATATATATATAAATATATATGCTGGCTTCACCATTCACTGTGGACTAACTAAGACCCTAAGTCCAACCACAGTGAATGTATGTTTCTTTTTCAAACTAAATTTATTGTTTTCTCAAATAGTTGCCTAAATTAAAGAAGGAATTGTGTTAAAGAGAAAAGATTTAATAAAATAAAGTATAGAAAGTTAAAATTATATTTGCAACTATTTTTAAAATATATTTGGTAGAATTCGATAAGATAAAAAATTTTCTTAATTAAATAGAATCCATTAAGAAAAGGAACTAATTAATAAAACATTTTTCTGAGTTAGATAAAATAAGAGATAACAGGAAAAATTTGAAACAACGGGCATGATTCGCTACTAATTAGCAGATTAAAGATATAATGGAAAAAGGGTATAAATAAAGAACTTTTCTTTTGTTCTTGGTCTTATGCTTGCGGGTAACCAGTGCTGAAGGTCAGAGAGAAATCTTAAGAATTTTGTTGGAAGAAATTTTGCTGAAAGATTGGACAATATAGTGAACTCTTGCTTGCTATACTTACTTCAAGCTGCACTCTATTCTTTCAGCATATAAATAAAAAAATCCAGAAATGTGTTGCTCTGCAAAAATGCAGGGATAACTTCTTTGCCTTCGCTCTCCTGAGCTGTTCCTGAGGTCGGAGTCATAATCACGTAAGCCAGCCAGAGAACAAAAGTATCTGCCCTGTATCCGTGAAAATCTGACCTCAAAAACATGGAAAAACAAATTTGAACAACCGAGAAGACCTGCGGGGAAGCATCAAATGAACTCATTTTGACCCACCCATCTAGTTACCGGTAACGTTCCCATAAATTATTAAAATATCTTTGTAATTTGCAAATTCAATCTATATTTATGCTTTTCTATATATATGTTTTTTTTAATCTATGTATTAGAGTCTTGTGAAATTATATTTCATTAATTGCTTTCTTTTTTTCTTTAAATACTTTAATAGGTGGTAGGGTTATTACATATAATGGTGGCGGTAATTCTTATTAATTTAATTGAAAAATGCTTCGTTTAACTTTCCACCATTATACTCCCATAATTAAGTTATTTATTTTATATAAATATTTATTTAGAAAGAAAAGGAAGCAAATCATAGAAAGTGCAAAACTCTATTTTAAAATCAAGATTTAAATTGCTAGATATTCTATTATAAAACTTTCCAAACTTTAACTTAGTTTTATATATATATAAAAGAAAGATCCTTATCAAATGCCTGTATATTTTAGTCAATGAAGGGTTACAAATTTAAAGTTATATTTTAAAGAGCGTGAAATAAAACGTTCGCATTTATATTTTAGTACTAAGAGAGAGTACATTTTGACAATATGTATTAAAAATTATTAAATAGCATTGACTCTGGGGTGTGTTGGTTAAACTTCAACTAAATCAATAAAATATTCGCCCTCTTGTTTTAATGATCTGAATTTAATAAAAGGGAAATTACTATTTTTCTGCGGATTTTCAGTGATAGTTGAGCTTTCTTAATATATATATTTTGCAGAGGGTTTCTTTTTTAAATTTAAAGATTGTTGACCGTATTTATATGGCATTGTGCCTCGGGTGATCTACTGGGCCGCTCAGCATATATTACAGTGCTTCTTTTGCCAAGTTTGCTTAGGTTAACATACCTACATTCAGACCTTCTGAAAAACAAATAAATTGTTCTGGATCTCATGTCGATCTCAGTCCTTTCAATGTACGTAACTGGACATAAGCAACAAAAACTCCGATCCTGAATCCGGGTCACACGTTTAGCGAACGGGTTCCATTTTTCTCTCTAACCTAGTTTAGAGACGGAGAGTTATCCGGTCTTGTGTTAACCTCTTGGTAACTGTTATGTCTCGAGCCTCACAGCCCCCTATATGCTCTCGCCTTTGTGCATGGTCTTGTATATTTATATTTATTAGGAAATCTTTCTCAAAATCTCATAGAAATGTTTCAATTATGGCTGGAAATTCCTGCTGGGGTCACTTTATCATTCTTCTTAAATCATAAGTAGGGCTGTGATTTAAACCTGTCCAAAGTGTTTAGTTGAGTTTGACCACCTATTTATTTCTATGTTCTCCAACCACAGAGTTAATGAATCATGTCTCTCTCTCTTGATTTCTTTTACGTAACCCTTCCATTGGCTGGAATATTTTAAAGAAGAAATTATAACGTAAAATTTTGTCTGTTCTTATCATTACGATCAATGGATCTTTCATATATGTCTATCCGGTTGCAGTGAAAATAGCCTGCGACACTATTAATAAAGCATTGTGTGAATTATTTTAATGTCAATAATAAAAATTTCTGTTATCTTTCATTCACTATAAATAAAACCACTTAGTATTGTTTTTCTTTTGTGACATACGTATGTACATCTGATCATTATCTATGTAAAAATTCCTTTTCATGGTCTCTTCTCTCCCTGACTACTGGGCATACATTAAGATTAAATTCTAGTGAGGTTCGAGGAGTAAGTTGCTTAGTAGCAATCTAGAGGAGTAGATGACGTTCGAACCTCTTCTATCTGCATCTCTAGGTTAGGTTAAAGCAGCTCTACTTTTCTTACCGTTACAATATATATATAAATAACCCTGTAGTGTAGTAGTCTAAGTTTATTTCCATGTCCATACCCTGAGTTCTAAATCTAGTCAGGCTAAAGTATGGGTTTTCTTTAGAAATAATAGCATCTCCATTTCTTATTAAGAAGATTATGTGTTCAATTCCCAGAAACTGCTTTTTTATATATGTATAGCCCTGAAAAACAATAGAAGACTTTCCAGCTAAAGGTCCCTGAATTAAAGTTCAACCTCTTACTTCTGATGATCGAACTTCACATAGAATCTTATGAACAACTAACTATTTGAATATTTTTCTCTGCACATTTTAGAAAAGTAATGTCAATCTATTGCTTCTAATGGTCAAATGTCACCTGACATCCTAAGCAACTAACTATTTGATTGCATTTTATATAAAATATTTTGTCAATTTTTTTTAATTATAAAAAAATTTAAAAAGTGAATTAGATTACAGAGCGGCTTTAATCCAACTCTTGAAAAAAGGATGGGCTAGAACAACTGCTTACATATTGCTAATAGTAAAACTGGGTAGTGTTGACAGTAAATAATATAACCATAAGTGTTCTTTTTGAAAATAAAGTAGGTTCAAAGTCAGAAGATAGTGTAGTTGAAACCCCACCTATAAAAAAATGAATATATATATATCTGTAGACAAAAGTTAACTACTGGTCTCTAAGAGGTGATTTGACAATTGATGATCAAGAAATATAATTTGGACATCGTTGTTTGGCAATAATAATATTTGATTAGCCTTCACTAAATGGACAGCTCATCATATTGATTTAAAAATAATATAAATATATGTAGACAGTATCTATCCATATATGTATATATAAGTTGTCAGAAGTGACATTATCCAGATTTTGGATACAATATGGAAGCAAAGACTCCCATGGCATTGGTGATTATGTAAGCAATAGCTTTTCCACATTTAAGGTCTTTCTGACTGAACAATTCTGGGTTCCATTACCTGTTCAAAAAATATGTCTCTTAATCATAATGATTACTAGCCAAAACAATGTTTAATCAAATAAATTGGGGAATAAGATACAAAATCAGTAAAGAAAAAAAAAAAAAGGGGGGGGGGATAATATAGTAATAATATATCTTTAATAGTTAATGTACTGTGATCTGGAAGGCAAGAAGAATCCTACCATATAATTAAATCCAGCTCTTGTTTGATCTCCCCATTCTCCAAAGTTAATATCAATAAAAAGTCTAACTATTTTTGCTTACATTAAATATATGCTTTCATAAATAGTTTGGGAAATGGATATATAATATCTTTACAATCTAGTATTCATTGATTACTTTTGAAGTGTAACAATAGATGGCTCTGGAGTAGAATTATGAGAACTGCTCCTCAAGCTGACAGTATTAAGTCATACATTTTAATGGAGTCTAGGATAAAATCAAACAGTACAGTCAATGAACTGAATAAAATTGTTTTTATATAGAGCTATGTTAATGTTATAATTTGTATTAATTCATGCTTTTTTTTCTTTAATAGATCTTACATATGCACATAGCATCAGTGGAAAAGCAACCTCTCACCACAGCAGGCTCTCCGTTGCAAATAAAGTGCAAGAATTTTCTTTGTGTAACATTTGTGATTCCACGGGAGAGGGACTGTCATGACATCTACACAACCCTTCTGCAACTCTCACAACCAGGTTTGTAGAAATCGTTCTGAAAAATTTATATTATTTCCTCATAACTCTAAATTAAAGAAAATGAAAAAATATAAAAGTTTCTGTCCTAATATGAAAGAAAAAATGAAATGTTTTTTTAATGTCTTATGCAGTTTAACAAGTAGATGGTGTCGAGATTGAAAACTGACTTTAGAAATGTGGTAATGGTGATGGTAATGATACGTATAAGTAATTTACTAAGATAATTATATATTGTTATTGAAGAATTTGAATATTTTGATAAAGCAGAAGAAAATGAGATTGTAGGAAATTATGAGTTAGAAATGCTAGATGAAATACAATTTTGTGTAGAAAGTGACATGATAATAATGAATATATAATTAAAGATCACAAAGAGATTATACACATGGAACATACCATATAATAAAATTACATATAGGTTAAAAGTGATAATAGGACTACATACTCAACATCCCGAAACTTAAAATTGATTTATATTATATTTTCATAGTGGCAGAAGTTTATTGTAAGATGAACAAAAAAAGAAATAGGCTATTGTTGAAATAGTTTTGAAATTTGTGATGCTTGAAAATAAGCATGGATATTGTGAAGTGATGTGATACACTGTGACTTCTCCTTAAACAAAGTCAGGAATCTCTCAGCAACTATGCCCTGAGAAACCTGTTAGCCACCTTACCTTCCATTCTCCACTCTAAGTTTTCCCATATTCTGCTCCATCCCATTTCCACAACATCATCCTTGTCAAATCTATGACCTTTATATCTAAATTCCCCTTATCTTTTCCCAAACCCAGCACAAAAAACAATAACCCTTTCTGTATAATCACTTTTTTCATAATTATTCTTCCATAACCTCATTATTTGTATCCCTTCTGCTTTCAAGCATTTACATTCAATTAACAGGTTCCTAATATTTTCTATTCCTTCCTTACACAATTTACAGACTAAATCACTCATATTTTTCCATTTACATGTATATTCTCTTGTTGCTAAAGATCCCGTTTGAGCCTTAAACAATAAAGTACTTTCCTTACTATTATCACACATTAACTTGCACCTAATGTTCTGTTTACTTCTATATATATTTAAATTCTTTTTACTCCCCATATTAATTCTCCATCTCTCTAACTCCCTATTCTTTATTAATGAATCTATTCTTTTATCCCATTCCTTACCACTATAACACTCAACAATCCTCCTAACATAATCATCCCACCTTTTATACAAATATACTGATATAAATTCTTTATCCAAATCTTTTGCATACCACATTACCTTTCTCACCCATCTTGTTGCCTGTCCTTTACTCATAACCCAATTAAATACTATTTTGGCTATTCTTTTATTATCCATGAACTGCAATCTATCAAACATTTTTATTTTACTTTTTGCATCTCTCATATAAAAACTTGACCATCCCATTTCTCTTTGAATTGCCTCCCTTGCTGTCCATACATCTGTATCCAGTGCATGTCTTCCTACTTTCCTGTGTACTTTTTCTACGTAATCTAATACCCCTTTACTAACACATTTGTAGAAAGTTCATTGAGATAGTGCCCTCTATAGTTTAAAATAGTAATAAAATGGTGGATTCAAGAGTTAAGATTTCTAGGTCAAAACTCAATTTATCATTTCCAGTGCCTAAGCATTACCTGAACTCCTGAGCAAATAACTATTTAAGTTCATTAGTAGGATAATGATTCCAGGAACAAAACAACTCATCAATTTCTATATCTGAACATTATGAGACATTGTGAACAATTAAATTAATTTAATGAACTATTGTTAAATTGAAATGGTGGGAAATATCCAGTGAAAAACCTGAAAGATGTTGTCTTAAGGACAATTACTTATAAAAGGAATAATAGAACAAACTGTCTTGAAATAACAGTGAAATGAATAATAAAATAGAAATAAATATGAAAATACTGAAAAAGTATAAGCACTTGTAAGAAATTGTAAAAGTAAATTGAGATCTTAAAACAAGCAAAACTCTCCATACAGTAGTGCCACCCAGTGCCAACCAGAGTAATAAATGGATGCCAGAAAGTTTGTGCATTAAATCTCCATCTATTGCCTTCTCATCCAATATCCCCAGGCTAGTTTCTGTTTTAGTAAGTTATGTGCTAGCATAAGAAATGGTTATCATGTGATGTTTAGTGGTTTAAATTGAGATCTGAGATATTTAAGATTTGGGGAGACAAACGTAAAAAGATAAAAGAAATTACAAAGGGGGTGGGTATAGATTTCCTTTAATGCATAATCAGAATAAAATAGTTTGAAGAGGGAAAGCAGGTTAAAGAATGAAGAAGTAATTGAAGTTATAAGTGTAGCTTTATTAATAAAGAAATTTTGGAGATATATTAAAAATACAGGTTAAATATATGCTTTGAATGACAGAGATACAAGCCATTATATGTTGATGAAAAAAAGTTTGAACAGTTAATAGATACTAGATGGGAATGTTGTGTCCAAATTCCAAGACTAGTAAATTTGTAGCTATTAGCCCTGTTAACCATCTTCAGTGAGAAACAGGATTGATGCACCTCTCATAGATGGCTCTGAAAAAAAATTCCCTAATGCTAATATCATTAATAATCAGATAAAGTTATGTGGTGCATTGTTTGATATACAACATTAATTTCAACTAGTTCAATTATATGCTTTCCAAAAAAAAAAAATGTAAATAAACAAAAAATAAAACCATTAAAATTTGATAAATTTAATGTATTTTACATTACTACCGCAGCCATTTTTCTGTTTTAGAGAACTATACACAATGGCATTTACTAATAATGTTTTTTCAGGTGTATTAAAAGAATATAAACTTTAATCTTCAGTTTGCTTTTTTCTATATTTTGATGTGGTACAATATTTTTATAATAAAATGTGTTCTAAGCATAAAATTAAAAATTTCATGAAATTTAAGAAAATCCATAAAGTATTTTTTTTAAGCAATAGAATGAATGTTATTGATTTATCAATGGTTGAAAAAAACTGTAAAATATCCTTTATTGCATCAGAAAGTAGAATGTTTAAAGTGCTTAATTGAAAATCTAAAGTGGGTAGTGGTAAGTAGGAATGATTGTATTTGTTCCAAACTTGATGTGGACTTAAAAACATGATAACATAACTGCTGCTATTTCTGTAAAGAAAAAAGTTATTGAAGAAAAATGATATCACCCAGAGAATGTTTAACTGCACTGAGAATCTGGTATTTTGCTATTCACTTTATTTAAAAAAATAAATCTATAGTACCATGCAATCAATTTTTTATTATGTTTATGTTTTGAGAGAATGTGAATGATCAAATATACAATAAATAAATATGGATGGCTGAAGAATTGTGGGGTGGAGTGGTTTGAAGCCTGTCCATTAAAGTATGAAGATTGGCTATCTTAATATAAGCTGAGCTTTGATTGTGTGGAGATGATAATCTGGACCAACTGACGAGTGCTGGTTTAGCATGAAATATGTATATTGGTGATTATTTATCTTTTCAACATGTGTAATCAAGTGTATCAATGGTATGAGATAGCATGGATGGTTGAGGGTCATGTGAAAGTCTGAGTTCAAACCCCTATATATTACATGTTTAAGTGCAGGTATGAAAAAGCCTGTACTGTAGAAAAATTTTATATTGCAAAATAAATAAATATATAAATTTGATTCTTGGATTGTTAATGACTATATTATTATTTTTTTTTATGTTATAATCTTAATTTATATATGCATAAAGAGCATCTGTGTTATATATATGTGTGCGCGCACATTGATAAGAACTGCATACTTGCAATTCACTATTGTAATTAAAGGTTATCAACAAAATATGAGTTATTACATTCAATGTGCAACGTTATGAGGGGGCTTAGAACAAAATCTAGTGCATATTGCAATTCCACTGTGTAATTAAATAGCTAATTAGTTATCATTTTGTATTTGAAATTAAGATAAATATCTTTTATTGTGTAATAATCACTTATTTGATTTTCATTTGTCTCATTGACAGATGAACATATTTTAGAATGATGAATATAAGAATAAAAGATTACTCAATCAAAGCTCATGTCACTCGAGTGATTGAGAATTGTCAAGTTGATGTTTAATCATCATGATATTTTATAAGCATTTTTTCAGAATATTTGTCCACTATTGCTGATCACTCTTTTTATACTTTGCCTTCGATTGGAATCTTTTCCTAAATTGCAGTTTGTTTTGTGAACCGAATTCTCTTATATGTTAAGACATCCATCAGTTCAATCACATATAAAATGAAATTACTGTTTGATCAAGAATTAGTTAATTTTTTAAATCATTAAAAAAAAAAAAATTGTTGCCAACACATCCATTGATAATATCAATACTTTTTATGTGAATAAAATATCAGAGTAAACAATTCTCAAATTCATGTCTGGAGTAAATATGGCTTTCTGGCTTTTATATGTACGTTTATATACATTAGAATAACAGAACCTTTGAGATGCATTTTCCATCGCGTTTGATTTCTTTCAGTTTTCATGGTATCAGAACTCATTAATTATATTCTCTTTATTTATTATATGTAAGAATGCACGGTTCTAAATAATTAATTAGTTAATTAATTCATATGATGTTGTCGCCTTTTGTGGTTTGGTGCAGTGTAGAATAGCAGGCTTTGAAACTAAAGGTCGATGAACCACTGACCAGCTTTAAAACCTTTTGATTATTGCTGAAGAAAGGATAACTTTTCTATATATATATTGTTTACAAATGTATATAAAGAATGAGTTTATTGTAACCATTTACTGCAAACAATTTGATTACAATATTTCGCATTGAAGGAGCACATATAAACAATATTTTTTTTCGTCTATAGTTCTCCAAGAGCCTGAGGATATACTTCTACACTGTACTTATATCTATCTAAGAAAATTAACATTTTGTAGTTTATTTTAATAATCTCCATACTTTCCCTTTCTTTTTTATTCTTCATATAAATAAAGATACAATAAAAGACAAATGACCCCCAAGATGCATTTTATGCTGAACCAGCTCTCATCAGTTGACCCAGGTCACCAGCTCTCATATATATATCTTTATTGCATGAAGAGTATTTATCTATGGCGAATTGTCACATCTTTATTTACAACCGCCAAACTTGCTTCACTCACAACCTCGACTTCGTACATTTTTGATAAACCTAACTACGTTTATCATTAATCATTTATTAAACTAAAGTTTTTCTGTAGCACAGATATAAACTTTAATCCAAGTTAAAGATTATTATATCTGATTTTTTTACACACACACATACACGACTTTTCACCTTCCTTCTTGTATGCGTATTATCGATTATTTTAATAATCTCCATACTTCCTCTTTCTTTTTTATTCTTCATATAAATAAAAATACAATAAAAGACAAATGACCCCAAGTTAATCATGCATAGATTTTGCAGTTTGTTATTTTTTTAGTATCAAAATTTTAGTGTACATCTGTGTATTTTTTTAGTATCAAAATTTTAGTGTACATCTGTGTATAGAGAATATGTGAAAAAAATCATAACCATTATGATCATCTTTTTTTATTTTTTAGAATCCTGAAACTATCATAAATTTATATATTGGGTTAGTTTTAGCATTCTAAAAAATAAAGAGGATGACCATGATAGCTGTAACATATGGACTTAGATTTTTCTATATACACAGAATGTACACTAAAATTTTAATTGTTTTCAATCTATTATATTGTACTGCACTTAAAACGTCTTAAATTTCAGTCCCAATTCTGTGATGAGACAACAAATCTTTAATTATCCAATCATAAAATTAAGGAGTTATATTCACAAAATGCTAAAGACCTTACATCTGCACAATGCTTATTATTTAAGCCATTCACTTAAAGGAATGTAAGTTTGTCCTTGACAGCAAAAAAAAATACTAATGCTACTAAAGAATATCAATGGCTTTAGGAATGATTAATGACAATTTGTTCATAATTATTATAAGAACATTCAATTCTTATTTAAACTAATCAAGTTGATATTATCTTTGAAATATTGTTTGGTTATGATTCTTGGATAACTTCTAGCATTGCTTTTGACTAGTTTGTCTGTGAAGGCTAGATTTATATCTTCTGAATCGATTTCTATTTCTGTAATTGAATTTCTCTCTTTTTTGGGGGTGATGGCACAAAAAGCCATCATTGTCATGAGTACTAACAGTCTTTTGACCTTTTTTGGTCATGATAACGGCAAGAACTTATTTTTAGCTTGAATATTTAGGCATCTACTGCAGAGCAAATACATTTTCAATCTTCAATAATCAGCCATGTGTGTTTGATGTCATACATCATATTTACGGCAAAGCCAATGAATTTGCAATGCATATAATGCAAAATGTTGAAAATGTGTTTGGGTAATTATTAAAGATTGAAAAAATGTACTATTCTACAGTAGAAGCATGAGGTATCACATACATATATATATAGGAATTGATTATGTATTAATTAATATATTAAAAATCACAGATCTATCAGTCTTTTATCAATTCTATACAAAACCATTAGCACAATAATTACAACTTATCTACAGCAAACTTTGAATTCTAATTAACATAAAGAATATGCTACCTTTAAAAGTGGCTTTTCCACAGTGGATCACACCTGTGCATTTTGAGAAATTTTAGGAAAAAACCATGAATATGAATTGCCATGATATTTTGGATTTGTAGATTATGGAAAGACATTGGATTCAGATTACCAAAATCTAGACCCAGGATGTCATATTCTGAAGAATATTTATCAAAATACAATAGCAGTAATTACATTGCATGGTGATACTAAAGAAGATTAATCTTGAAAAAGATATTCTGCAGAATGACTTCATATCTTAATGAAATATATTTAAATAATCCACATTTTACCCATTATGTCATTGATAGGGTGGGAATCTAAGGGAATAATAAAGAAATATATTTAAGTAATCTACCATTTTACAAATGGTGTGATTGTTTTTAAAAGTAACATTTCAGAGCTTCAGAAAATGCAAGAATTATCAGATGAAAGTAAGAAAATAGGACTAAAGATAAATTCTAAATAAAGTAATTTTCAGTGGATGTTTTTCCAGAAGAATATAAAGAAAGATAATTATGAATTAGAAAAAGTTATACATGTCCTGATCCAATGATTAATGCAGGTGTAAATATAATGGATGAAATTAATTATAGAATTAAACTTAAAAAGAAAATGCTATGTGTTGGGAAAATTTTTTTTTTACTGTTTATGTTTTACTAGTCTTACTTATTGATCTGACATTTGGACTCTTAACAGAAGAGCATTACAGAGACATCAAATTATTCATTGAAGTATTAAGAAATATATATTATGAATAAGAAGAGAAGAAGAAATCAGAATTAAATGTAAGGGTCACAGAATACCACCCATCATTGAAAAAATTATGAGATTAAAATGCAACTGGGCTTGGACATTTTTCTAAATGTCAATAGATAAACAGCTGAAGTTTTTAGCTTGATACCAAGAGATTGTAAAATATCTAGAAAGAAGCCACTTGTGAGATAGATGAAATAAGGAAATTTGCTGGTGTGTTGTGAAGAAGAGAGGCTAAGGATCAAAGAAACTGGATTAGACTTGAAGAGATCATCATCTTGTCATCTTGCAGTGAATCATTAATGATGGTAAATGGTGATGATGATGATTGTACAAGGCATAGAATTCTCATGTCTATTCGAAATTTATCATCAAAGAAGGATCTGTGTTGAGGTGTTTTTTTGTTTTTTTTTGAAGTGATTTGAGAGTAGACAAAAATCACAACAGATTTTATCTCAAAAAATGCACAAATAGTTTATCTGGTGTTTTTCCTTATTACAGCAATTTTATCATACACGATATTCCAATTTACTAATGTATTTTCACTAACTATTTTTTTTTCTTTTAAGCTTACCCTTTACTGCAGAGAAAAAAAGTGGTATAAAAATCTGCATGATGTAATTATTTGATTAAAAGTTTTTCAATATTGTCATGCGATACATCAATCTAAGGAATTCTGTGAGTAGCAAATTGTTTTTTTAAGGCTTCAATAGATAGATCTCATGCCATGAAAGGGTGCCATATCAATCACTTTGAGACGTTTATAAAAAAAACATTAATGATTCTTATAAATTCTTTTTTATGATTAATGTGAATTCAGGCTAATATATGAACATAAAAAAAACCACATATGGCTTATTGCTTGGGAGTTCATAAGAAGTTTGAACACCAGACCTGTGGGCACCAGAATTGATCCTAGGACCAAGTCGGACTACCAACTATACCAAACATGCACAGGTTATGACCGAACATGATCTTAATTAGCATATTTCTATTGTCTACCAATTCTGCATAAGTCAGAAGCCATGCTTAGTCACCATATTTGTGTATATGTATATAGGTTAAATTAAATATTTTCTCAGATTCAAAAGGTATATATTGAAATTATAATGGGATTTTTTTCATGATATGTCAGCTAAGATGTAATCAAATTGCCATCAATTAAAATTGACAGTCCAATCTAAACCACATAATCTAGAAATTAACAATTGCATTGCCCGATTTTACTTTAAGCTAAAAGATGGTCATTTTTAATTTAGTACTTGGGTCCTTATATAACTAAATAATGTGATTTATTTTGGACTATCAATTTTTTTATTGTATATGTAAATAGTAAATAATTACACATCACATAAATGTATCTGTTAATATTATTTATTTACATCCTCTATAGAACTTCATAGAAACTTACAGGCTTATATATGGCACTGTTTACTGGAAAATCAATTAAACCTCTGTCATTCAAATTGACTTCATCAGTTACAGGGGAGACCAGATAACAGTACTTTAAATATACTTTCCATTTAAATAGACTGATGATACTCTATTTGATATTAAAATTTGAATATTAATTAATTTAATTTAAGTTTGAATATTAATTTTGATAGTAATATAAGCAAAGGTTCCTTTGTAAATAATGTAAAGAAGCGTTGGTTATATTACTGCCCAAATTCATGTGCAAACTTTAATATTAAATTTTAGTGGTAATTTAGTCAAAGTTTCCATTATAACTCATACAAAGGAGACTTTGGGGTTAAAATATACTAAAATCCATGCTTAAGCTTTTAAGATCAAATTGAGTATTGCAAGTCTATTTAAAATGGAAATTGAGTTGCTGTTGTGATCTCATTTGATGCCCATGCAGTTAGATTGATATAAACTCATGCAAAAAGTTTATTTATTTGATTTTTAATCAAGTGTTACTGCTTATAAGACCATAAGTCTCTTTAAATTTCTATAGAGGTTGTAAATTCATATATATATATATACTTAAACAATAAGTGCACATAGCTGATTGGTTATCATATGTAAATCACATAATCCCAGCCAATGCTTAAAATAAACCAATGGCATATTAGCAATCTGTTATCAAGACAACATTCAGAAATCTATTTACTATATGATTGTTGGTCTGAAAGATTTTCATTGAACAATAAATAATTCAAGTTTTGCAACAACCAGAGAATTTGCATAAAATTGAAAGATTTGGTTTATTACAAATATATATCACCATTAGAAAGCAGTCAATACCTTGCCTTGAGAAATTATTTTTTTCTGATTGCCCGTATAACTGCTTCCAGAACAAATGACTGCTCATATATTCTATACTATGTACTTATCTTCTATCAATAAGTTGCTTCTCAATACTATCAACTAATGGATGTCAATAGATTTTTTATTAGGCCAGATTCAATGTACATTTTAATGATTATCTCAAATATACTCTGGCAAGCAGTGGTGTCCCTAAGGTCAGTCAACGGGACCTATACCCTGTGCCTTAAAAAAATTCACCAAACAGGAAATGCATTTCCAAATTTAAGTATAATCTTAAGAATTTTATTAACAATTCCGATAACCACTGCTGAGTCCGAACTTAGTTTTTTTCAAAGCTTAAAGTAATAAAAATAAATTAAGTGAGATAATAGATAAATTTACTTAAATTAAAGCAATGAAATAAAGTTATATTAATTTTGTTTTAGATAAGAATACATGTTATATGTGTTTCTTTCTTGTATTAAAAATTAAAGATTTTATTTATTTATTCGCATTTTTATTTATTGAGGTCCTCACTCCATATTTGTGCTCGAGGCCTAAAAATCCGAAGGGTGGCGCTGCTGCCAAGTTTCACTGTTGATTGTTTTCATTGAGTTTTTTTCCTTTACGAGTCAAACGTCGGCCGGGAAGTGAACCCCGAGATAACTGCTTGTAAGGCAGCTGTGCTAACCACTCGGCCACCAACGCTTGACTGGAAAGATATAGTTGAGGATAGAATACAATGGAGTGCTACAATTAGACAAAATGTTGAAAGTATCAGAAAAATAATGGTTAAATAGAGGCAGAATGTGATTTATACAGATTTATTTGCGATTCATGGATTGGCTTATATAGTCGACACAAAACTCATCTTTAATTTTTTGTCTTTTTCTCTGACAGCATGTTGGTAGAGGGGTAGATTTATGTTTGTCAGTTCTAATGCTTGAATGCGTATGATCTCTTGAGCAATTCGCTATTTGATTATTTTCTTTAGCGTGGCCATGCTTGTTTAGTGTCACTCCTCATGATGAAAATATTGTTTATATATAATTATTCACTGAAATATAAAAATGTTTAGTTATAACTGGATTAGGTTTTAAAATTCTTATTTTTTTTACCTTTCAAGAGACCATCACTTTCACTCTCTTTCAGAAGCATTTAAATCTTCCACTTATCTTCTTTAATTCTTTTTTTTAAGAAGACGTATAATCACATGACTATTTTGATTTAAAATCTTTAAATCAATAAAATAGTGACTGCAAAAAGCAGTGATTATTACATTTTTGAAATAGTATGTGCAGCTTTACGGCTGTCATATAACAGAGACCCCTTATATCTATGTCATTCATTCCAAGCTTCCACAAGAAAGCTAAATAATTAATTAGATTTTCACATGCTTTGTAGATGTAAATGTTGAAGAATAAAAAAAGTGTTCATAGATTTAGTAAGATAAACTCCAGCCTTGTTATAATTAGGCAAACAATCAATTAAAACCAACAATGATAAACTGAAACCATACCATCTAGTAAAAATATTTATATCTGATTTACTTTTAAATTAAATTAATAATTAAAACTGAAAATTATAAATTAAAATCAAGTCATCTAGTTGTAGTATTTTTATCTGACTTATCTTTAAACTAAAAAGTTTGAAAGTAAATTCTTATATCTTTTACTACTTTTGTGCCATCTGGTATAAGTTTTAGTAATTAATAGATTCCTGATAATAGTGTTTAATAAATCTTTATCCAAATGCAGGTCTATCCAAATATTTCTAGTCTTATTTTTAACTTATGATTTTTATCAATAAAGTTATGTGATGTCTTGGTGGTCAAGTAATGTCTTAAAAGTCAACTGATGATTGCTGGTTTAGCATAAAATACGTTTATTGGTGATTATTTATCTTTTCAACATATATGTGTTCAAATGTATCAGTATTATGAGATAGTGTGGAGAGTGGTGGGTCATGTGAAAGTCTGTGCTCATATACCCTATATATTACATATATAGACACAGGTATATAATAAGCCTGTGTGTTTCAGTTATTACTAAATGTTGTAATTTCAGTTTAAAGTACAGTATTACTTTTAATTGATTGTTTGCCTAACTATATCATAGCTGAAGTGTATCTAAATAAATACTTAGAATTCACATTATACTTTCAATATATATATATATATTCTGGAGAATAAATTTTTTGAATCAATTTTAATTCTGACATATTAAGTGGTGCTTGATGTTTTTATAAATTCCCCAGCAGTAAAAGCCATTTGATTATATACATATATAAACACACAAATGTGATCAACACTGAAATAATATTAATAACAATCTCAATCTGTCGTCAAGGCAACACTAAAGATTGACTACAAAGAATGAAATTATTAATTCAAAGAAATTTAAATAAATCTCATTAAACAGGTAAATATAACCTGTTCTGAAAGCAGATTAACAAACAATCTGACTATGTATTACTTAAGTAATAAAGTTAATAATATCCAAGGCTAGATAGATAAATAATGTTATTACATGAAAAGCAGTCAACACTTAAACAATACTAATATCAATAAAAAATCAATCTCCTTTAAACAATATGTTTATATAGACTCTAAAGATTGCAACTAGACTACAAAGAATGAATTTATTAATTCAAAGAACTTTAAATAAAAACATTTTTAATATTCTTATATGAAATAGAAAAACATCCAATAAAACTTAATTAATTTATACTACTTTTCATAACAATAGCTTATATTTTATAGACTGTTTAGCTGTTAAGCAATAGATAATGACTTATAAGCTACGATTAAGGTTCTTCTGAAAGTATACATAGCTAAAGCTTGATTAAAAATATATGTTAATTAAATTTAACTAAATGTTTTTCTATCTTACATAAATTATTTGATTTCTTATAAACACAGTATGGACCTTATTAATTTGTATATAGACATATATGGTACAGCCATGCATAGTAGAGTGTTAGACTCTGGAGCATGGAGTTCCACATTAATTTCAGAGCTGGTATCTTCAGGCACTCAATCTTTTTACAAATTCTCGACAACAAAATGATTCTATTATTAATTTATTTCTATGACAAAACTACAAGCATGTTGAGGCACTGGTAGGAGAAGCTATATTAAGTACTCGTACAAATCAATAAATAAATAACAACTGAGCACTTTTGTGGTATGTTGCCTCATATTCATAGCTACAACAATAAGTAATGTTGAGTAGGATGTAGATGGTAATATGCAAATTATATGTAAATTGTTTAATTGGTCCAACGCTTGGAAATATCGATACAATTCAATTTGAAATTCTTATATTGAACAACCCATTTCCATAATAACCAAAGATTTGTTCTAATATGTATTTTTTTTCATCAGTTTTTAAGTCTCATAGTTTTGATGTTTTTAAGATTATATCAATTTCTGAATCTATACCAACATTCTTTATGTGCAATAGGTGGCTCAACATTATTAAACTTATTTGTTTAGACTCAACAACTTTTTGATGCAATATACTACTTTTTATAGGAATAATCTTTCTGTTCATAATAACTTCCACTCACATATTAATGTTCTTCAATCTTTATTAAATTTTTATTATGTACTAATGCACTATAAGCAAAGGTTGGCTTATATATAGAAAATCTTGAAGGATCAATGATTCACTTGTTTTTTTTAATCTTTGCTTACAGATGGATGCATGTCAATTTATATTAAACAGTGCATATGTGAAGATTAGTTTACTTCCGAATATATTACAATAAATACTATAGTGTATAAAAAATGAATATTTATTAATGTATTTAGATATATTATTATACATTAATTGGCAGGTGGTTAAAAATGAGATAAATTCTCTCTCATCACATGATCACTATTTCTTATGCTTGCTCTTAACTGTTATTAAAACAGGCAAAACTCTCTATACATATTGCCACTCAGTGCAAGCCAAAGTAATCAATGGATGCCAGAAAACTTGTGCATAAAATCTCCATCTAGTTCCTACTCATCCAATATCCCCAGACTACTTTCTAGCTTGTGGCCTTCGTCAGTGAGGAGCCTTGGATCTGAGAGCACTGCACCTAGATCTTAGGATCTAATGCAACCCTCCAGCAGCCACCTTTTATCTCTACTTAACTACAAAACTATGAGACTTAAATTGAAAACACCATAATATTTTTAATCCAAGCTCATCAGCTTATATAGTCATATAGGTCTGAACTCAGTTCAGTACTCATACATTTTGGTGTCTTTGGTTTTTTTAATAACCATAGCTATCACTATCCTATTAGGGAGGATTGATTTTAAGCCAATAAACATCATGTGATCACTAACTGTTATTAAAACAGGCAAAACTCTCTATACATATTGCCACTCAGTGCAAGCCAGAGTAATCAGGATTATTTTTTTGAATAAAGCCATAAAGATATTGCTAAAAGTTTTATGTATGTGTAATAATATTTTTATATTTTTTATGATAATTATCAATCTTCCTATCGAATTCACATTTAATTTTTAAATATTTTGAAATAAAATGAAACTATCATACTCTTTATCTCAAGATATACCATTTTACTTATATGCTATTTTTAAAAAAAAATTTAATTTTTACACATATATGTTCCTTAATGATTGTTAGTTACCACGTAGCACTTCTTTTAGTTTTTCAGAAGTTTAAACATTTCATTTGAAATGATTTCAAAGCATTAAGCTAGTCATCTAGCAATTCTTCTAGAATGAAAGTCAGTTATTAAATAAAAGTTAATTACAAAAGAAAAAAGTCTTATTCTGGAGTTTTCTATTTGTATAAAAAGAACGAATTGTTTATTATAATAAAAAGAGAAAAATTTGTGGCATTATTGCTTGTGTTTTTGAAACAGCTACAGTTTTATCTAACATAAAGGTTTTTTTTTTTGGTTTTGAATCCAAGAAACATTTCAGTAGATGGCCTCATATTGTGTCAGAAAGTTACTAATTATTTCTGGTAGAATTTTAAAAAAATTATGTAAGCAGATAACTCTTTGACATATCAATAGCTTCAGAAAATCAATACTCTTACATTTCTTCATCATTTATTTTAATAAAAAGTTTTATTTATTTATTTTTGAGGGAGTAATTATTCTCACACATCGTATGTACAACTACATTATTGTATTTTTAAATAATTATTTTGGATAGTCTTAATTTAAACATATTAGAATTTTTAAATTAAATTGATCATTCATATGAGCGTAAACATCTTTAAAATCATGTATGCTGTATTTACATAGATGTGTATAGAGTTGCTCTGGCATACCAAAATCCTAGGCTATCCTTAATAGAATGTAACACCCAGAACTGATAAATTGTTGTTAGAAAGAGTAACAAATTAATAATATAAAAACAATAAAACGTTTTTTAAAATCCTAAACTATTTTCATAGCAAGAATGTATTTTTAATTAATGTATTAATTTTTTTATTAAACATCTTCACGTTCTTAAAGTGAAATGCTGTAGATTGGCCTGTATCATTAGAAAGTAGGTTTAAAGATAAGAGGGTCGCTCTTATTGTTTCAAAAGTCCTATTTTGTCTCTTAGTTTGAGAGTTTTCTCAATAGTCAACAAGACATCATTGATATTATAAAAAAAAAAAGGAGTATAGCAAGTGTTAGGATGAAAATTCCTTACTGCTTAATTATATTCTACTTCTGCACTAGTAAATAAAATTAAATCTTATATATATATAAAAGTTTTAAAATTGAAAGTTGTTTTTTTTTTTAACGGCTTTAGGCTTATCTTATAGTTTTTCTCCAGTTCTAATATTCTTTCCAATCTGGCTCTGTATATGAGTTAAAAAATTCTTTACTATGTAAGGACAATATAGTAAATAATAAACAGCATGAATTACATTAAAAGCGAAAGGACAACTTTACTGTGTATGTACGTATACACAACAACATGTCTAGCACAGTTAAATGCATCGACATATGCAAACAATAGTTTTTATTTTTAAAATTGCAATTAATTTCTTTTGAGTATGTTGGATTTGAGAATAAGAGTTATTTTCTAAATAGTAGTTAAAGTGGCAGACTCTGGTGCTCAAGGTCTGTAGACTATGGCCCAGCTTTGTCATTTCCGGGTGCTCCAACTTCCTCCAAATTACAAAGCAATAAAGCTGATATTAATATTAAATTTCAATAGTCGTCGTCGTTTATTTGTTCTGTATTTTTCATTTTAACCTTGAGGATTCATTTAGAACTTAAAGTTTTACTAACTTGGATCACATTTTGGAGATCCCTATTTAACATATTATCTAGTCACATCATTACATATTTAACTCCTTACTTTTTCTTCGCTCTTAAATAAATTTTAAGCTGAGTTTATGAAAAACATAGATAAGCTAAGGAGGCCAATTACAGCTTTTTAAAAACTTAATTGAATTAACTTAATTGTATTTATCAATTATATTTTAAATATCATTACAATTATTGTATTCACTAATGATTTAAAACAATGGTTTTCAACCTTCTTAATGCCGCGACTCTTTAATACAGTTCCTTATGTTGTGGTGACCAGCAAACGGATGTCTTAGTTCTTAAGATGATCGAAAACGTTTTCCAACGGTCTTAGGCGATCCCTGTGAAAGATTTGTTTGGCCCTCAAAGGGATCACAACCCACAGGTTGAGAACTGCTGATTTAAAATTAACTTTGTAATTAGCCAGTTCTTTTATTACAACGCTAAAAAATAACCTTTTTCTTTCTTTCTGTGATGTTGATGTTAATAACATTGAAATTATGTCTATGTGTTTTCATATGTCGTGCAATTTTGAATAAATCTTGGTTTATGAATTAATATTATAGTAGTTTTATATGTCATTCGAGTCTTGAACAATTTTGGGTACAAGGCAAACTATACAGAAAATATCTGAAATTGCAAATAATAAAATATAGACCAACTGCAGGACAAAGCAAATATTAGCTAAGATTATTATAAAGAGTTAATAGATCTTCTTTCTGTCGTTTTGAAATTACACGGGAACTGTTTGACATATCTCATGGGTTTCCACTTCCAAAATAATCTCCGCGATCGATGCTGCTATATGTATATGAAATATTACACTGAAATTTTATTAAATCAAATAAAGTTATTTATTGGCTCTGAAATTTTATTATTAATTCTGAAAGTAATAAAAAAAGTGTCTATAATTTAATAATTAAATTCGGTTATTCACATAATAATGGATAAGAAATAGCCACCGGTTACCAAATTTTTTAAAAATACGTAATAATAAGTTTTATCAATAGAATAATTAATATATGGCAAGATGAGTTTCAAATCAAATACATACTTTTTTTCTCTCATTCCTTAATGTTATCAGATTGCTCACGATTGGAGTGCAAAAAATTTACATATGATGTGATGTACTGTAGCTTCTTCTTAAACGAAGTCAAGAATCTCACAGCAATTATACCAAGTGAAACTTGTTAGCTACTTAATTTTACATTCCCCATATTCTGCTCCATCCCATTTCCACAACGTAATCTTTGTCAACTCTATAGCCTTTATATCTAAATCCCCCTTATCTTTTTTCAAACTCCTGCTCTCTACCAATTGCTCCCCCTAACGGAATCTTCTGCTTTCGCTTAAACTGTAAATTCTTATTGTATAGTTATATATATTTTTTTAATTTTAAAAATGCTGCCAATTTTGAAAACATTTTGTGGCCACATTAAACTGAAAGCCTAAATAGACAATATAAAACAGGTAGTTGACCGTATAATGAAGACAAATATTTACTTTGTTTGGTTGTAAAGCGAAATTCAAAGCGCTACCCATGTTGAAAGAGATTGGGTTGTTTTTTTTTTTTTTTTAAAAAAAAAAGCAAATTCTTTTTGATGTCATGAAGTATTTACTAATGGATTTTTCTTTTAATAAAATTATTGAACTTCTTTAAAAATTTATCTAGACCTTTATTATTTTTTGTTTTATTTTGTTAAGTAATGCTTTGATCTTAATTCAATAACCTTTTTTAATTTCAGATTTATTGCATTATTAATGCGTCAAACTGAAGAATTAAACTAGATTTTTTTCTTCTTTTTTTTTTTTTTTTTGTAATTAAAGAAATAATTTTAACTTTTAGAATTTTATAAATATTTTTTTTATAATAATCTATATGTTAAAATTATTTTTGAATTACATTTTATTTTATATTATGCTTGCTCCATGGTTTTCACTGTGCAATTATCTGTTGGTCTTCGTCTTTTTTTTTATGTTAGTCATCCTCTCTCTTCCTTTTCCTTCCATATCCTTTATCCTTAGTTTTGCTTACATGTCCCAAATAACTATATTTGATCTGATTTGTCAATTCAAAACTGTTTTTCACATTCTTCTTCCTATAATATCTTAGTACTTCTTTTTTTACTGCAGAAGCAGTCTTAAAATCGTTTTGCAATAATTAAAAACAATGCATGTTTTTGTTTAATTAATTAATTAAATTGATAACTGAAATTCAGTCAGTATATCTATAAACAGATTTTAATAAACTTCCTAGCATGCAGTAAAACATCAAGGTGTTTTAAATGTTCTAATGGTATTATGCTTTTGTAGAAGTTTTAATAAAAAGAGTAATGTGATGTGATGTATGGTGACTTCTCCTTGTACAGAGTGAGAAATCTCTTAGCTTCTATGCCCATATAAACCTGTTAATCACTTTATCATCCCTTTCCATTCCCAGTCCTAAGTTTTCCCATATCCTGCTCCATTCCATTTCCACAACATAATCTTTGTCAACTCCATGGCCTTTATATCTAAATCCCCCTTATCTTTTCCCAAACCCAGAATAAAAACCAATAACCCAATTTCTGTATAATCACTTTGTTTATATTTATTCTTCCATAACTTCATTATTTTCACCCTCTCTGTTTTCAGGCATTTACATCAATTAACAGATGCCTAATATTTTCTATGCCTTCCTGGCACAACTTGCAGACTAAATCACACACATTTTTCTATTTACATATATATTCCCTTGTTGCTAAAGATCCCATTCGAGCCTTAAACATTAAACTACTTTCCTTGCTATTATCGTAAATTAACTCACACCCAATATTCTGTTTAATTCTATATATATTTAAATTCTTTTTACTCTCCATACTAGTTCTCCATCTCTCCAACTGCCTATCCTTTATTAATGCATCTATTCTTTTATCCCATTCCTTACCACTATAACACTCAATAATTCTCCTAGCACAATCATCCCATACTGACATAAATTCTTTATCCAAATCTTCTGCATACCACATTACCTTTCTCACCTATCTTGCTACCCGTCCTTTATTCATAACCCAATTAAATACTATTTGGGCTATTCTTTTATTATCCATAAGCTGCAATCTACCAAACATTTTTATTTTACTTTTTGCATCTCTCATATAAAAACTTGACCATCCCATTTCTCCTTGAATTGCTTTCTTCACTATCCACACATTTGCATCTAATGCATGTTTTCCTACTTCTCTTTGTACTTTTCTAAGTAATATAATACCTCTTTACTAATACATAACACATTGATACCATATGTTAACCCTGCTACTACCATTCCCTTCCATACAATTCTAGCTACATCATATTTATTATGAAAACTATTAATTTCTTTATCAATCCCTTTCTTTTCTTTGTTTCATTTATCGATTTTTTTTTCCCACTCATCCAAGTAATTTCTCTGATTACTTAAGATGATTCCCAAATAGTTATATCTATTCACCACACTTAACTTTATATTCCCCAATAAAATTTCTTGGTCTTCTCTTTCCCCAGTATTAATCATCATTAACTTTTGATTTTTCTTCACTAAATTTAATCCCCATCTCTTTACCCACCCTTGCGCATGTCCTCAGCATAACTTCCATGTATAGTAATTATTTTCATATAATTTCTTAATAATATCCACTAAAGCTCTATCCATACCCAAATTTACTAAACTTACCCATAATCTATTTCTGTTTATTCTATCATGTCTTCTCTATATCTATAAAAACCATGTATAACTGTCTACCTGTATTGCTACTCATATCCATAAGTTCTGTAACTACAAATAAACTATCTATACACTCTGCTAGCATTTCTCCCACTATATTATTTTCTTCCATCCATTTATAAAGCAGATGTTATGACTATCTGTCTATAATTATTTAATTTTCTATTATCCTTATCCTTTCCTTTAAATAACAGCCCTACTCTGGTATTACTCCAACTACCCAGAAAATCTCTCTTCTACGCCATCTTATTAAAACATGATAATAGTTTTACTTTTGTCCTATGCCTTAAATTCATTACTATCCTCTGCTGCCCATCCATCTAAACCTTTTGCCTTTACACTTTTCAATTTCTTTCCTGCTTCATTTAGTTCATTTTCTGTAAACCTAATATTCCCATTATTATATGCTTTCATGTTTTCTATCACTCTGTCCTTTACATCTAACATTTTTCTATATCCATTACATACCTATTTAAGATTATCTCTAATTCTTCTCTAGAACTACCCTCTATTCCCTCATCATCTAATATTACTATCTCTCTCCCCCCAACATTCCTTCTTTTAATGTAATTCCAATTTTTTTTACTCCCATCTTTTCCACTTTTATTAATATCCTCCAACAATTTACTATTCAATTTCATTCTCTTTTTATAATTATCTATTTTAGCCAACTTCTTTTTTTCTTTTTCCCCCATTTAATATTAATATCCTTTTCACTTTCTTTGTTCTTAATAGCACACTTATATTCTCTGCATGATTTTCCCTTCTCTTTTACACTTTTACTAACTCTCACTTTTTTATTACTTTTATTCTTCTGAATATTCTCACCCAAAACCCTATTTGCCACTTTTTCTATTCCCCACACCAATACTAAACTCTTCATACAGTATTGCCACCAAGTGGGAGCCTTTGTAATCAATGGATGCAGGAATGTTTGTGCATAAAATCCTTATCTAGTGCTTACTCATCCAAAATCTACAGACTAGTTTCTAGTTTGTGATTTTCATCAGTCAGGTGCCTGCACCTAGACCATAGGATCTACTACAACTCTCCAAAAGCCACCTTTTATCTATTTGGTTAACTATAAAGCTAGGTCTCTGAAATGGAAACACCATAATGTTTTCAACCCAAGCTCATTCACTTGTAAAAACTGAACTCAGTTCAACATGTAAAGGCACCAAAATATATGGATAGTGAACTGAGTTCAGATCTATATGATTATACAAGTGAAGGAGCTTGGGTTGGAAGCATTATGGTGTTTTCATCTTGGGCTCATATCTTTATAGTTAACCAAATAGGTAAAAGATGGATGCTGAAGGGTTGCATTAGATCCTAAGATCTAGGAGTGGTGCAATCAAATCGAAGGCTCCTCACTAATGAAAGCCACAAGCTAGAAACTAGTCTAGGAATGTTGGATGAGTAGGGACTAGATAGAGACTTTATGCACAAGCTTTCCTGCATCATTTGATTACTTGGTGGCAATACTGTATGGACAGTTTGGTACTCTTATTAATAGCATTTGTAAGCAAGCCTATGAAATGGTGGCCATGTGAGGTTTTGATAAAGTAAATAAAAATCCTTGAACTGTAATATTAATTTTTACAAATTATTTTAAGAAAGCATCTATTGTCACATAGTTATTGTGTTAAGAATAAATATTTAGGCAACTTAAATATTATTGGCATGTCCTTTATATAATAAGATAATCCATTACATTTTGCAGTTATTATGGAGCTTGCAAAATACGAAAAGCATTTTTAAAGACTTCAGATTTTTTTTCTAATTTATAAATTGATAAATGTTGAATGAATTTTATTTAAATCTCACCTTTGTTTTAGTCAAATTTAGACATTTGGCTTTGATTAGTTTTACTTTATTAGTGATTTGATTGAGAGAAAAACGATTTTATTTTTATTAAAAACATGCACACGCAAATGGTAGCTTGTAAAGGAATTGCTGAGAAATCTTTGCAATAAAGGGAACACCTTGAATGTTAATCAAAAGTTAAATTTTATCATTAGTTAAAAATAATAATAGAAAAACTATTCTATCATAAATAAGGATTTTCTTTTTATCATTGAATTATGTCTTTTTTTTAGGATTCATTGCTGATATATATTATAGTTAATTTTGGTAAGTTTCAAGGGTTAAAACAAATATTAATTAATTTTGTTTTAAAAACATAAAATGGAAAAAGTGTGTTTTGGGACAGTAAATACCATAGCTTACATAATTCTGAATTTCTAAAACTTAAAATTGTAATTGCAATAGAAAGGAGGTTAACTTTTTTTCCAGCTGCTTAATTTGAGTGATATTTGATGCATATATTGATGCTGAAATAAATAATTTTAGATGAGTTCATATTTTCTATCTTTGGTTTTTAATATAGTGTTTGCCTTGGTTACATTTTTTATATAGTTAATTTTGGGAAGTTGCGTGATTTAAAAATAATTATTAATTAACGTTGCCTTGCAAAGCCTTTCATTTGTGATCTGCTAACACCTTGCCTCACCTGTCATTCACATAGTTCTAATATTTAATTGATCAACAACTTAGGGTGATAGGGAAGAGGTTAACTTATCTTTAGCTGCTTAACTTGAGTTATTTTTGATATAGATAAGAATATTGGAATAATTAACATTTGGTCAGTTTGTATTTTTTATATAATATCAATTAGTTTATGTTAATTGTATTGTAACTCCCCATTCTTTCGCTTATTAGCAGATCCATTCAATGAAAACAATTGATGATGCATCTCTTTAAACCCTCATGGAAAAGATGTCAAATTCCTACTAATTGTTGTCTTTGACCCAATAGTCTAGTTGGTTAGAGCAGTGGTCTTCAACCTTTTCACACCTGCGGACTGGTAAAAATAAGGATAAGGTTTCATGGACCGGCAGAAGTCTATAGATAAATTTTCTTAAAGATGTAAACTGCTTAGCTTTAGATGAGCATTATTCTTATAACTGATCAAAACAACGTTAAATATAAAAGATTAAATTATATATATATGGAGTTTGTATAATAAAAAACTTTTTTTTTAAATTTTGAATTTTTTTAGAAAAGTAATAAAAAATTTAATTCTACCCCCCCCCCCCATAAACATCTGTGATAACTAAAAAAACAAATTAATTTATATATGATTGATTAGATTTTGTTTTCGTTCTGTTTCTTTTTTTTTTTAATTGGGTAAAAATGAGATGAAAAAATAAATAAAAATTGTTTATATTAATTAAAAGTTTAAACTCTTATTATTTTGTTATTACAAACTTTCCTACGGCCCGGCAGAAAACTTCTGCGGCTCGGCACCGGTCCGCGGACCAAGGGTTGAAGATCACTGGGTTAGAGGATTGCCTTAAATTCAATATTCGCAATTCATGTTATGGTAGTATTGGCATTGGTCAAGTCAACAACTTCTGAACAAAATCCTAACGGGTGTGCTATTACTAACAGTTAAATGTATTTGAAAAGTTTGAATTTTATAAAGGTATTTCATAATTAATATTAGATTATGGAAATAATCCAACATGTCATTACTACTAAAATACCATCATCTCAAACCTTCTGACATTCATTTCAAATTCAATATAAAATATTTTTTTAGGAATTATATTTCTCTCACTGGTTTCACATGTCTACCATTGAACATCATAAATTCAATATCATATCCATCAACCTGAAGAATGAACTGAATTTGCCTTGCTATTTTTTCATTGTAATTTCAAAGTATTACAAAACATCCACAAAACAAAAAATTCCCAATGACTTTATGTTATGATGTATGAATTTGACAGAATAAAATCTTTATATGACTAATTTTCCTGAAATAGTTATTATGGCAAGATTCTAATCTGCCCTTCTACATAACATAAGATATTACAAACTTTTAAACTTATCCATATTCACAACTTGATAATCATCTAAGTTTAATACTGTAAAAAAAAAATATTTTGGCTCATAAAATACATGAGTTTTATGACTATTAATTACTAAATCAAAGTCTTCATAAGTTGTGTTTAAAAACATTAAAAATATTCTGTAAATTATTTTTTGACTTGGTAATATTATCCAGTCATCCTTTTACTGGATTACCACAACAAAATTCTCTACCTAATAATAGCTAGATTTTCATTCACCAATCCATATAAGATAGTTAATTGGATTGACTATGAGTTGGTTCCCTGTTTAAAAAAAAACATTTTGAAGACTGTTTGTAAATGGAAAGTCAAATTTAAAAACCTACCAGGCATGGTCTTAACCTCCAAATCATGGCAAGTAGACATGCCACTACTATTTCATGAAGCTTTTTTTTAATCTTTTACTATACTTAGTTAAACCAATCAACATCATGAATAATCAGTAAGCCAAGAGATCACCCTGCCTGTTTTGTAGTTCATTATATTAGTGTATACATTTGATCTGAGCAAGTCCTGTTCAGTTTCTGAAGAATCTCGTATTTTAGTGGTTAATATACTGCTTGCCATTTTCGCAACCTGGGATTTAAGGCTCACTGAATGACTTGTAATTTTTAGTTTGCAGACATGTTTAAGATCCCCCCCCCCTCAAGGAAGATGAGCCATAGTCAAACTAGCTGTTATCTTATATGTAAATGGGTATCTAATTTATTACTAAGCAGATGAGTAAAAAAGTAAAAGTTTTAGGTTAATGTGAGTTGGTAAGATATGTGATGATGTGATAATAGTAATATAATGTGGCCTTCACTTACGATGGAGAAGGAGGGGGATCATACTATTTTGTTTAGTTAAATTTCAGCATAAAGATATTTAAGTTATTTTATAAAACATATATGTCAGATTTTTGTGACTGCACAAGCAAGTTTAGTATGAATTTAAAATAAGGTTTTTTAAAAATAAATTCCAGGATATTATTGTGATAGTATAAAAAGAGTAAAGGATGACTGCTAGATGCATAAGTTTAGATTTGAATCCTAGTCTTCACTAAGACAAAAGCTAGAAACTGGTTCGGAATTGGGAGGAAATAACTGCTCTTGAAAGCATATGAATGAGGGATCATGTGATATTGATATTAATCTTTCTAAATATAAGAGCATTAGGGACCTACATTATATACATATATATGTAACTGATATTCAAAAATATTGAAACTGATATGGTGTCAGATCTATATAGCTCTACAAGGGTGTTAGCCTGGGTTTGAAACTTTGATTTTAATAAAAATCAGGCGATAACTTGAATAATATAAAGGAGTAAAAGATAATTGCTAGATGAATAAATTATCAGGTTTGAATCCTAATTTTCACTGATGAAGACAAAATATAGAAACTGATTAGTCTGGAGATGAACATTTTGTAGCACTATACCATCTAATGCCCATTGACTACTCAAGTTTCCAATAGATGGTTCTAGAGTAGCGTGAAGCATATGAGAAAGTCATATGTTGTTTTATAAACTGCTAGCTATATATATATTTAAATATAAATAGTTTTTATGGATATACTTATTGTTCTAATAAATATATAGATGAGTTAATTTTAAAAAAGATATATATATTTTTAGGAGTAGGAATATCTTTATTTATTCCGTTGGACATTTTCAAAATCTGATCATCTTAGTTGTTCTTTAAGTGGATTTTACTATTAATTGAATCGATTATTCGTGTTTGTTTATAGTTTTTTTTTTTTTTAAAAAAAAAAAAGATTTTGTATACTCATTATCTGATTAAATTATTTTATTAATTTGTTCAATCACATTCCACCACCTGAGCCCATCTGAACTAGTCGTTATAGTTCATTCTCTTATCTTTTTTAACATCTCGATAAATATCTTTGAATATTTTTTATATCATCATTTTGAAATTCTAAAATGAAACAAAGAGTAAAACCTTTGTTATGTTATCAAATAGCGCAAACTGATAACTTGCTTAAAAGCTTTTTAGATTTTTTTATTATTATTTTTCCGAAATTTAAGTTAAAGACCCTTGAAGTTAAAAGGATTTTGTTGTTTTATGTACGTGTATAAAGACTTATCCCTATAGACAGATTAATAAATCAAAAGTGTCTCTTAAGCAGTGTGTTATTATTATTATTATTTTCCTACTAATAGCATCTTTGACACATAATTATTTAATATTAATAACTCATTCTTTCATTTCAAAAGTACCCATTAAGAATATAGGATAAAAAAATCAAGTCGATATAACTATAACAGGTGGAAATCACCTAATAAGACTTGTGAAGAGTTATCATATTTACAAAAAAAATTAAAAACATTTTAAAAATTTTTTGATTTGATAATAATATTTTAAAATTGTGATATTATATTTAAAATGAATATCAGTTTTCACAATATGTTTGCTCTGTTTTGAAATCGTTGTATTATTTAAGAACACTTCTTTTTTTAATAGATATAATAAACATCTCCATACTTCACCATTCTTTTTAAATACATATAAATAAAGATATAATACAAGACAAATGACCCCCAAGATGCATTTCGTGCTGAACCAGCACTCATCAGTTGGTCCAGGTCACAATCTCTCATATACATCTTTATTATATGCAAAGTATTTATCTAGAGTAAATTGTTACATTTTCATTTACCATTGTCAAACTTTCTCCACTCACTAAAAAAGTTAATAGCGTTTAAAAAGAGTCAAATTTACATAATTATAACATTTCTTGTTCTAATTGAAACATTAATTAATTATGTGTGAACATTTAAGAAAATACAGATAATCCCCTACTTATGTAGACTCATATTTATGTGATGTGCTTCTATTCCTATTAAAAATCTTAAGAAACTAGGTAGATTATGGAGTAATACAGATTAAACAGTATGATGATGATGATGATGATGAGATGCACCATTGCTTTTTCGGAATCAGGAATCTCCCAGCTATCATGCCAAGGGAAACCTGTTAGCCACTTTAGCTTCCCTTGCCATTCCCTACCCTAAGTTTTTCCCATATTCTTCTCTATCCTGCTCCATCCCATTTCCACAACCTAATCTTTATCAACTCCAGTAACAAACTCCATATAGTAGCACCACTCAGTGCAAGCCAAGGTAAGCAATGGATGCAAGAAGGTTTGTGCATAAAATCCCCTATCTAGTGCCTATCCACCCAATAACCCCAGACTAGTTTCCCTTGATTACTAGTTTTCATTGATTACTAAGTTTTTGTACTGGATGGCACTACTGTATAGAAAATTTTCTACTGTTTTAACAACTTGTGTGAGCATAGAAAATGGTGGTCATGTGAAATCTAGAATAATGCTGATTGTGGGAAAGTGTGAACTGCAACGATCAGCATCTTTTATTTTTATAGTGAACAATTTTAAAGCTTTATTATTAAATATGCAACACTAAACTCTATACAATAATTAATTGTAACTCTTCTTATTTAACATAACATTACCATAGGGTGTGGTCTTCATATTTATATTTATATATATATGTTTTGATTTGCTTAGCATGCCATGGAAGAGTTTATCGTATTTTTTTTTTTTTTTTTGTAAATAAAATTAAACATTTAGTCATAAAGATTGATTTTTTTAAAAAGTCCTTCACATTGAATAGCTGCATATCTCTGCAAATTGTATTGTTGTTTTGTTGCCTTCTAAAAAGTCATAAAGATAAAATATACTGAGAAAATAATTGATATTTCATGCATTATTTTATTTTTAGATATTATGCATTTAGAAGTATAGTTAATTGGTTATTATCTGTAAATCACATCACTCAGCAAATCAGCCGTCTGTTGTCAAGGCAATAATAATAATTGCTGATATTCTATTGGTTAATTCTAAGCATTAGCTGGAGTGATGTAAAAAAGTGTAATTTAGTAAATTAACACCCTTAGAAAAAAATGTAAACAAATGTAGGTAAATGTAAGATTTAATCTCTGTGCATTCATTGTTCAATTATCATATCATATAAAAATTTGACCAATTGCTGTGTGATATGCAATACATTTTGGGATAGCTTATCAGTTGCCTAGAGCCTCATCATTTTTATACAGCATACTAAGCATTCTTCATGTATCAATACTGTTCTAATTGATGATTTCAATATCAGGTTAGTCATTAATGTTTAAAGATTGATTGTTATGCTGTACGGAAGATAGGTGGCGCTTTAGACAGCTAATGAGAGAAAAATTCTAAAATGCATTGCTTACTACAATAGTGATTGGTGATTTTTTTTGCTTGGTATACAGTGGAATGAATGTTTCCAAGCATTATATCCAAGTTGATTTACTTAAATTATACATTTATTTTTTTTCACTATATTAACCCAGCATAATTTTATGTCATAGTAGTTACCATGGATAAAACTCTTGATCTGGATTCAAATTTATAGGAAAGCTTTGAAGATTTTTTATTTCTATTAGTAATTAACTAGCTGTAATTAATCTACCCAACTATGTTATAATAATCATGTCATCAGCTGCTTTGGAGGTTTTGTGATATCTGAGCATTCAAATGTTAGATTAACAATCATAGTTTAATTCTATTTAGCCATGTAAGTTAAACTATTCAATTATTGTTTGGGTGAAGAGTATATAGATGCTCTCAGCTATGGAGCACAGAGTCAAATATACAATCATGAAAAAAATATTGTTTATAATATGATGCAAATAATTAAGTAGAGAGTATTGTACCATTGTTACCTGATCGGCCATATAAGCATTAGTATGTGGACTGAAAAAGAATAGCGATCCATTGTAATTTGATGCCTTAGTATGTGCTTCTGTTACATCATGTAACCTGTGATTTTTATAGTACATGAAGAGCATCATTGCAGTTTATTTTACACTATTGCAGGATAAATTGGCCTTCTATTTTTCCCCCATTAAATTCTGTACTTTGTTAGTTTGCACTATATTAGTTTCTTGAAATGTTTAATTCATTATTATATCTTAGTAATAGTCTTTTGTTTTTCTTTTCCAATCATTCAGCCAAGCTCTTTGAGTATCAGCTATTTGTTCTATATATCTCATTATGCTTTGCCATTTTAATGCCTCCATGGACTCCTCCTGACTATTTTCCTATGCTTTAATTTAAAGATAGCATTCTATAGCATCTGAAAGGTGTGATATTTTATACTGGAAGGAGAACTCTTTAAATCTGTTGTTACATTAAAAATTATTTGATTTTGTTGACTTCAATATTAAAGGAAAATAAGATTATCACAATTATTAGATTTAATACCTTGTCATCAGTTTATTATGCCATTTTAATATAATGATTGAGATGCTCTTTTGCGCTCTTTTAAAACTATTTCATTTTTCTTCCATCTTCTACTCATTTAGGCTGAAAATGCAACCTTTATCAGAAGCCCAACTTCCAATAAAAAGAAAATATTTCTTTTATATATTTTGTAAAAGTTCATTCAAACCAAAAGATGGGAAGAAAATAAAATTGCTTAGAAAGTACAAAAACTATGAGGTTGGGGGATGTTCTTAATAGTTAGAGTGAAAGATTTAATTTCTAAATATTCGTGAATCAATTCCATACTGATAAAACATGAGAGCAAATTCCAGTTAATTACTTAAAGTCACAATTTTGGTCTTAAAATATCATCATGTGACTGTGTTTAAGAAAAAATAAAACCATAGATTCATAAGAATATAGATAGGTATTAATTTTTCTCTTGTTTATACTTTACCATTGGATTTCATTTTCTTCTTTCAATTTAATTCATATCACTTGAGATGTTTGTAATTTATTAAAAAGAAAATTATGAACATGCCACATTATATGAACTAATTAAAAAAGAAAAAAGAAAATGAAGTCTAATGCCAATGTGTGAGGCATTGAGAAGGTATGGTAGAGGAAAGAATACATAGAACTACAGTTAGATATGGTATTGTTTCTGCTGAACAAATTAAAAAATAGCATTATAAATATCAAATAATAAACTGGGCAACCATATTTTATATGTGTACAAATTTGTGTTTTACAGATTAGTTTGTATAATCATTGCAAAACTCATTTTTAAGTAGTTTTTTTTTTCTGTGTCAAAGCATCAGCCGGGACGCGAACCCACAAGCTGCTTGAAGGCAGCTGTGCTAACCACTCGACCACCAACACTTGACTGTTTTGTTTTCTTTTTTTAAAGTTGAAATGGCCATTCTCATTTATAAGTGGTTGCTATATGTATATGTGCTTGCAGTTTATTATGCATGAAGACTATTTGCTTTGAATGTTTTATTTGTATAAATGTGTGTGTGTTTTGTTATTCTTGTGTTGTTTTAGTAGGCATTTTGTAATGATTTATTGCTCAAGAAGATTGCTAAAGTAAAATAGAAATAAATAAATAAATATCATCATAATATCCAACCATTATTGATCCATATCAGGATAGTCTCTAAATTTAATCGTTTTTGTGATCTCTAACTTTTCTCTGTAATACCAGCAAACATTTTTATTTCATCCATCTGTCTAATAGTTGGTTATGAAAGAACGAATATTGAATATAAAAAATCCTTTTTGTCATGCGTTGGTGGCTGAGTGGTTAGCACAGCTGCCTTACAAGCAGTTGTCCCAGGGTTCGCTTCCCAGCCGACACTTTGACATATTTAAAAAAATCTCTTTTCAGTGATAGTTTTGTTGTTTTCCTCAGTGTAACATATGTACTATTATGAACATTCACAGACTGTTGTATAAAGTGACATCTGGATTTTTTTAATTATAACATTTTTTCTGTTCTTCCCCTTCTTCTCATACCCATAGAGGCTACAACTAATTATGTTTTTTTAAAAAAAAATCATACTTTTAGTTTGCATTTTTACATTAAAATACTTATAGAGAAAGATAATTGCAACAAACAATTACCTTATTAAAATAATTACCAAAAAATGCTAGAAAAGAACGTAGAAAACTAATCCGTCGATCAGTATGGTTTAGCACAATGGTAGTTAAGATCTAAAGATTCCTAGATCAAGATTCAATCTATCATTTAAGATATTCAAATGATCACATGATCTCCTGAGCAACTAACTATTCAATTATTTTTTATTGTAATCCATAGTATTTTTATTGTTACCGTAACTATCTGCAAAGAGTAGATCCTATTCCAAACTAGCCTTTTCAAGCTTTTTTAAATTTTCTTTTTAAGTATCCATAATTAATTTAATTTTTTTAACATTTTTTTTTTTTATCTTTTTGTTTTCTTTTTAACATATTGTTTTTATAATTTCTCTATATACACAAATAATGTATTCTTTTCTACTCATATTTTTTCATCAAATAATCCTTTTCCATTTGTTCTTTTCAATATTTCTTCATTATTAATCTTATTGGTTCAAATTATATTTTCTATTGTCTTATAAATTCCTATTTCTAAAGCTTCTAATATTTTTTTCTAACTTCCTAAAACATTCAACAGTGTTTTTTATTATTATTATTATTATTAAATCTAACCTCAGAAAGGATAAAATAATCTTTTATCAAACAATTGATAAATAAATTTGAATTTTTGTATCTAATTCTATCATCTATCAATCCAATTTCTAAATTTTTAAACGCACTAATCTGTTCTTTAATTCGTTTTCAAACTCTTAATCTTGAATGCCCCTCTTATTTTCATATAATTAATAACTTGGATGTATGAGTCTGGGAGACAACTACCTTTCTTAATTTGAAAAATAATGGGGAAAATTCTGGCAAAACAAAAACAAAAAATTAATGAAAGCAAAAAAAAATAGCAAATTATCAATTACAGCAAATTAAAATCAAAAATGAATAGTAGTTTACATTTTTAAAAACTTGTTTTTGAGCAGATTAATATTGTATTATTAAAAAATATTAAGAAACTTTTGACGTACCATTAAAAGGCCATATTTATGAATTCCAAAAGAATTTGATAAATATATATTTACCAGATGTTCCCGGCCTCTGTGAATTTGAAAGTGTTACTTCCTTCTCATTAAATTCTTTGTAACTATTAAATATATTTGTAATATTTTTTTTAATTAGTTGCTTTAACAATTTTTTTTAAAGATTTAATGTAAATTAAAGAAAACATTTTAATATTATATAAATGTACAAAAGCTGTTGTTTTTTGAAGGAATTACTTTCTAACCAGTGATTGCTTTAATAAATTTTTTTTGCTTGCCAGAATTACTTGCTTTGAATAAAATGCTCATAATCAAATTATGCCTCTAAATTTAAATTTTTAAATATACCTATTAATATGATATGTGAATTTGAGTGTTTCGGATAACTATTAATGGCAGAATTACTTTCTCCGCATAAAATATTCTTTGTAATAATTTGACATATGATAGACTTATGAACAAACATTTACCTGGATCACATGTCAGCCTTGTGGACAAACATTGACAGGAAACACATCACAGCCTTACAGACCAACATTCACATGGATTTTATATATAGCAATGCTCTGCTTTGGATTATGGGAACAATGGATTACATTTTTAATATTATTCATATTTAAAGCTGTCTGAATATTTTTTTATTCATTTTGCATTGAATTATTTTAAATAATTCTCTAAATAAAAAACACATTTCTTCTGTGCATTTTTCACAATTCTTTTTCTTAAAATATTGTATACACTTTCGAGTGTCTAGCAGTCTTCTTCAAAATTTCTTCTATCAGATATTTAAATAAAAAGCATTGTGAAAAATGAAAAAAGGAAGTGCATTATTTAGGGAGTTATTTAAAATAAGCAGTTAAAAAAAGTATTAAACATCTTAGATTCATTGGAAAATGATGAATAAGAAATTCTAAAATAAACTGCTAGACAATTGAAATTGTCAGACATTTTAATAAAAAGCATTCTGAAAAGTGCAAGTGGAAGTAAATTAATTAGAGATTCAAATTTCTGTATTATACTTTTATTTATTTTTTTATGTAGGTTTAGACATTATTTACTAATAAGTTTAAATTGGAGTAAATAGTTATCATTACACATTAGATAGTTTAATTACAATTGGGATATACAAATATTACCTGTTAAAATAATAGAACAGACCACTTCTGCTCTTGATTTTACCTCAAAGAACATTTTAATATTAAATTAATTAAAAATGTAAAAACATTAATTAAAATTTATATATATATATATATCACAATAAAGAACATCCTCTCATTTACAATGCATATTGAGTTTGTGGTTATATGATGGGAGCATAATAATGTTTTATTCATAACAATAGTTTTGGTGGAATGCTGCCAGTTTTCAACACAATTATTGGTGTCTTGGCAATCTTTTCTACTGCATCATGTTCTGTGGAGTTCTCTTTCGGCAGTCTCAGATGATATCTGAGGAGTACAATGATCAGATGTGGCTAAATTATATGGCGGTATTAAATATTGAGTGAAAGTACGCCATCAAGACTGTCAGCAAAAATGTTGATTAAATAATTTATAATTTTGTTGCTAAGAAGTGCAAAGACAATTTTTCTTTTATGTTGCATGCACTGTGATTTTTTCTAATTGTGTATTGTCAATTGACAAGAGCACTTTTATTAAAAATAAGAATACTTGTGATTTATTTATATAAATTTTCAAGCAAATCAAACCCCTCTGCATCCCATTAACCAAAGCGTTTTATTAAACTCATCAGCATTGTCTGAAAATTCTATAACATGAGCAAAGTTATAGTATAACTTTTGGTATTCCATATTCATCAAAGCAATATTTATTACAACATATATATATATATAAATGTGTGTGTGTGTGTGTGAAGAAATCTCTAAGCCTCATGTATAAATAATATGCATAGTCTCATAGCATTAATGTTAAAGTGCTAAGCAGACAAAAATAACACTTTTTCTTGTGGTCCAAGGAATCAAATTTAGACATTGACAACTACAAGAATCAAATACCATTAAATCTTAAATGTAAAAAAATGCCTAGTTGAAATTAACTCAAATTAATATTTCCAAGGCAGAATCTCTATCATTTGTAATAACATTATGAAAATCTAATGCCTTTGTCAGTATGTAGTATTAGAAAATTACGCGGTATATTTCTAATATTATATATATTTTTTCAGGGTTCATTTATATGCAATTGGCTGAATCATAATTACAATATATATATACTGTTAGGAGGGGAGGGTTTCATAATATAATTGAAAATACAATAATCTTCTATGACTACGATTAAGCATTCATATTTGTGGAGAAAACTTTGAAGAATTTTTAGATAAAGTTGGATTTTTTTTACGATCCAACCAGTCATTAAATATTAATTTTAAAAAATGTTTCCAAAATAATCTGGGCTATTCACATGATAACGCGCCCCCCCCCATTGATATTATGCAAGTTTATATGACAGTCTTTACCAGTAGTAAAGTAAATATCACATACCCAAAGATGTTGTGTATGTGTATCCATGCGCGCGTAATCCAATTTACGGAAGTTCACTGTTACATGTGTGTGGGCGTGCACATGTGGATATGTAATCATATTAAAAAGTTTGGAAATTACTGTTATATATATATATGCGTGTGCATGCACGTGTGAATATATAATCAAATTAAAAAGTTTGGAAATAAAGAGAAGAAAATCAATTTTTCGATAAGAGTTTGAGTTTCATCATCACTGTTTAAAATCCCAGCTGAAAATGTTGGATCTTCTACTTTTCAGAAAGATTGATTTATTCAAAAAAATGATATATTTTTCTAATTAATTGCTTATTAAAATTATTTTTAAAAAATTTATATGTATTTTAACAACTTGGATAAGAGTTAAATATTTTACCAAACCAAGAATCTCAAGCTTCCTTCGGCCACATGACCACACACGTGAAAAAGATTAATGATTTCCAACATACGTATTTCGTGCTGAACCAGCACTCATCAGTTGGTTTAAATTATCATCTACCACATACATATATAATCAGTGATCGATAGCAAATATTCACACTTTAATGGATAGACTTAAATCTACTCAATTATTCAGCCATCTGTTAAATCCTGTCCATTAAAGTGCGAAGATTTGCGATCTTAATATAAACCAAGTAGTGATTATATATATATATGGGATATGATCATCTGGACCAATTGATGAATGCTGGTTCAGCATGAAATACGTCTATTGAAAATCATTAATCTTTTTCACGTGTGTGGTCATGTGAATTGGTTGTATGAAATGGAGTGGATGATTGAAGAAAGCTTGAATGTCTTTATTCAAATCCCTGTATTATATCTAGACTCCAAGTATATAAAATATACTTGTATTTAAAATATTACAAACCAACAATCATATAACCTATTAGTTTTTGTGCTTATATAATTGTGGCCTTAAGCTAGTCTATATTTGTATTATTTATTTTTTTCTACGATAAAAATTATATTTGTATTATTTATAAGTGAAAATAGATGTCAGCATTGTAGATTCTATTAAATTTGACTTTTTATCTGGCATATTTTCTTTTAGTCTAGGTGTAATTACTAATTTAAAATAATACTTAAAAAAAAAAAAGAATGCTGAAGTCATATAAAATTCTCTCTTAAATAAATTATGTATATTATATAAATATATGCTTTACCATAGTGTTGAAGCCTTCTAAATTGTGGCAGTTCTACAATAGAAGCTGTCTGGGATTAATTGACATGGGAAAATATATCATATGACTAACTTTCTACTATTGAATCCCAAAATAAAGTTGGTCATAGTTTTAAAATAATTTTTGATTTGAGGTATTGTGTTTATCCTACCTTATTTATATTGAAAATCAATTGTTACTTATGTATAATATATACACCCATAATTGTATATACTTATATTTTTATATATGCTTTGGTATTTTGTTTCAGTGAATATTGAAGATTTGTATGCATTTTCTTACACACCTCCTTTTGAAGATTACGATAAAAAGATGGGCCATGACAAATTTGATCTCCAGGGAGAGTTCCACAGAATGGGTGTACCAAATGATTACTGGACCCTCACCACAATTAATAAGGAATATGAGGTATTATATGATTTGGGTTATGTTATTATTTATAAATAGTAGTTCAGTTATCATTTACTTTTATATGTCATTAAATTTTAATTCCCTTTCACGTCTTATTTTATTATTATTTGTGCATAAATATGTCTAAGTTTGGAATATTTTCTTAGTGTTTTTATTTCTTTGAACCATTCATTATTAATTAATTATATTATTTATTTATGATCTTTGAATTCATATTTGATTATTACTTATATTATTTGGTAAAGCAAGCACCACTAGAGAAATAGGTTGTTTAAAAAATGGAAAAGCTAAAGAACTAAGTGCATGACAATTGATATGGTAATAGATATGAGATCTCCAAGGTTTAGTTTAAAGGAAAGTTTTAATAAAATTGTAATTAACACTGAAATTCTAGATTATTATATACAAGGGAAAGAAAGATATTAGATTAACTAACTATAGATCATAGTAACAAATTTTATAGTTTATAAATTATTTATACAGTGTATATCTTAATGGCTAAAATTAGATGAAAAAGAGTAAAATCTTTAGGTAGATTCCGAAGGAAATTGTTTGGGGTGAAAGTCAGGGGTAATTTATACATTGTTAATCACTTGATTTTCAGATGTAGAAAAGACTTCTGATAAGATGAATAGAAATACACTTTGGAGCAGTGTTAAAGATATGAAAATAGATCTAGGATTCTTACGAATGATTCAGAGACATTACTGGAATAATTTTTATAAATGTCAATTGGGGAATATAGAATCGATTAAAGCTAAATGTGAATTCATGTTGCAACAGGAATATCCATTACCACCATTATTATTTCTTTTGCTTCTAATAGAATTGGATATTGATATAAAAGATTAGAAATAGTGGGAAACTCTATAGCTGGAACCAGGAGATTCTCTTTTTTTTGTGGAAATTATGCCATTTTTTTTGCATACAATGAAAAACTATAGGATTGTTATTAAAGAATCATAGAAAGATAAGGAGAAGCATGAAAATTAAATTCTGAGGAAGAATTTAAGATATTAGTTTTTAAGGGGAAGAATACAACTAAAGTAAGGAATATGGAAGATATCCATTATCTTGAAGAAATGGATGAATATAATTATTTAGATACTTTATTGAATGGGAATTGGAATTATTGAGATAGTTAGAAATTAGAATTGAGAAGAAAAGCAAGAAAAGAATGGAATTGATAAAAAATTTATCATGTAATAATAATAAACACGGGATATAGAATCATTTTGAAATGTGCGCTTTAACATTTAGAAATGAGATGCTTTCATATTGGCCAATGGATTTAGCAATTTTAAAATGTTTGGAAGGTTGCAATATATGAATAGAAATAGATTAATAAAAATAGTATTTAATGGATTATATGGAGAGGATATCAAACACAGTGGGATAGAATGAGTTGACAATTTTCAAAGTTAAAAGGTAGAGAATATTTTTTTATGTGTTTAGATAAGAAATAGGATAATTATGTGGAGAATGTATATTTTACTAGTACTTATATATGAACTTGAGATGTGGATCTTTTATAGCAATACAGTGATTTCTGACTAGATATTGAAAAATATGTGGATGGCAGGATATAATAGCAAAGTTTCCTGAGTAATGTGGAGAAGAGAAAATCTTGATTGGAGAAGCCAGATTTGACATGGAAAGATTGCCGTGATTGTAAATAAAGATAATAATGTATTTACTTTTTTCTCATCTTTATTTTTAAAATAAATACACAGTCGCATATTAATTGACAGTTTTATGACTATCAAAAAAAGAAAGAACACTTTAAAATGATTGTTTCTTGTTTTGATTTCATAAGTATATATTAATAATTGAATACTATTATCATTTTATAAGTAAACAATAACTATAATTGTATTTTTATTTATGATAAAAGTATGTATATCACCTTTAACATATATCTATACTTTATTTACTCCATTCCAGTTTCCTCCTCTTTCTCCATTGCAATAGCTTCCAACATTGCAGACACCTTTGTTTTAAGCTTTTATAAATGTGGATTGACTGTTTTACTCTTTTTATTGTTATTGTTAAGTGAATTTAATCTAAAACCTTACTATATATATTTTTAGATTTGTGATACTTATCCGAAATATTTATATGTTCCACTCGCTGCCACCACCCCTATTCTAGTTGGAAGTTCTCGATTTCGGAGTCGAGGAAGACTTCCAGTTTTATCATACCTCCATAAAGCAAATTTGGTAAGTATATTTACTATATATTAACAGTGTGTGTGTATGTAATGTACAGATAAATAGATAAATGAATATAGTTGGATGGATTAGTGAGTGATTGGTTGGTGAATTGATAACAGGATCAAAAGAAATTTGTTTATTTATATATTTGAAATCAGTAAAAACTTCATAATCAAAACGATCTATTTTAAATTGAACTGATGTCTCACCATGTTATCTATTTTTTGACAAATTATTGTTATAAAAGTATCATGTTTTTAGGTTCATTAGTCAAAAATAAATTATTATATGACTCTGGACTTCTCGTATTATATATAACAAGAAAATCTTCATTTTTAATTTTTTCCCAAATACGAGTCTGTTATATTTATTTATTTAGAGCATTGTTTTTTTCTTTATAAAAGTAAGCTAAATATTGACAATCATTATAAAGGGATATGTGGAAATTTCAATTAAGAGATAGATTCATTCATGCATAGACAATCTCACAGAATTTTAAATTAGAGTTTGGGATTGGTCACAGCTACACTAACCAGAAATGATAAATTATATTTCCCAAATGCAGATTAAAAACCACAATTATCGATGATCCTGAACCACTGTTGAATCTCAAGCAATGTCTGAGAAAATCATATTCACCCAGTTTCATTGTTCCATCTGGGAAAAGATATTCGTTTGGGTATCTTGCAACAAGTCCATTTTTATCCCACAATCTCTTGATTGAATATCTCAAAAGGACATTTTTATTTGAGATTTGAAAATTGTGTCCCAAATTTATCCTATTTAATAGCTTCTTATATGTTTGTAGTATTGTTCATAATTTTTAAAAAAAGAAAGCATAAAATTATTATAATTAATATTTAAAAAATAATAAACCGTTTGAATTTTTTTTTAGTATACCATATTATTATTTAAAAATGTTAAATTGTAGTATTTAATAAAATTAAAAGCAGGAGATGGGGGGGGGGGTTGTATACAGAAATAATTCCAGTAATAATACTGTATTAGATGTTACAATATGTTGGACTATTTCCATCATCTATCCAGCAAATGTATTTAAACTTTTCAAATACAAACAACTTGTTAGTAATGACATAAATAGACAACACAGGTTAGTAATTACTAACCATTTGTGTCATTACTAACAAGTTGTTTGTATTTGAAAAGTTTAAAATTTTCTTTACATTCAACATTTACTGATAGATGATGGAAATAGTTCATCACACCTAATATCACATACCTTCAGGAAAATAATACTTTATTGATTGCACAAATTAATGAAATGAAATTAACAAATTATTAAAAATTAAAACCCCACCCAATATTTTTCCAAATTAAAATTTTATATATTAGCTCAAAAAAAAAAATTATTATCGAATGCATATGTACATCAACATAAAAAAAAAAAGTAGCACCCATGTAAAAAGTTGGCCATAAATAATTTAAGCCTACATATTTAAATTTTATTCTCATTATTATAATGTAAGATTTTGTGTCTAAACAGACAATAAAGAAATCAGTTATTTTGAATAATAATAATTAAATGAAAATTTCAAAATTTACCCACAAGTCAATTTATTGTGCTGTGTCCTACATAATTTAGGGCGGTACTAAAATAGTGTACTTTTTACTTGAACTTTTTATATACTTCTGAGCAATAAATCATATCATATGATCTCAAAAGTAACTAACCATATGTAATTTTCTTCCTTTAATTTTTATATGTAATTTCTTAAATTATGTATATGTACTCACATATAAATTCACGTTTATTCAGACACCAAACTAACAGAAGTAAAATTAAGACTAAAAGTAAATCAAATTAATACATTTAAAAATGATGAAAGTAATTATAATTAGGCCCATTCATAGTGAAAAATCAAAATACCTAAGTGCAAAATATTAAGAATTGAATAGAAATAAACAAAATATCATTTTTAAAAAGTTAGACGTGTGTAAATCCGCATTCAGAGTCAGAGATGTACGAATTCTTGTTTTAAAAATATATTTATTAATTACTTTGTGTACCAATTGGAAAGTATATATACAAAATTAAATGAGATTATGCTAAGTTCTGAGAGTTCTTGTTGAATGGTTTAGTAGGCTGGCATGTTTGTCGTTCTATTGTTGTTAATTGGGAAGATGAATAGTTTCCAAATATCCTCAAAGGATTTTTTGGGAGAGATGAGCTCATCTCTTTTCATGGATTTCTTTATTGTTTTGCAGAACAGCAGACCTGGGTCTAGACAGGGCAGTTCCATTATCAACTTGCAGCGTACTACCCAGATTGCGTAGAGAATGAAAATGGATAGTCTAATCATTGAGAATGTTCCGGTGTGGATCACTTTTATGGGCGAGAGAATTAGATCTGGTCTGATATTGGATTTGGCGAAGACTATATCTCTGACCGTTTTAAGGTTTGGATAACAATATATGAAGTGCTCAGTGGTTTCCTCTTTAAGAGAACATAAACTGCAGGTCAGATCAATGTTGGAGTTTCCTCTTAGATAAAACAGGCACCAGTTTGTAGGAAGCACGCTAAGGTTAATTTTGATGATGAAGTTCAAATACTTGGTTCCAGACACCATCTTTTAAAGTGGATGATTAATTTTTGATTTGTGAGGTTGAGGCTACTTTTGGGAGGTTGTGGATGAGGATTGATTAGGTGGTATGCATCCCACAAAGTGATTTTAATGTCTAGATTGATGTCCATGATTGGTTTGTATTCATTTAGATAATTGATAAGGGACGATATCCACGGCATTTTCCCTGGTGGGGGTCGATCTGTTGGGGAAAACTTTTCGGTGATGTTGTTATAGCCAAAGGAATATATTAAATTATGTAGCGTATTGTGCATTTTTTGAAGGATGGCTGCTTGAATAGAATGGAAAGACAGACCATTGAACCTCCGAGGCAGTTGGATTTGTCGGAGGCTGATGGCCACAGTCTTCCCTCTCCAGACGAGTTTGGTGCATAGACGATTAATTTTGTTCTGAAACTGTTTGGTTAGTTTGATGAAGGGCAAGTAATATGTAATTTTTGGTAATATTGTCATATTCAGGAGGCTTACCTTTCCATATAGTGAGAGGTAGACTCGAGAGAGATGTGGTGATATATTCTGTTGTTTCTCTGGCCATTGCCATTGAGGATTTGAAGATGGGAAAGCCCAAGAATCTTTGTGGCTTGGCAGTATAGATAGATGGCATTTGTTTTTTTGACTTTATCTGCCAGATAGCCAATTTATTGGGGTTTATTTGTAAATGGTATTTTGCAGAATTCCAATTTAAAATGGATTGTAGTTGGGGAAGGTGTTTGATGGTGGGTAGAACAATCATGATGTCATTTATGTAGGCAAATGAGTTGAGGTGTTTATTGATGGAACAAATATGCTCGAGAGATTTTTTCAATATCCATCAGGAGAGGGTTTATGTATGCTGTGAAGCTTAGGGTACTGATGGGGGGGGGGCTTGAGGGAGAGATTTAAAAGGTTTGAAGCCTGGTGTGAGCTTGCTATCCAGTGAGACAAAGATTTCTCTGTTGCTTAATAGATTGCTGATTATCTGTATAATGGTGACTGGAACATCGTACTCGGCCAGTAGATTCAAAAGGATGTCTATGTGCACTGAATCAAAAGCTGCAGCGATATCCAGATTGATAGTAATGGGTTTAGATTTCTTGTGTATTCTGATGTAATCAATGAGAACCATAACGTTAGCCATAGCATGTGAGATGGAGGAGCCTTTTCCCCCGTATTGATTAGGAGAAATGTGTTTAAGGACTATAGGTTAAATTTGATCCTTGATGATGCAAATTCTTGATAAATATTGTTGGATAAAATATGTGTGTGCACGCACACACACAAAGGTGAATTATAGAAAACAAATTGCAATGTGCAAATGAATTAATTTTCTGTTTTTTTTTTAAATAATTATTCTAATAATTAAATATATATATTTGTTTTTCTTTCCATATTTGGGCATAAAATGTATTAAATATTATGTTATTTATCTTTTTAAGTCGTAATTATCAATCTATCTTTTTAAGGTTTTATATCATTTTTACACAGTGTATTTCTTTTTTACCTCAGTGTGAAGTCTATAAATGTTGCATTTTAAATTTTTGATAGCTAATATGCCAATGTTCGGGCACAGTTTTCCTCATATTTTGCGAGCAACTAATTCTCTTTCTCGCTGTTCATTTAATACAATGTTTTGATCAGCACTAACACAGTCCTGTGTAGACTTGTTTTAAAAGAGCAATTTTTATTTTATTTTAAATATTTAAAAAGTATTTTATCCGTCTACTTATAGGTGGCAGCATGACATTAACTAAATAATTGCTTTTTTTTTTCAAATTGCATAAAAATGTCAAGGGTTGGTGGCCTAGCGGTTAGCATAGCTGCCTTCCAAGCAGATCGCCCGGGTTCGCGTCCCAGTCAACGCACTTGACATATGAAAAAAAAAAATGTCAATATTTTATTATTATTGGAATTGTTACCATCATTTGACAAAAAAAAAAAAAAAAGTATTTTTTTTCAAATGTACATCATTAAACAAGTTGATAACAATAAAGATCATAAAAATCGAATGGCTTTAATTGTGACAGAATGTTTGTCAAAAAAAAAATAATTCAAATGGTCATTTGCTCAGGAAGTGATTGATGCTCGTGCGCTCTTCCTGAGAAACTGCGCATTGCAACTTCATTCAAATAATCAACCAGATTTTTTTCAGTTGGTAATAAGTCTAAAAACTTTCAGCATTTTAGTTCACTATTCTACCAGTGCATTAAATCTCACAGAACACTAAATTTATGTATAGTTAGTGTAACTACTCCCCCCCCCCTTCCTCATACACACAAAAAAAATCGGAAATAAAAAATAGAAGAACTGAAATAATACATAACCAAATGTTTTATTGCTAGAAAATTGATAGGAGGTTTGAACTCTAGAGGCTGCCATTCTGTTACTACAATCACGCAGAGTACAAATTGAAAAGAAAGTAAGGATGAAAGTAAGTACTATTAATTATAGATAAACGCCATTTTAAAAAAATCAATTGTAATTTTAAAAAGTCAATTGGATAAACCACAAACGAAGACATTCAAGATTATTGGTAGATTTAATGGAAAGTAGTATATTAATGGAAAAACAAAGAAGAGAACTAACTTGCTGAAAGTTAGCAATTTCAAATATTTGCCTGATGCAGTGTAGGACAAAGTTCCAAAGCTAAAGGTTCCTCGATTGTTCAGCTCTATATGCCTTTTCTGGAGCCAAATGTCACATAACGTCTTGAGAAACCATTCTTTTATGTTTTATGTGGTTGAGCATAGTGGTTAGTTAGAGTGATGGACTCATGAGCTAAAAGTTCATAGATTGAAACTCAATCACATGACTTCTACGTGTAGCCAATCATTTTACGTTTTTATTATTATTAAAAGCCATTATAAAAACAATGGATTTATTATTATTATACCCATTTCCAAATCTAAAAACGAGTTGTTTACGGAGTTATAGGCAATATTTTCTCATTTTTTAAAAAATAGACACTACCATAGTTGTCTTGAAATTTCTAAATATCAGGCAATTTGTCTTTATATTTCAGATAGTAAACCTATTTTTTCGATGATATATATACTTAAATTTTTAATTTAAGTTTGAAAAAATTGGTTTGGCTGAAACATGTGTCATGGAGTGATTTGCATTTTCCCAATTTCATGTGTTGATTGTTTATCACTGCTAATTTAAATGTTTGTTTCTAAATTCTGCAGCAGTATGTAGTAAACCGTATCTGATATAATTGATTTATATAACTGGTCCCACACTAAAAGCAGTAGCCTTCAAATTCAATTTTACCATCTTTGCATGGTCCAAGAAACCTCTCTAATCTAAAATTTAGCATTACATTGTTAGAGCTTCATTTTCACAATTTATTATTTAGCAAATGCCATTACTATGGGAACTCACTACAGCATGTTTCAATTTGGAATTGGTAAGATTACCCTCAATGGCCTATTTTAATATCATTTATAAATCTGTGTTTTCTAGTGTTATTATTAAATCTATCAAGTTAATGCTAACTCCTGGGCACAGTTAGCTTTTTGTCACCATGGTCAAAATTTTTTCGCAACATTATTATTGTATCAATTTATTTAAATTTAATTTTCTAACTTTAGCAACATTATCAAGATTTTTTTTTTGTAATTTATAAATTAGTCTAAATTGGATCGTAGACTTTCTTTTAAAAAAATATTTATCATCTTTGGTATCGATCAGTACTTTTAAAGTCAAGGAAATAGTAGAGAAGAGCGTTTTTATACAATTTTTTTCTTAACAATTTAGTCTAATAAGATATACAGCCGCATCATGTGGCAATTTTATTTTTAAATACTGTAAATTGTTTAATGTATATACTAGTAAAATATTTAAGTTCTTTTATAAAATCATTTCTGCAGAAAAGTTTTTGAATCAATTAATTCACCTTCATTCAATTAATGTTTTTATAATTAATATAAAATAAAATAGAGTAACTGCTTAATGTCATCCTTTTGAAGTGATCAGTAATAAATCATCATCATCATTAACCATTATCAATCCACTGCAGGATGAAGGTCTCTCCAAGTTTCAATCCATCTCTGATATTTAGCTTATCTTCTCCACATCACCCCTGCACACTTTCTTATTTCATCCATCCATCTCACATGTGGTCTCTTTCTGGGTCTTTTACAATCTCTTGGAATCCCGTTTAAGATTTCAATTGTCCATCTATTATCATCTCTTCTAGCAATATGTCCAGCCCAATTCCAGTCTTTTAATTTTTTTCAATGAGGTCAGTAACACCTGTTTGTTCTCTTACCCATATATTGCGTTTTCAATCTCTTTTTGTTACTCCCAATAAATATTAACTTTAAAATGACAGTTCAGAGGTATGCAATTGCTTAGCCCATTGATATAATTTCAGATTTGCAGATAAACATTATACTATTATTATTTCCATTTTTTTTAACTACTGTTGGCATCTAAAATTATGAACATTGTTATCGCTGCCAGAAAATTATTTTGATCATATTTCACTTGCAGCTCTGCCTTGTTATACTGATAAACTATGGACTGTTTCATTTGACTACTCCATGGAATATTTATTATTGTGATGATGGAGTTCATCCATATCATTGCTGGTCATGCTTGCTATAATTTCAAACTTTATAAGCACTGTACACTTTTCTAACAGATTAGAACATAATATATGACCCTTCACACTTTTCTTATCCTGCTTGTTCAGCATCCAAAGTTCATATCTATAGAATCACCTCAGGGAATATCATAGCTTGAATAATTGTAACCTTTTCCACAAGCTTCTCCCTGCAATTCTATAAAATATCAATCTATGATGTTTCTTTTGATTGGGTGTTTTTCTCATTGAAATCTTCACCAATATTTGTACAGCCATATTTAGCTATAATCTTATATTTTCAGTCAGTTCTTAACTCCTATATATTACGTGATGATGGTGATGATTACTACAATGATTACAATTTTTTTAAGTTCTAAATTTTAGAATTTTGTGTAAAATATTGTAATGGAACAGGTCCTGGCCTTGCATAACAGTTGACTTGACAGTCCATCAGAGTGGATAAGAAAGCGTATTTAGGATTCCTAAACTTCTAGATACATATCCACACCAATCTCACTCCTAGGAGATGGCATATTAGCATACTAACATACATTCAATATTTCCATGTATGCTCATCTCTTTTCTCCATCCTTAACTTTCCATTTATCCCAGAATTCGAGCTTAGGGAAAATATGCATAATATTCTACTTCAAGGAATATTCATATTACTATCTTTGTTGTGCAAGCATGTGATAAATTGATAAATGAATTAAGAAAAAAAAGCAAACTACAGTCTTTAATTTGAAATCATATGTTTAAAAAATTTATTCACAATTATTACAATTTATGCAACAAGTGCTTATAACAAAAGCAATTAATCTGCTTAGATATCTATGACTATTTTTTGATTAGTACGGTTAATACTTATTAATCCAATCCCTCTTTTCCCCTCAAAGAGTAATTATTCAATATAGATACTAACAAAAAAAATTTTTTAAACTTGTTATTATATATATACTTGCTTGCTAATTTAGGCTTTAGTAAAATCATAATTCGTTGTCTCATACATATTTATTGAGTAATTCATACTAGCAACACGGTGGTGGTCTAGGATCCCCCTTTTCTATAATGATTTGTTTCTATGATCATAGAAAAGACCATTCATGCTAGAAAATTTTAATCATATTTACTGAAAAATAAATAACTGATGAAATGATTAATATCAGCAAACAAACAACAATAACAGTTTAACTGTACAAGTGTTTGTATTTAATATGGGAAATTATAAAATCTTATCTATCTCTCTCTGATGATGATTAAATTCATTCACAAGCAAGTTCTTGCCCGATTCTAAATTTTATTTCCAATTCAAAAATAATCCCTTTTCTATCATATCAAGAATTTATACCCCCCTCAACCTATAGGAAAGGAAAGAAATAATATATATATAAAATAAGAACATGATGTCAACCTAAAGTAAATGAAGAGTCTATAAAGGAAAGTGTCCTAAAAGGATTATATATGTCCTTACTGCTACAGTTCATGATCCTATTGGTGGGATTCAAATGTTCTAGAATATAGATGGTGGTGATCTGAATTTCTCTCTTCCATATAACATGCCTTGAGATGTTAAGTTACAGCTTCATCTCCAAATAGTAAAGTGGATGGCCAGATGCTGTGTCAAGTCAAATTCGTTTTTGATGGTTACAGCTCCATGGGTGATGAATCTCTTCCCATGAAGTAACTTCACACAGAGTCCTTGAGTTATTGAATACCAAGGTATTGGCTATTGGGAATCTCAAGTTAAAATTGATCTAACTCTCCAGCTCAAGATTGGAAATACTCTTGAAATATCAAATAAATTTAAAGCTATTTCTAGGATTTATAATTTAAAATCCCTTAGTTTGCTGGTTTTAAATCCATATGCTTTTATTCTAGCTTTTATCCATATTCAATGATATATTCTAGTTTAAGATTTTTACTTTGATGACTGTGGACTGTTCTTTTCAAATGACAAGTTCTAATTTTCTGCTCACAAAGAATACATATTGGTTAGCTGACAAAGGGTTTTGATCTGATTTTTGAGAAGGTCATTGGTATATATGTTTTGCTGATGGTCATAATAAGATTGTTCTTTTTAGTGTTCATTTGACTCTTTCAAAGAGTGAGTTCGAGTTCATGCATTGAGTTGATTATTTACGTCATATGTTACGATTTATATATAGATATGGTGGATTAATAACAATAAAAATGTATTTACTATTTCCTTCCTTTACATTTTTGCGATTTTCTCGCATCTAAATTTGATTATCTTTTTTCTTATATTGTTGTAATATGTGTATATTAAGCAACAATTAAAGAGAGGTTTTTATAACAAAGATAAGTATCAATATTTAAGTTTTACAATTTAGTTTGGATTATGTATTTTATCACACATTTGATTAGTATTTAATTATAGAAACAATTAAATGTTTCTCAGTTACAGTGCTTGAGAACATTTTCATCTTTCGGGAATATATTTTATCTAGTTTACATTCTCTTTATACATATAACTTACTTTATCTTATATGTAGGGAATGTTGTTATTGTGGGTATTGAGATTGAAATAGCTAAGAGCGCTTAATGGTTCTTGGAGGGATGTAAAACCCCATCTTACAATATTGATCATCTTCTACAAATACTTATCTCTTGGGAATCCAAATTTCTCTCTTATGTTCTTTAATAATATCTGCTATTCCTTTTGATCCAAAAGCTAATAAAGTGAAAATTGTTGTCAGATGAGTCGATTGTTAATTTTCTTCCAGCCTCCACTTTTTGCAACACAATTTCTTTTTTTTCATCTGAGGAAATATACGTTGTTCAACAATAGACTGAAACACAATTTGAGTTCATGCTATTTAAAAGTAATATTTTATTACATTTAATAATAAATGACTTTACAAATTATATATTTATAGATTATATCACCTCAGTCTTCATGCTTGATATCTGTGTGTATGCTTAAATGCACATATATATGTAAGTATAAACTTATAGAGAGAAAAAGTAATAAGTTTAATAAATTAAAGGATTTTAAAAGACTTATTCTTTTAAAATTAGTAAATAAAAGATTTATAATTAATATTAGAAAAACATTATTTTCTAAAATGAATACCAGTCTAATTAATGAGAGTAGAATACATCGTTAATGAAATTTAAAGGAATTTGAGTTAGATTTCCTTTATAAGATAAACAACAAACTATAAAAATAACTCATTAATTAATGTCAGAAAGATAACGGTGTAAATTCTTGTATGGAGATTAAAATGAATAATCACTTGAGCAGATGGACAAGAGTACTAGCCAATCAACTTCAGGGATTGAACAATGAATACCTCAGTACTAATTTGATGATCAAGAGGACACTTGATTCTTGGAGCTTCATCTGTGCACATTGATATATATTGGAGCAAAATGTCTCCCTTGGCACAGTGACTTCAGTTGTGGCGATCTGACCTCCAAATGTGAGAACAGCCAGCTACGACTCTTACAGGTCGTACTGATTCAAATTATTATTTATGTATGCCTTTGGGCCTTATTGTGTTAAATTATTATGTATATATGTAAATAGATAAAACGCTATTAAGGATCAGATGTGATATGTTGGCTTATTTCCATCATCTGCGTTGTATATTTGTGTGTTATTACTAACAAGTTGTTTGTATTTGGAAAGTTTAAATTAAGTTTACAATTTTATATACATTCAACATTCACTTATAGATGATGGAAATAGTCCAATATATCACATCTAATACTGTAACAGTCAAAACATGTTTATCCATCTAACATGAGCTGGAACTCACAAAATGTACTTCGAACCCAGTCTAGCCCGAGATTTAGGTCAGGGACCAGCCTGAATTCAAACTCACTCTCTAAGCTTCAGATCTAACACCTAATGAATAACAGAATAGTGATGGCACAGCTGAGAAGGCAATGAGACATCTATTAACTATGATTAAACTAAAATATATATAAGCATGGCTGTACTTTTAGAAGTGGAGAAAAGAGGAATTCGAACTACTCAGACAAGTTGGATAATAAATATATAGTTTAATATAGTGACAAATTGTTTTATATACATTTATAAATTAATTGCAAACATTAGTATGTGCTTGAATAAGCAAGCAGTAGATGATTACATAGTGTCATTCGTGCTATTATTTCTCATATGCTCTTTATTAGCTAAATGATATATTATAAATAAGCACACATCTTTGGTGGGTCCAATATTAAGATGTCAATCGATTATTAGAAAGAATTTACATAGAATTGCTATTAATGCTTTTATATATGGTTCTGAAACATGGTGACTAACATTATTACTTCGGGGAGCATTCTAAGATTCATTACAGATATAATACAAACTATTTTCACGCCATTACAGTTGTGAAAATAAATAAAATACATTTGAAAACATATTTGATTATATGACAAAATACTTAATGAAACTACTTTTAATTAACGCTGGTAAGAAGAACGGTTTATTTTCCCCAAGGCATATGGATACTCTTAAATACAGAAATAAGTTACAATGGTGGGATTGTATAAGACTGAAATAAATTTAATTAATAAAACTAAAAGTAGTTGGCATTTATATATATTTTAAGCAGAGCACAATTTTAATATTAGAGCATTAAAACTGGGTCATGAAGCAAAAGAAATAAGAATATGAAAAAGTTTGCGGTGCTGACATAATTAGCCAAGAAATAACAGGAAAAGTCCTGCTTCTGGATGAAAGACAAAGTGGATAGGCATGCTGTGGACATCGCCGCTGTGCAGGCCTTTTATACGAAGAAAGTGGATAGGCATAGTGTGTGCCAAACTTAGGGAATCACCACCAGAGGCCTTTTTATACGACATAAATGGTTCGGGGAAGGTCAACTATCTTCAGAACAAGGCTTGAGAAATAATTCCATGGGTTCAAACTTGTCGCAACCCCTAGATTAGAAGCACGTAATATATATATACGAAGATAAGCCGAATGTCAGTAACGCAGTAATGATAAATGTCACTAATGACATTGAATAAGTTTTACTGCTTTAAAAATAAATGACCCTAGTTTGAATGCCATAATTTATATAAATAATATGCTATGCAGTTATATACATAGAGAGAGATTTCATTTAATAAAATATACATGAAGGTTTTATTTAGGAAAAGAAACATTAAGATTTACCCCCTTCCCTTTTCTGTCATTTAAAATAAATCAATCCCACCTTCGTTGATTTTACAATAACTGGAATATATAACTACTATATTTGATATTTTAAGAGTATGTAAAAATAAAACTAGCAGTTATAGAAAACAACTAATTGGTCACCTTTTCAGAATTGAAAAATAAATGTTTCAAAGCGTTAATTAACCTAAGCTCTGAATTCACCCTGGGTAGAAAATCCAGAGTTAAACAAATATATTTTTTTTATATTAAAACATAAATAAAATGTTGGCCAGAGTTAAACAAATATATTTTTTTATATTAAAACATAAATAAAATGTTGGCTTGTAAAACAACCTGGCGAGTGTATTAATTAATAATGTGTTGTTTTAAATGGACGTTAAAAACCTTAATTCATGAAAGTTTACTTAAAAAGAAGAAAAGATTTTAGAAATTCAACTCGTCAGATTGTTTGAAATTGGCATATTAATAATAACTAAAATAGACATATAAAATTAAATGATAAATAAAATTAAATGATAAATGACCGTACCAAAATTAAAGAAAGTGAGAGCATACGAGAGAGAATTAAATTTATGGAAATTATTTGAGAGCAATTTACATATTATATATTAGAAATAAAGTTAAATAATATATTAGAAGAAATCTTGATAGATGAGTTAGGCTAGATTTAGTTTGAGGTGACGGCTTGAAAAGTTACCTTGCAATTTTAAGAGTCCAATTTAGTACGGCATGTGCATGGCAATTGAAATGCAAGTTCTTCGATGGCAGAAAGCTATTGGCATACTAAAGTTCTTAGGTCAGGCTATTACTTCACTCTTGGGCAGGAGAATGGTACGGCAGCGGAAGATGATGACCCAACAAGGCCGAGAAGGGTGGTGGATTTATTACTACATCATTTTAAGTTTCAAGCGACATGTAATATGTTTACAATACAGTTCTCTCAACAGTAGTTAATCTATTGGTGATTTAAAATCCAGCCATTTTATACACTACTCAGGTATTTCTGGAATGCTTTTAATTACCTAGTTTTAGCTTAAAATCTAATCTCAGATATTAAAATTCTTACCTTTTCTTTATCGATTGTTTTTGAAAGATGCAACTGTTAGATAACATTCCAAAAATATATTCAAATCTATTTCCAGATTAGAAATTGATTTGACAGAAATGTTTATAACAAAAGAAAATCTTAATCTTAATCTCATTTTATTTTAAGTAAAACTTTAATTAAAAATACCTTCCCCAGATTAAAACAATAAGTGTTTCCAACCCTTTAATTATTTTTAGACAATCAATGGTTGCATCTTCCATTTTTGATTTTATAAAATACAGTTTAATAGGGGAAAAAAAGTACTTTAAAAAGAAAAAGTTGTATAAATGACATATAATAAAATATTTAAAAAAATCAATATTTTGTTAGTATTTTGCTCCTATATATATATATATTTGAGCCGCACCTATGTACTTTAATAAAAAAGAACTAATAATTAATAAAAAAGAATTAATAATAATTTTAAAAATGTTATTGAAACGTTAAAATTTTATAACTTAGGCGCGCATCTCAAATATATACATAAAATATATATATACGACAAAAGGAGCGGGATGGAATATAGGATTTGAATACAGGTTAGTAGATGGAACTATGAAGTTCAATCTTAAGCTAAGATTGACTGCTTCAATACTATCCCATCATTACAAACCTTCAGACAAATGTTATTAAGGATCATATGTTAAATTATCTAAATATTAACTATTAGTAGTGATTTGTGCTCATGGAAGTGCATTCTTAGATCATCTAGACATAGCAATGCTTAAACACACCAAGAGAATAAGAACAATCTATCACCAAGGCAACACAGCAATTCAGCAAAAAAGAGAATTTTGTTTACTGTCTATTGCTTTGACAACAGACTGCTGATATTCTTTTGTTTTGTTTAAGCATGGTAGCGGTAGTGATGTAATTTATATATAATAACCAATTAGCTGTTAGTACTTACAGTTTAATTGTAATTTTAGAATGATTTGAATTATTTTCATATCAGGCTAATATGCAAATTTCATACTCTACTTTCCAACAATGTCACATAAATGAATAATGCTTTAACCAATCAGAGTTCAAGAAATAAAGGGTATCACTAATCTTTACATTTATTAAAATGTATGAATGTCCATTTACACAAGGGGTTGATTACGTCAATTTTAATTTTATATACATTAAGCTATGCCTATTTACGTTTACAAAACTGACATTATACTTAATATTGAAAAGGTGTTATAAATAAGGTACCACCCATATTCTCTAAATGTTCAATTATAATTTTAGAATGATTTGTGCCATACTTCAGTCAGGCTAATACATAAATTCCATACTCTATTTTTTAACAATATTAATAAATTAATGCTTTAAACCGTCATAGCTTAAGGAATAGGTGGTATCATTGTTTCTTGCAGTTTTTGATATACTAGTATTTGTTTACACATAGCTATGGAGATTTTGGTTATTTCCTTTTAAATTTAATATATATAATATCCAAATTTGGCACAAAATATATGTAACTAAATCTTGAAAGAAAATTAACTATATATATAAATTTGACTGCTTTTTTTAAATATAATATTATTTTTTAAGTGCATTTTTCACATGAACTCTTTATTTTGAAGAATGTTTCTAAATGAATGCAAGCATAAGTTTAAATTGCTTTTCATATGTAAATTAGAAATTCCATCATATTTTATTTTCAATGAGAAGTGAATTTTAAAGCTTTCTAGTACTGATTCAAGCTTAATCATTCATCACTTTCTAAAGTAAAATGAATAGACTGATCTCTGAATCTCCACGTTTCAGCTACAATCCAGCATCAGCAGATATACTAGAGATCTAATTGTCGATCAAAATTGACCCTAGAAATAGTGCAAACAACGTCCACGAACCATAATTATCATGAATGAGAATTAAAATGGGGCGAGATCTAACTATTTAATAGACAAAAGGTTTACATATTAGAATAGTATTCAAAGCTTATTATATAAAGAGATTTATGTGATGTGTTTTAATTTAAAAGAGGATCACACAATTGGTCTCTCTTTTTGGTTGGCTCCTATAAGGCAGAAATGATTGTATATATATTATAAAGAAAGAAATGTTGAAATTTATTAAGAAAGCACAGAAAGTATGCGGTTTAGTTTTAGGTTGAAATTATTTAATATGTCTTTATTTCACTAGATGTTTTTGATATATGATGTAACAAACTTTAAAGTAATTGCTATATTTTATTTCTAGGCTGCCATTTGTCGGTGTAGTCAACCACTTGCTGGTTTTAGTGCCCGATGTGTAGAAGATGAACAGATGTTAAATTGCATTTTAAGGGCTAACCCTAAATCTAAATTTATGTATGTTGTTGACACACGGCCAAGGGTGAGCGAACATTGATTTATTTAGATGTAGAAATAAAGAAAATATATTTTCATTACAAATTATTGAAATTTTTTGTTGTTGTTGTTGTTTTCAGATCAATGCCATGGCTAATCGAGCAGCGGGCAAAGGATACGAAAATGAAAATTTTTATGTTGATATCAAATTTCAGTTTCTAGGAATAGAAAATATTCATGTTATGCGAAATAGTCTCCAAAAACTCATAGAAGGTTAGATTTTTATATTGTAACTATATAATAGGAGTACTATTAAGGCAATATACCAGAATTATTTTTGGTTACTGTTTACAAAATACAAATAAGACTGGAGATAAATATCTGAAATGATATAGTATCATGTGATCTATGAATTGATCTATGACTTTTATTTTGATATAGTATCTTGTTGTATTATATATTTGTGAATATTGATACCTGTTTTTCATTATATCAATCATCCATGCCAAACAAATGGATATTGCATTAGATAGAAGTTATTGATTGTTAATAGAATGTCAAAAACTAACCGAAATGGGAAATTCCATTTGTTTGATGGATTTGCATAATTTTATAAGAAAAGAAAATGTAGATTTGAAGAGAGATGAACAATTCTTAAGAAGCTCTTTAGAAATCATCATAACATTCTGTACAGAAAATTACAATAGCTAAAGGTTTTTGAATTGAAGCTCAAACTGTCATTTCTGTTACTTATCATCACACAAACTCCTAAGCAACTAATTATTTGATTTCTATCGAGTGAGGAATATCTGATGATGAACACCCAAGAACCTGAATTCTATGACTAAATTATTATTTGATTCTCTGTAAAGAGCTTAGTTTTTTATATATATTTATTTCCAGACTGTTAACCTGATAGTAAAAAAGGAGTTATAGATTTCAGCCAGATGTATAATTGCATTAGTTCCAGTTTTGAATTCCCAAGTTCTCATTGATAAAAGCAAATTAGCATGGGATGGGAATAAAATTGCACTGCCATCTAACAATCAAATTAATCATAATAGGGAGCGCTAAAGTAGAGAAAGGTGAACTGCACTTGTTTATGATCCTGTAGTAAGCTGAAAGAATCAAGAGATATTGTGATAGTAACTTTTAATCTGTAAGAAAAAAATTATGGTAACAATACTGGTGGAACGCTGGACTTGGGAGATTAAGATCTGCAGATCACAGCTCAACTCTGTCACTTCTGGTGCTCAAACACCATATAATCTCCTAATTAATAAACCATTTGATACTAATAATATTAACATAGTTTATGACATAACCTTTATTCATCAGAAAGATAAAAAATTGATGGATGATGAGTGTAGACAAAGACTACGGCCAGTTTGATTGATTAGAAAGAACTACAAATAATATTCAATAAAGTAAAAGAAAATCATTTATATAGGCTATATATTACATATTTATTCTTAATCATATACACAGTAAATAGTAAAATATCAGCCCTCTATGAAGAAATTGTGATAGGTAAGAAAACTCTGCTGGCTTAATGCTGGATTGGTGGACATTTTTGTTTTCTTGCTCTATTCTTTAATAACATGCATTGAACTATCACCAACAATTAGACAAATAGATGAGTTAGTTATGGGCTGAGTATCAGGAAAAATGTTCTAACCTTGGTTGGAACTTAGTTCTGTCTAAATTTAAGTCAAATCATAGATATGGCAGAACAATGGTGATACTCTTTTTCTTTTGCATATACTCTTGTGTATATAGTTTAATATAAATATGAAAGATTTGGATGAGAAAGGTTACAATGTACTATGGTAGTCTTTTTTTGCATGCTCATGAATACTTATGCATATATTTTAATGCATGTATGATAGATCTGGTTGAGAAGGATTATCGCTTTGTTATTTGCTGCATGATTTTTTTAGAAATTCATTTACGTTTCACAATGAAACTGCCATTTTTTGGCATTTCCTCATAATAAAGATTTCATCTTCCATGTTCATAAGATTCGAATTCCAGTTAGTTAGTTTTTTGTCTTGGAGACCAAAACCAAATTAAACAATAACCAAGGTGGATATTAGACTTAACTGAGAGCTATTCTGTGGTAGTCCGCCACCACGTCTATACCATGAGGTATCGTCTAGTCATACTCATTTCTGCAATGATATTTTTTAATCTTTTGATTAGAAAGCTTATAGGTTCCCATTAAAATGTGTTGTTTTCTTTTAATTTTAAAAACACCAGCCAACAGATGGAGCAACCTTTGTTTTCTGTTTGGATTGTTGTTAGTAATAAGTCTGAAATTTGCTGCTACCAAAATATATTGTTTGGAAAAAATATTTTGTTCTTTTGACATTGTCAGGAAAGAGTCATTTAGGTTCACTTCAAATCCTCAAGAATCTGTAACTATGGTAACAATACTGATGATAAACTACATCAGTCAGAGAGTGATTAGTATATTTATAAGAGATGCATATATTTGCAATGTGTAATAAATCTCTTTTCTAATTGACATCATCATTTCAATGAGTTTTTCATGGTTTTCTAGAAAAGTTCTGGTAAAGGGCTTATGTGATCCAGGATAACTTCAAAAGGATTTAAATATAGCTGCTGATCCCTTGATTGAAATGAAAAATGAAGAATCTTCTTCCAGAGTTAATAATCTTACTGCTGTGCTTTGAGACGGTATAAAAACACAGTGTGAACAATAGTTTTATTCCTTCTTTGAAATTCAGTTCACATTCCTTCATTCAAGTAAACAAATTAATCATGTTTGTTGTGATAACTTACAGAGTTACTGATATTACCTTTCATCTATTTTTTTCTCACATAGATTAAATTTGTCATCCACTTCCAGTAACATTTTATATATCTGCATTCTTTCTAGTGTGATAATTTTGGTAATTATTTATCGTGATTGATATTTCAGAGTCATATTTATCGCATTATAACTTTTGCCAAATGCATTAGTCTATTACAAAACACATTTAGATATATATGAAAATGATGTATTTTGTGGATCCATCTATGTGTGATTTTGAATATGAATATACTGACGTTTCAGCTTGATCACACTAGCTATCAATGGGTGATGAATATAATGTTATAAAGATGGTTGTAGAGGTGTTATACACACTTATTTGTTAAAGTTCCACCAATAGAAAAAAACATGTTTATAAAATTGAAAAAATAAAAGTCAGAAAATCTTCCGAGTAATATGTTTTTAAAAAAAATGTTCCTAATAGGAAGACGTGTAGATGCATCATCACATTTGTTAATACATTTGGTCTTTTTAGTATCTTAATGGCTTTGTTGCAATGTGATGCCCTGTGGATTCTCCTTTTTTGGAGCCAGGAATCTGTCAGCCATTATGCCGTTAGCTATCTTACCTTCCCTTTCCATTCCCCACCCTAAGTTTTTCTCATATTCTTCTCTATCCTGCTCCATCCCATTTCCACAATATAATCTTTGTCAACTCCATGGCCCTTATGTCTACACCCTCCCCCTATCTTTTCCCAAACCCAGCATAAAAATCAAGAACCTACTGTCTGTATAATCATTTTGTTTATATTTATTCTTTCACAACTTCATTATTTATACCTTTCTGCTTGCAGACATTTACATTCAACTAACAGTTGCCTAATATTTTTCATGCCTTCCTTACACAACTTGCTGACTAAATCACCCACATTTTTCCATTTAGGTGTATATTCCCTGGTTGCTAAAGATCCTGTTTGAGTCTTAAACAATAAACTACTGTCCTATCTATTATCATAAATTAACTCTCGCCCAATATTCTGTTTACTTTTATATATATATTTAAACTCTTTTTACTCTCCATAATAGTTCGCCATCTCTCCAACTCCCTATTTTTTATTAATGCATCTATTCTTCTATCCCATTCCTTGTCACTATAACACTCAACAATTTTCCTAACACAATCTTCCCACCTTTTGTATAAGTATACTGACATAAATTCTTTATTCAAATCTTCTGCATACCATACTACCTTTCTCACTCATCTTGTTTCCTGGTCTTTACTCATAACCCTATTAAATACTATTTTGGCTATTCTCTTATTATCCATAAACTGCTGATCTGACATTGGTAGAGAGTGACATCTGGATAAAATACTGGTATTATAGAAATCAGTATTATGACCTGAATCTGTAGTATGGAATGAGTGCTGATGATGATGGGTATTGCTTAACTGCATTAGCATATTTATCTCTTCTAGTACTAATTCACTTATAACCTGAAAAATATAAAATTAATATCTGTAACCAATGAAAATCTTTATATCAATATATATATATATATATCATTAAAAAACAGTCAACATTAGACAATCACAATATCAATAACAATCAATAATTTCAAACTGTTGTCAAGGCAATCTCTTTTTAACAATAAAGGTGGAATTCTTCCCATCTTTATTAAAGGTCTAATGTACTTATATAAACAATAAAGATTGCAACTTGACCACAGATATATATATAATAAATAAATATAAAACAATGTTAGAATGTTTCAATAGTGTTACCCATATTTAGAAACACATCTTTGTGTTTCTAAAACAGGTAGCAATGTTGAAACATTGAAGAATTTGTTTTATTCATTTACTATATGTGAGTGCTTTCTATCATTATGCAATCTTTAATTTATTGTTACATATATTTAGACAGTAAATCTGATTTTGTATAAAGCGAGATGGATCATGGATGTAAATCTCACGATAACAGTCCAAATTTATTTATATCAGAATTTTCAATCTGTTATCTTGCCAACAGACCCTTGGTGTAGACAAGCTTGAGCTGTTATCATGTGATTTATATATATTCAAATATTATACTTTTATTATTTTTACTTTAGCAATATAATTGTATCTTTATGTATTGATTTTTGAATTGTTGCTATTTGCTTTAAAAATTAGTATGTGACATGAAGAACCCGTCCATGAATGCATTTCTCAGTGGCCTGGAGAGCAGCGGATGGCTGAAGCACATAAAAGCTCTTCTGGACACTTCTGTTTTTATTAGTAATGTAAGTAATAACGTTATTCTTTTTATAAAGAATAAATATATCTACGCATGTAAGTGTGTGCACATATATGCATAATTTTTCAAAATAATGTTAATTTCTGAAGAAATCAGTTTACTTCTCTGTTCCATGTATTAAACTGACTTTCAACTGCAATAACAGCTTTTTTTCTATTCAAAACAAAGGAAGTATTTGTCCATTTAATTAGTGGAGCAAATTTTAGTTGTTTCAGTAGAGAAACAGATTATCACTCAAAGTATAAAATCTAATAATAAGATTTTGTGTTATCTTTTGTGTCTGTGTATCAAAAAATTCATTTTTATTAAATTTAATTTATTGTAATAATTAAAAAAGCAAGTCATATATAACGTGACATTACTTTTAACAAGCTTGTAGTTACAAAAATGCACATAGAGAGCGTACCAATAGCTCAATCAAGCTTTTAATTAATAAGTGCATTTGTGTTAATTTATTGTATTTACAATTACATAAAAGGATTTATCATCAGCAAATGAGTATGATTACTTCGTCTCTAGATATCAAAAAAAAAAAATCAAAACTACAACAATAATAACATTAGAGATTAGTTTTGCAATAACTGTACAAACTAATCGATAAATCATAAATGTGTTCATATGTCACATATGTACTCTTTAATCTGTTCTTTTTTTTTGTTAACTTCTAATTTCAACTGCAACTTTCCTTTTTGAAATACTTCACAATCTTGTCTAATTGTAGTTTGCTATTGTATTCTATACTCCTCCTCATCTTCCTAATGAAAGCACTCCAGACTTCACTTCTTTCAAGTATCTTTCATGATTATCTTTACAAATAAATGGGGTCTGCTTCTCCCTCAAAAACCTTACAAAATTTCACTATAAAATATTATTAAAAGTTTAAAGAGAAGTAAATTGCTCATAGTGTAGTATATTCCTTTTTCAACATTTTTATTTAATTTAAGGCATTAAATATAATCATCATAGTCATTTTCAAACAATATCAGTCTATTGTAAGATGAAGATCGCTCTAAGTTTAATCCAATTTCTCCAATCCCTAACCTCTCTTCTCCACAATACACCACAAAATACCTTATTTCACCTATCAATCTTACATATGGTCTATTTTTAGGTCTTTTACAATTTTTTGAGATCCAACTTAAAACTTTAATTCTCCACACTTATCATTTTTTCTAGAAATATGTCCACTTCATCATCATTTCAGTTTCTTAATTCTTTCAATAATGTTAATGATAACTATTTTTCTCTCACCCATGTTTAATATAAATCTCTTCTTGTTATTTCTAAAACACATTTCTCCATATTGCTTTTCTGTCAAGTGCCCAAAATTCAGATTTATAAGTAAGAATGGATAAAACGTATGTATTGAAACACATAGGCATATTTTTATTTTAATGTTAAATTATTTCTACTAAATGCACATCATCCAAATTTTATTCTAGGATTAATTTCATTTATACTTCCATCTATATTAATAGTCTGATTGAGGTAGTTGTACTTATTAACTTTTTCTAAAATCATGATTATGAATCCTTATTTTCTTCATATGAGAAAACTCATTAAACATTACTTTAATCTTTCTAATATAGTATCTTTAGTCCTACTTTCTTACGTTTGTCTGTTAACTCCTGCAATATTTTCTAAAGATTTAAGCATTATTTTTAAAAAAACGCACACACACACATACAAAAATTTAAATGATTTAAATAATCTCTTTTTATCTCAAAGAAATTTTACAAAGTTCTTCCTCAAAAGCCACTGTAAAAAGATTTGGCGATATGAAATTAAGTTGTCATACATCATTCTCAATGTTAATCTTCTAAGTATTACCATGTAATAAGATCATTGTTATTGCAGTTTGATAAATATTCTTCAGAATATATCTTTATGATTCAATGTTTTAATCATAATGCTAATAAAATCATGTGCCTTTTTTTATAATTTACTGAATTTATAAAAAAAAAAAATGAGGTGAATCAGTAAATAGATTATTGATGTAAGATTTTTGCATTTATCAATAGGTGGCAGCACATCACATCAAATACAATTTTAAAAATAAATATGGTTCTAAATTTTACTTGTGAAAATTCGTAGTAAATTTTGAATAATTTGTTTTACTTATGAAAATTCATAGTTATTTCTCTATTTGAATTCTACTTAAATGTAAACTAATCATTATTTATTCCTAATGTTAGTAATTGAAATTTGTTGAATATTTTTAATAATGTAAGTTACGGGCTTCACTTTCAAAATTCCCAAATCTTTAAATATTCATTACATTATAGGACATATAAAATATCGTTAATCCAAATAATATTATTCAGAAATTTCTATTATCTGAACAAAGTTTCAAAGGTGACTTTTGATCACAAAAGATAAATTGAACTGCATTGTATTTTAAGGTTTTATATTGCCATTAATAAAATGGTATTTATAACGTAATCGGGCTTGGCTGCTTGATGGCGTTCTGGCTTGCCAAAACACCTAAAAAATGCCATTTACGAGGCCTGACTTACGGCTATAGAAAACATCTATGTTTATCTTAGCCATTGCAGACCGTTCATGATGATGTAACACAGAAGTAATATGGCCTATTTCTGCTTCGCAACAGTAACTGTGAATCCACACATTTCTATTTTGTGTACAGTTTGATATATATGTGTGTTGTCTTTGATTAGTATAATTTTTACAATATACGTTACACAATCTTTGCATTTATAATTACTTTAAGAAACATAAATTTATAGTAATTTTCGAAACGGCCACACCCTTGTCTCGAGAATGTGTAAGGTGTAAAAGCTTGCCGAGAGTACGTAAAAAAGAATTTGGCCGAGTTCGCATGCAAAATCTCGTTTTCATGTGAAATATCACGTAGTTGATGAAATGGCTGGCGAATGCGTAACTTATTCACAGTTGCCGACAACAGAAGCCGAGTGCGTGTCGTATTTAAAGGCATTTGATCAGTTGGCCTAATTTTTTTGTCCTTTTTGGTTATTGTTTGTTGGGACAAAATTGTGTAGGCAAAATGTTTCAATTTGATAAAAAATAAAAAGCACAGGTAAAAAAAAAAAAAGAAACCGTTTATTGCTTTGAAAAGTACACAGTTTTTGTTTTTTTTTTGTTTTGTTATGTTATATATAAAGCAAGAATTTAGTGGATAAAAATGGTTAAAAGTTTGCGTCATAATTAAAATGTATTGTTTTTGAAAGACATCGCAAAATAGACATCGCGGAGTAGCAGAAATCAATGAATCAATCCCCTCTCCCCACCACTCCCCCCCAAAAAGTTTAAATTTATGTTTTAAAAATAAAAATTTATATCAATCAATCAATTAATAACCAAAAAAAACAGCTATTTAAAATGTGTCAAAATTAAACAATTTAAAAATCGCGTGGCCCGAAAACCTTACATTGTATTGTTTTTGACTGCCAACAACGCCATCAAGTGGCCAAGCCAGATTACATTATAATTACCAATAAAATAAATCTATACAATATAGAGAAATATTTATATGTAAATAAAATTATAGATATTTAAATTACTGATTACTTTTTAATATATGTACTATTCATCTGATGAATAATACTTATTAATGACCAAAGAAAATAAAAAATAAAATATCAGGATAGCAAATAATTTATTTGTCTACCTTGCTATGATGTCATGACAGTCAACATTGTTTCTATGCGCTGAATTTTATGTTTACAATGTGTCTCATTTTTTGACTGAAAATTAGAAAAGTCAGCACGTAGCGCTGGAATGGGTGGGGGGTTCAGAGGTCAATACATGCTCAATTATAAAATTCTGTGCATAGGATCAATGTTGACAGTCATGACGTCATGGCAAGATAAATACGTGACTACCATCTTAAAATATAGTTTTATAGATTAATTTTTTGAGTTAATATATTCACTGTACATTTTATTATTGTTTTATTACTACTACATCACATGACCACACATCACTTAATCCCAGCTTAAAGAGTAGGGAGAATAAAGAGTTTATTATATTAATAAAAGTTAACATTATATACAATATAAATTGCTTTCATTTAACACATTTTTTACTTGGTAAAATATAAATCATTTTACTGCTTGTATTTAAAACCGTCGCTATCTTGTAATTGCTTTTTGAAATTTCATGAATATTTACAAAAATACTTTGTTATTTAAAATATTTACTTTTATTAACGTAATGTAAACTGTATAGTAAATATATTAGTTAAAAAGTTATCTTTAGAACTTTGTATTTTTTAGCTAAAATTGTTTAAAAATCCGTACATTTGTTAATTAGATTTTCTTTGACCATTGATATATATATATCAATGATGTATATCTGTCTGTTGAGTAGTATGTGCACTAAAACAATACCGATTAATGTTTGTTTACATTTTTAGTAAAGTTTGGGTTTAATAATGTTACTATAAGGGTGAATAAAAGATTTATTCTTGAAATCTAAATAAACCGAGAAACCAGGGATTTCAGTTTAATGATGTTTTACCAGTACTATATATTAACGTCAAACAATTATTTTTTAATATATGTTACATTCTTTAAAAAAAATTAAGTGTGTCATATAATCACATTATCACATTAAGTGCGTTTATATTATGATAGAAACAAACATACTTTTACAAACAAATATGCAAGATGTTATTAAATGCAAAGGGTCCCTTATTAGATTTTAACTGAATCAGTTTTATTCAGATCGGACATTGGTAATGTAAGAGGTAGGGCTGGTTTAATCAATGACATTACAATGATTGTTACAATTTTTTGATGGCTTTCACTATTTGTTTATAAAAGTAAGTAACCTACGTAGAATTTGCCTTCTGAACAGCAAATTTTAGTTGTGTCACTGCATGTAAAATAGTTCTGATATAAAACAAAAAAAATGTATTTAACATAGTGAAATTAGTATAAAATTGCAAAAAAACAGCGTGTTATTTTTATTTTGCAATTAAAGTATTTAATCAATGCTTCTTTGTACGTCTGGCATTTTGTGACAAAATAAGACATGAAGTGCACAAATGAAAGGGCAAACAATAGTATGTAAAAATAGATCAGTGGAAATAGATGAAATTTGTGATAAGTAAAGCTAGCCAAATGGATGACAAAAGTCATATTTATTTATGGTCAATTATTCATTCATTGGCAGGATTTCTAAAAGTAATAAGCAATATAGGAAATTTCTCAAATCAGAAAGCATGCAGTAAAGAAGAGCTTATAACAAACAAAATATCACGTGATTTCATCTAAGTTGCCATGTCAGAATATAATGATTTTCTTCCCTAGCCGTATGCCTTTTTTTTTTTTTGCCATGCAATGTTTTGTGCAGTTAATAGAGTGTCTGACTTGAGATCGGGAGGTCCCAGGATCAATTTTCGTCTTTGCTTGTGTTATGAATTCCCGAGCAATAAAGCTTTATGTAATTATTAATTTAGTTAATAGACACAAGGTGGCACTGCCAACATGCTTCCATAATCTTTTTCTGTTTAATTTTTCTTCATTCAAAGCAAAAAGTATTTTGGTGTTTGCATGTGTTATGAACTCCCGAGCAATAAAGCTTTATGTAATTATTAATTTAGTTAACAGACACAAAGTGGCACTGGCAACATGCTTTCTTAATATTTTTCTGTTTATTTTCCCTTCATTCAAAGCAAAAGTAATTGTAATACTTGATTTGATGAATAAGATGTTATAAAATATGTGTTATCTACTGCTAATCATCTTCATTTTCCACCATTGTAAATCCATAGCAGGATAGTCTCTTTATTTGATCCACATCATTCATGCAATCTTACTTATCTTGTCCAATTTCACAGGTTTCATTTTAGATCTTTTAAAGTCTTTTGAGACCCAGTTTAAGATTTCAGTCTATTGTCATCTCTTCATGACATGTCTAGCCCAACTTCATTTCATCATCTTAATTTTTTTAAATAATGTCAGTAGAAATTTTTTTTTTTTATAATTGCATTTCATTTTTGATTCTGTCTTTTTACAATGCACATCTCTCTATACTTTTCTTTGGGTTCTGAAGCCTCTGTGATTTTTTTAAAGTATCTGAGTCTCCGATCTATAAGTAAGCCTGGCAAAATATTTTTATTAATAACCTTCTTTTCAAGCACACAGGCATATTTCATTTCATAAGTTATTTTTACCAAAAATCTTCCATCCAAATTTAATTCTATAATTAGTTTTATTCATTATATTTTTATTGTGTTAACAGTGTGAATGAAGTATTCATAACTGTTAATTTCTTTCAATTCAGCACTATCAATCTTCATTTTCTATCATTTTTTTAAAACAATTTGAATTATTACTTTAATCTTTTTTAACATTTATCCTCAGTTCTATTTTCTTGCTTTTATCGGATAACTTTTATCACATTTCCTCTCTGAAGCATTATTTTGGACAATAACCAATTTATCTATCAAATCTAGATGACCCAAATAAAGTTTCAGAGAGATAGACTCATTCAAATTTGCAAACGTTTGTTTGTCTGCATATTGAAACGGTTTCTTTCTTCTTTATAACCTAATGCTAAGTGCTCTTTAAGTCATAGGTTTCTTAAATTAGCATTAGTTTACAAAGAAGAAGGAAATCACTTCCGTATGCATACAAACAGACATTTACAAATTTGAATTGCAAATACAGATGAAGGAAAAATTCAATATTACACATAAAATTATCTACATTATTTTTTTTAGATACACCAGGTAACTTAATCACCAACGATAAGTTGTTTGTTTTTTTTTAATTTGACAATATTTTGGGTCGATGTTTTGATGTTCTAAAGCTTTAATTGCTGTCAAAATGCTTACAGAATCAAATGACTTTTTGCAATTTTCAAATCCAACAAAGTAATTCAGGATGTGATTCATTGTGTTAAAACTACTTTTAAATCCAGTTTGTTGTGTCAAGCCTTGGTGGCCTAATGGTTAGCGTAGCTGGCTGGGGTTCACTTCCCAGTCAAGCATTGGTGGCCTAGTGGTTAGCATAGCTGTCTTCCAAGCAGCTGGCTCAGGTTCCCTTCCCGGTCAATGCTTTGATATATATATAAAAAAAAATCCAGGTTTTTTTTTTATTACTTTGAGTCTAAAATTGTCTGTAGACAAATTATAATTACATTATAGTAAAGATCTTCTTGTATAGAACTGATAAAAGATATCAATATTTAATTCTTTCTGCTTACTATAGTTTAAGTGCGACGTTTTTCTTTCTGTTAACTAGAGCCATCTACTGTCAGCTTTAGCAATCAAAGGTTAACAGATGACAGTGCAATGTAGCTACCATTATCAGACCACTTTCTAAATTTTATGCTTATCAATAAGGACTTGGGATTCACAGCTGGAATCGAAGGAGTTATGCATCTGGAATCCATATTTAACTCCTTGTTATTATTAAGCTAGTGGCATGAAATACCATTTGGTAATCATTAATTACTCAAGCTTACTTTAGGTAGCACTAGAATAATAGAGAGATTGCATTTATTTAAATGATAGATCTATAAAACCATGCATTTCATTTTTTGTAAATATCAATTTACACTACTATATTCTTCCAATTATCTAGTATATTCTCTCTTCATTTTTTATCTTAAAATATTTATAATAATTCTATCACATTCCAATATTCTCCAATTGCATGATTCATTTTTTCATTTAAAATACTTATAATCTTAGAAAATGTCATTGAAATGATAGGGAATATCTTGCTTCCTATTATTTTTTTACTACAGAGCACTTTGTAGAATTCTTTAGACACTTTATGATGTTATCTTTCTCTTCTGAATCAATTTTCCTTTCAATATTAAAATATTATGTTACATTTTTGAGGTTTTTTTTTTGTATAATTTTCTTATATATATATAATAATAATAATAATCATAACTTTAAATCCATCTAGTTATGAAAAGATAGAATGATACCAATCTATCTTTTAGCTCTGTTGTTTATAGGCTTAGTTTTTTGACATACTTTTAAAACACAGAATGAATTTCGTCTTTTACTTTAATTTCAGATCATTTGGTCTGCATATAAATTAAAATAATTGACCAGATTCACTCTGTAGTTTAGAACTTTTTAAAAAAACCAAGCTTGTATAACAATAGAGCTAAAACATAGATTGGTACAGTTTTGTTTTTTCATGGTTGTGGACATTGCTATTTTATATAGATTTCAGCTATCATTATGCATTGATTTTATTTATATATATATATGACATTCTTAACTATCTTTTTTTTTTCCACTTTGTAAAATTCCAGATATTCATTTCTTTTAAATGAGACATTTAAAAATATTTTTGTATTTCTTGTTTTCTTCATATGTTGTTTTGTCTAATGAAAATTTACTGATCATATACTTTATTCATCTCCAAATCTGAACTAATTTTTTTCCTTAATGGCTTTTGTATTTCTAGCTTTATATTAGTATATTTCTTACATCTCACTAATTAATAATTACTTCATATGTTAAATCTAGTACCTAGATTTTAGTCTTGAAATATATATAACCCAGTTCTTCTAACTTTCCTTTGAATGCTTTTATATATACTTTCATTTTGAATTTTTCCCAAAATTAAATCTCTTTCATCTTCTCTGTATTCAAATTTATTTGCAGCACATTTAGCCTCCAATCATTTTTCAATTTTAAAATTAAAATATTTCATGACAATTTTAAATTGTTGTCAAATCTAATCAAAAGAATTCTGTATATCTAAATAAGAAATGCCCACTTCTTCAAAACAAGAATTTGTTGAGGACCTATATCTGAGTGATCTAGATTTACAGTCTCCCATTAAGTTGAATAACTAGCCATTCTTTCTGATGTGTTATCAATCTCTACAATATGGTTTTTTTCTTTCTTGCTTATAATTATTCCACTTATGCTTCCAATATTCACGTATCTCTTTATCCTTTCTTTTAATTTCATAAATTCTGACAAAGTCCAATTTAATATTAGACAGTCACCAACTATTGCATTGGTTAACGACTTTACAATTTATAGAAAATGGTGACCATATTTTATTTTTATTTCTTTTAATCGTAATTATTAAAGAGAATCAGTATTCACAAACTTCAAGAAAACTATTAGAAATCTAAGATGAAAACCTTGGCATTTTTAGGTTTTAAACTCAGGAGCAAGTCAAGTAGACTCAACATGTTGGCTGATGCATGTTCATTTTGCAATAATATTATATTATATTTGCCATGTGACTAATAACAACAAGAATTATGCAGTGAACATTAGGACTTTGCCCTCACTTCTTTTTAATGCCTTAAAAAGAAACTCATTTTTTCTGGGCATGTAGGACTGTTTCTAAACAAAGATGAATTCTCTTGTCTTCCATCTTCATTCATCACAACTGATTCTATAAGAGATAATAGTACATTATATTCAGTAATGTAATAAACTCAGTATGATAGAGACATCTGTCTTCAATCGCTGACTTAATCTCTGAACAGATAGATCTTAGTAATAAATAGTTTTTATATTATGCTAAATAAAATAAAGTCATTAAGTATATTCCTTAACTGAGATATTTTATATGCTTTCATTGCATCTAGGCTGTAGAAGATGGCGTTAGTGTTCTTGTTCATTGTTCAGATGGTTGGGATCGAACAGCCCAAACATGTTCAATAGCCAGTTTACTATTAGATCCTTATTACCGAACTCTTCATGGGTTTCAGGTAAAAAATAATTACTTTTTACAATTGCAAGTAAAATTATTATATATATTTTACATTTTAAAAATATATAAATTTTCTTTCAGGCCCTAATAGAAAAAGAATGGCTGGCTTTTGGCCATAAGTTTACTGACCGGTGTGGCTTTATTCAAGGTGATTCTAAAGAAGTGTCGCCAATTTTCAGCCAGTTCATTGATGCAACATGGCAACTTATGCAACAATTTCCATGTGCTTTCCAGTTTAATGAACGATTCTTACTTACTATTCATGATAACGTCTTCTCTTGTCAGTATGGAACATTCATCGGGAATTGTGAGAAAGATCGCATTGACTTGCGGTAAGTGATATTTCTGTTGCTAGAGTAGACTAAGACTTATTTTATTCTTTGTAGAAATAAAAATTTAAAAGATGATTAATCGAATCAATTATTATTAAATATTTGTATTGTATTAATTTGATTGAGAATGTACTTTTTTTTTAAACTCAACTTTACTATTATTATGAAACACAACCAGAATTCTTTCCAAATTAATTGAATTATTTTTATATTTATTATGCCTGCTTAATATTTTGTACTTTTTTTATTTTACAGATTAGCAGAGCGGACATATTCTCTATGGGGTTTCATGACCAATCATATGAGTGAATATGTAAATCCATTGTACAAAAAGGACCATCCTGTTACTAAGGGCATACTTAAGCCTAATCTTAGTCCTCAACTCATTCGGTTAGTTATATGCATGTCTGTATTCTTTTCCCTGATTTGTTTCTTCATAATGATTTGTTGATGTGATTGGTAAAAGTAAATCACTGCAGTTATTTCTGTTTGGTTACAGAATGATTGAAGTCAGGTTTAAAGGTTTTAATTTTAGTTCACTGATTAGTTAGTAATAATTTAGTCAACTAGATTACAACAGTAACAAATTTTCATTTTTGGTTTAACATATTTGATTTCTAAACATCACATGATCATCATCTCATGCTAGCACATAACATGATAGGGATTTTATGCACAAGCCTTCTGGCATCTATTGATTACTCTGGTTGGCACAAGGTGGCACTACTATATGAAGAGTTTTTGCCTGTTTAATATTTGATTTCTATAAATGTTTTTACTATACCTCCATTTTTTCTCAAATGTTTGATTAAGTTTTCTGTATCTTGTCTGATCTTTTTAGTACTCATAATTTTTCATTTTTTTCTTTCTATCCATTTTATTAATTATTTCATTTATTATACAAGGTTTTGTTCTTCTGACATTTATCTTTCTTGACTTCATTGTTTGTATAATATTATAATTTTAATTTGTTAGAATTTAAAAAAACACTTTGACTTTATATTGTCTATTTTCCAATTCTTAATTATTAAAAAAAGTTTTTTTTATTTTTGTCATTCTTTTTTTTTTTTGATTCTACAATAATCAGATGTAACCAATAAAAATCACATGATATCATTTTACACAATACCATTTAGTAGCAAATTCTTTTTTCTCACCACATTTCCTCACCAATGAAGGCTATAAGCTAGAAATTAGTTTGGGGATATTGGGTAGAATAGCACTAAATAGAGATTTAATAAGCACTACTATCAGACATCTATTGATTAATAAACCTTACACTAGATGGCATAAATGTGGTGAGAAAAAAAGAATTTGCTGCTAAATGGTACTTATTTTAATAAATTTTATGTATATTTTATTTGGATACGTACATATTGCAGTAACATTAATGTATTCTAATAAAACTATAATGCATTTGAAAAATATTTTTTTAAATTTATATATCCAGTAAAATTTAGTGACCGTTTTATATTTAATTTTTTCAGAGTGTATTATTGAGCCACATATTAGGAAGCCATTTTTGTTCTAAATTCTCAGATAAAATGGATTTAATCATGCCACAGTTGGGTTGCCATTTTTTGTACCAGAAACTAAAAAGACTACCTTTAAATATAACTAATTGGTGTAACTTTTACAGAGTTATATATAAAGTACATAAGGATGGAGTTGGTCAAACCTAAAAATGGGTTATATTTCCCAATCACTTCCGCAAAATCAATACTAGGAATTTGAAATAGGCTTTAACACTTAGAAATAATTTGTTTTAAATGAAAAGGCATGCATTTGCAACTTTTATTAGGACAACATCTTTTCATTTGTGAAAAGAAAAAAAAGCTGAATGAATCCATTTCAACTCATATACTTCTGCATTTCCAGATATCGTTTGGAATTTTCTTAATGGTTAAGCAATCTCTCTAACCTTTTTTTTTTTATAAACATGGAACTAATAAGTGCTAGTGTGTACATTTGAAAAGAAAGCTGTAATATAAAATAGCACTGACAACTTGAATTTTATAAACTAATAATTTATTTATAAGATACAATTAATTCATGCACACACACAAAGTAATAATAATTATTTTAAAATAAACAATAAACTTATAAAAATAAAATAACTAAATAAAAGTAACATAATTACTAATATAAAAGAAATAAATTAAAATTAAGTAAGTGGATTACAACGACTTATTAAGGCCTTTTCCATTTTCTTTTATTAAAGTTGTTGAAAGATGCAATTTTATTATGGTATATTTATAACTTTTATTACTGGTCAGTATGGGATAAAATTCATGATGTCTCTTCTTCCAATTTGTACAATTTAAGTGTTCAGTTTTCAACAATTATAGGGGCACACATCCTCAAGAAATGATTATGTAATTATGGTGGATTGGTACATGTTTAAATTAACCCGCAAAATGCTAATAATATAAGTTCTTAGAGATCTGAGACAGTTCATATTTTATATTTATTCAACATTTGGGAGAGTGATTTGAATATTTTGTATTTGAATTTTCAGCTAGCAATATGCACTGGGATATTTGCTTAAAAATTGAAATAATGTGCATTGCTTCACTGTATAGGATCAACTGGGGGGAGAGGGGGTCATAATAATAAAAGTTTCATTGGAATTGATTTAAAGAAATATTTTAAACTTATATCTGGAATTCAAGAGAAATAATGAGAAGGAATGAGAGAGAATATTGAATATGTTAGTTTCTTTCTGATGAGTTTATGTTCTTATAATGTATGTTGAAACAGAAGAATTGAGATTTTTTTTTTTTTTTGTACTTCTAAAAAGAATCGGGATTTTTCTAAAGTAAATTTGTACTTGGTTGATCAGTCACATATTCAATGTTGTCTAATTTGGTATTATCAACATTATTATGCGATAGGGTATTTGAATTCAGTATCAGAGTCATGATTTATTTCATTACATGACAAGTTATATTTAAGTATTGAAATATTTTTTTTTTTTGTTGGTACAACAGAAAGAGTGACAAATTGGAAAAGTAATAATGGTATTGGCATAAATTGAGAATTCCAGAACATAGGAAGTTGACTATGGTGTTTTTTATGTGGAACTGCTTCACAATTGATCGTGGACTGCTTTGTGGCAAGGTTCAACCTCTAGTCAGTCTATCTTTAATTACTGAGACAGTGATGAATATGTTGTAATGCTTGCAAAGGAGATTTTGAGTTAAGTTAGCATTGATTTTCAAAATAGAGGCACTTTAATAAAAGTAATATTTAGGGAATGAAGACTCAAATCCGGGATGTTTATATTTAGTTGAGGCTGGATGTCAAGGTTGGAATGCTCAGTGACATAATCAAATTGATTTCAGATATGTTGTTTAATGTTCTTTTTTTTTTAAAAAAAAAAATTGTCTCGTCTGGTTTGATGCAATGTGATCATAGCCAAATTCTGTCATTTTCTTCTTAAACCATTAAAATGTCATATGATTAGGTGGCACTAATGTGTGGAGAAATCTACTAAATCTGTGAAAGTAATGTTGATGAAGGTTTTGAAGGGAATGTATAAGTCTCTTTACTCAGTCTGGCCATTTTATTATGGTAAACCATGTAGATGTCAAATTTGTCAAGCAGCCAGGGAAGAAGTTTTTTTTCAAAAACTGTTTGCCAGATGTATTTAAACTGAAGTTGTTTTTAGTTAATAAATATCATTCACTTTCTTAGTGAGATGATGTAAAAAAGATTCTCCTTAAACTATGTGGGAAGTTTTTGTGCATAAAAGACCATATTCTAAAAATTCTGATGGTCAAGATAAACATTCTTTCTCTCAAAATTTTTTGTATCGTTTTAGGAAGTTCTTGTCACTCTACTTTAGAGCCACCTATTGCAAATTTGACTAATCAATAAATACTTGCTAGTATAGTAATGATAATTATATCTATATCCTAAAACAGTTTCTAGTTTACAACCTTTGAAGGTGAGGACTGTGAAAGAAAACTACCCTGAAGCACATGATAAATGTAAACAACAAAAGTCATGGTAATTTTATTGGTATAAACTTTTTATATTACCGTAAATCAATCAACTTCCTCTCAACCAAAAGTTTCTTTTATTTTACAATACCAAATCATTCTGTTAGCAATGACTTATTTCTTTTTTTCTAAATTTCATTTCAACAAAAGCTGTTTGTTTGTTTTTTATTCCAGTATTCTTTTCCACTTTTCGATTCATTTTATTAAGGTCTATTTCTTTAACTTTTTCATCTTCTTGTTTCTTCCATATCCTACATAACTATCCCATTTATTTTTCTATATTTAAAAAGTAAATGAATCCTTTTCTTTTTCATATTTTCATATCTTCTTTCCAAATTTTTATTCCATTTTACTTCTTTTGTTTGACATCCAACTTATGACTTTGTATCTTTTCATATATCTTTTCATATTGTCAATAAGTTTTATTCTTCAAAATTAACTCCATACGTAGTGCCATGTGATGTTTTAATGTTTTATTCTTATAAGATTTTAACTATATTTATTTATATTCATTTCCCATTGCTCAAATTTTTTTTTTGACATTATTTAATTAAAATATTTATATTTTTTCTTGATAATCTCAGCCACTGCTCTTTCTCAAATAATTCTAAACTTTCTTTCATTTATACTAATTAGATAGTAATGTTCTCTATCTTCGACTTCATTCAAGCTGTTTCCAAACTTTCCATGGTTGGTTTCTAATTAATTAGCCTTCTTGTCTTTTACTTTTAAAAAAAACAACAATTAATTAGAAATCATTGTGGAAATCTATTTCTTTCGGTTAGTATTCAATATGTGTGTGATCAGGTGGGTCAGCAATATAAGATGGCACTGAGAGGTGTGGGTCATGTGAAAATCTGAGTTCGAATCCCCCATATATTACATATATAAATGCAGGTTTAAGCCTGTACAATGTATTCGATTAGTATCATGATTTTATATAATGTTTATGTCATTACTCATAGAACTGAAGAGAGAAGTCACTATTACTAAGGGCTTTCAATTGTTTAATCATTATATACGATGTGATGAAAAATGAGTTTTCCTTAAAGTCAGAAGTTTCTATGCACGAATCATATGCCCCGAAAGTCAGAGAACTAAATTAAATATTGCCTTTTTCTAAAACTTTATTACTTCTTACTCAAATCATTTTGTAATGCTTATTCATTTTATTTTTTTTGTCTATATCATTTAATAAGAGCTGTTTTATTACTTACTTAATTTTATTCTTATGCTCTCCAGTTCTGTTATAAAGAATACATAAAAAATATATATAATCTACACTTTATTACCTTTGAAAAATGGGAATTTGAAGATAGGATATTGGAATTAACAAAACAGGTTTTATTAAAGTGGGATGGGGAGAGGGAATTATGACTGAAAAATTGATTGTTTACTTAAAAAAACATAAAAAAGTAGATGAGTTTATAATGATATATAATGATTTTAGAAGTGTGAAATGTTTAACATAGTTAACATCTATTGAAACATAGTCTATGTGCAGAAACTTCTGACTTCATCTACATAGAAGCCAGTTTACATCATACCCTGCATATATTACAAATTCATTAATTTGAGAAGTGGAAAATGAAAAAAAAAAAAAGAAACAAAGTTTGAATATAAAAAAATAGTTGAGTTGTATAAGAATAAAATTTATATAAAATATGAAAGGATATATAACACTAGAGAGAGCTGATTGTTATTTGATACAAATGTGTTAGTAAATGGATATTAGATTACTTAGAAAAGGTACAAAGAGAAGTAGGAAATCATGTATTAGATGTAGATGTGTGGACAGCAAAGGAGGCAATTCAAGGAGAAATGGGATGGTCAAGTTTTTATATGAGAGATGCAAAAAGCAAAATGAAAATGTTTGATAGATTGCAGTTTATGGACAATAAAAGAATAGCCAAAATAGTATTTAATTGGTTATAAGTAAAAGGCAAGCAACAAGATGGGTGAGAAAGTTAGTACAGTATGCAGAAGATTTGGATAAAGAATTTATGTCAATATACAAAAGGTGGGATGATTGTGTTAGGGAATAAGTGAGTGTTATAGTGGTAAGGAATGGGATAGCAGAATAGATGCATTAATACAGAATAGGGAGTTGGAGAGATGGAGAACTAGTATGGAGAGTAAATATATATAGAAGTAAACGAAATATTGGGTGCGAGTTAATTTATTATAATAGGAAGGAAAATAGTTTACTGTTTAAGGCTCGAATAGGATCTTTAGCAGCAAGGGAATATACACATAAATGGAAAAATGTGGGTGATTTAGTCAGCAAGTTGTGTAAGGAAGGCATAGAAAATATTAGCATCTGTTAATTGAATGTAAATGTCTGAAAGCAGAAAGGGTACAAATAATGAAGTTGTGAAATAATAAATATAAGGAAAGTGATTATACAGAAAGTGGGTTATTGGGTTTTTTTGCTGGGTTTTGGGAAAAGATAAGGGGGATTTAGATATAAAGGCTATGGAGTGGACAAAGATTATGTTGTGGAAATGGGATGGAGCAGGATAGAGAAGAATATGGGAAAACTTAAGAGTGGGGAATGGAAAGGGAGGGTAAAGTGGCTAACAGGTCTCTCTGGGCATAGTGGCTGAGAGATTCCTGATTCCATATAAGGAGAAATCACAGTGCATCACAATACAAGATAGGATCTATAGAGATCCAGAAAAGGATGTAAATATAATAGGATTAAACTTACATGTGGTTTACATGGAAGAGGATTGAACATACATTTTTTTGGACTGAAGTTATTGAGAAAAGATTAGTGAACATTTTGTGTGGAGAATAGAAAGTGAAATGAAGTTCAGAAGTAACAAAAGAGAATAAAAAAAATGATGCAGGTCTTTTTGGTATGAAATGAGGAATAAGGGCTGTTATTAAAAATGGGATAAAAGTAAAAAGAAATCTATCAGTTCAGAAGGAAAGATGTGGGGTTTGTAGATTAGAAGTAGAAAATTAGTGAATGGGGGGGGGGTGGATTTGAATTTTCTGTGTTTCAGGGTCTCTGCATATTCTTTGCCCATAAATCTTTGACTTGATTTAAAAGAAGCAATTTTGTACCACATTTTTTATTTAGTAAAAATAGGATTCCTTAAATAGCAGTTAGCTTATAGATTCTTGACTATGAGATTGAAAGGTGAGGTTTTAAACTCTATAAAACGACTTTTGGATTGCTACCTCATTTGTAGAGCAATGGTTTGCAGATAATAATAATTTGTGTTTTGAATATTGTATGTATATGTTTATTTCATCTTTTTTTTTTTTAACATATATATATTATTTTTTTAGTTTCTGGAGAGGTAACTATTGCAGGTATGAAACCGGTATTCATCCAAGGGAGCTGTTAAGTGACGTTTTAAGTGCAACTAAAGATCATACTAAGTCTTTAGAAGATCACATCCGGTTACTAGAAAAAGTAATTAAGTTTTATTATTTGTAGTTATTTATGTTTATAACTTCATACTTCCAGCACAGTGATTGGCAACACCTGGAAACAATGGAGGCATAGTCTTAACAATTGCTTCATTATATTTTTATATTTATAATAAGTTTTTAAATTTTCTGTTTTTTCTGTAAAAAAATTTCAAAACCCAGCACATATATATAATATTATTTTATTTGCCTTCTACAAATGATAAAAGTCGAGCATATAATTTATTCTAGATGGTCATTGAATGTTATGTATGCTATGCTGACAGTATTTTCTCATAACATCATGCCTTTGTGTTATATAAGCATAAAAGGAAACATTTCGTGAATCAAGTGTATACAGATTTTAAGAAGTTATGCCCTTGTTTTCCACATAGCATGACATTAGTTCAAAGATGTTGGTAATTGTATCGTATATGATATTTCCGCAGAAAGTAATTTTTAAATAAAATCCAGGAAAGTAATCCAGTATAACTTTATACTGGATATGGCTTAATAATGGTTAAAGATATTTGTAAATGTTCTATACGATATTTTGTGTTATATCCTGAGTGCATTGTGCAATACAATAAATTTGTGATTGTCTTTAAGAATTAACTAAAAATATTTTTATTAAAATTATCATTTCCCAGTAAAGTAAGGAAAATATTTCATTCTGCACTTTGCTTCGTATTACATGTATTTTTATAATATATCATCATCATTGTCAACCATTATCGATCCACTGCAGGATGAAGATCTCTCCAAGTTCACTCCATCTTCTTTGATCTTCTCCACATCACCCCTACACACTTTCTTATTTCATCCACCTATCTCACATATGGTCTCTTTCTGGGTCTCTTACAATCTCTTAGAATCCTGTTTAAGATTTTAATTGTCCATCTATTATCATCTCTTCTAGCAATATGTCCAGCCCATTATCAATCCACTGCAGGATGAAGGTCTCTCCAAGTTCACTCCATCTTCTCTGATCTCTAGCCTCTCTTCTCTGTATAATATATATATATATTAGAGCTGGTAAATGTTGTATAATTGATTCTTTATTCACCAAATCATTTATATTTCTGAATTTTATTGATAAAAAAATAATAACAAAATCAAATAGACCAAAATCATAAATAACAAATTTGAATACAAAAATTAAACTTGTAGTCAATATTTCACTATTAGCTATTATGGCACAATACCTAAGTTAATAGGGTGTAAAAAAATACATAAATTTTGTCATTCATGTCTTCTTTTTTTTTATTGAAATATATATATAAAGAAGTCAGTTGATTTGTGTAAAACTTATAAGAAACATGAACTATCATTAAATCATCTAAAAGTGATGCTTTCATTTCAAATATCTGATCTGGTTTATGTTTTGATTCACAATTTGAATTGCTTCCTCTCTCTTTCACAGCATGTCACTGTTCCGGAAGTCATTTTTACATTAACTGCTAGATGTCACTCAATGAACTCTTGTAAACTATAAAACATTATGAAGCCAGTATTATTATATTCCTCTGTATGCATGATATTTGATTTCATGCTTTGGTGAGAATAGCTAAATTCATACATATTAAGCAAACCATATATAATATGATTTAAATACCTATTTATAATAGACTTTTTATATGTATGTATGTGTAGTTACAATGTAATAAATAATTAAACGGTTTTACTCCACAAGAGTTCATAAGAAGTTTGAGACCCATACAGTGCTTATTCATCAGGGTCTGATGCTACCTCTGCACTAAACTACATCAGGCTATAATATAATTTAAAAAATTTCAGCAAATAAAAGGCATCACCAAAAAATAGATGAATTAAAATTAGCAATTTTATAATGAAGTTAATGTAGAATTTGTAAGGTAAGAATAACAGTTTTTTCAAATTCTTTCTTGTGATAAAATGAAAAAAAAAAAATTATTGTGATAGTATTAGAGTATAAAATTAAAGCTTTACTGAAAAAAAATTACATTCTATTATTAGTGATATTTTTGAAACCTCTAGTGGCTGCATTGTAAACTAAGTTGTAGAAACCGGAAGCCTTGAATATGGAAATTGCAGTCATGGGAGGACAACTCTACATAAATAAGTTTTATTTTGAATTAACATTTGGAAAAAAATTAAACCAAAATTAGGGAAATGAACCATTAAAAGTCTAAAATAAATATAAAAAATTTTTAATAAACAATATTTTAAGGTAAGTAAATATTATTCAAAAGAGAAATCAAGAATTTCAATTATTACTAAATAATGTTTTTTTTTTCATTCTTTAAATTTACAATGATTTTACTGTTCTTTTTATACTTTCACCTGTTTAGCAATCTTCTTCAAAGGTGTAATATGCAGAGTAAACTATATTTTCAAGCTGCCACATGGGTTTTCAGTACTTCTGTGGTGCTATAGTCATTGTCGATGTTATATAAATGAAAACAAATCATTAATTATACTTTCAATTATGATTTAATTGAACATTATTGGAATGTTGGTTGAGGCTTGACTTGAATTAGAAATGAAACCTTTTTTTTTGTCTTTTGTTTTCAATATCCTTTTTCCTCACAATGCTAATCTTATCGGGATTAAATTTGAGTCCCATCTCTCATGAATTAAAAAAACTGAATTGCAATTGGGCTCTGCTTTTGAACTATTGATATGCTGCTTAATTCTTGTATTTAAATTTGCCCTGGTCATTCTGTAATATATTCAATAACAACATGGATATTTATACTTAATAGAAATATCTATGTTTTTTTATTCACATACAAAAATTATGCGCGCGTGTGCATGTGCTTGTATATTTATAAATGATATATGCATAAATGCTCATGGTAACAGGCAAAAAAATAAATTATATAATTTTTATATGTACATAAAAAAAGAATGCATATAGATATATAGTATGTATATAGAAATATAATTATTATAAATATATTATTGTTAAAGGAGGTTGCCTTGACAACAGATTGAGATTGTTATCGATATTGGGATTGTCTAAATGTTGACTGATTTTAATGACTAAATATAATTGCATTTGTATGGATCTTTGGCGTTAATAGTATAATATGTTCATTAAGTTGAAACTCTGAAAAAGGCTGCTAAACAGTTGAAAGTGTAAAGAACAGCGGTAAATAAAATGAGTAATTTTAAACATGCAAAAAAAAAAAAGAGTATGAAAACAATGCAAAAAAGAGTGAATATTTAATTGAATATTACTGATTCTAGTTACTAGTAATCGTTATATATATATAAGTGAAATCATTTTAACTTTTCCAGACAATTTTCATAGAAAATCTCACAAAATAAAATTGTGATGTAAAAAATACAGAGAAGTAAATTTACTAGCTAAGATTAAAACCATAAAAAAAAAAAACTGTAGATGATTTATCAGAATTTATATATGCTAAGTATAAAATTCACTGAAAATCACATTTTTTATTCTCTCTCTAATCAAATATTAACCCCCCCCCTCCAACTCCCTTTTTTTCCCTGATAATAAAAATACCCTGAGATTTGTTGAAATATACAGTACATATAAGGCAGTAAATATTATTATTTCCCTTTATTCAATAGTAGATTGAAAGACATATACTTGGAAATAACACATTGCAGACTCAGGGCCTAGAGCAAAGCTACCACCCAAAAGAACTATTTAAACAGGGGAAATATAAATATAAAAAAACATGTGAAATTATATTTTATTATAATTGCAATTTGAAAGTTATAATTGACTGTTTGTTGTCTGCTTTCAGAACAGGTTATATTTATCTATTTACTGGAATTTATTTAAACTTCTTTGAATTAATAATTTCATTCTTTGTAATCAAGTTACAATCTTTAATATCTATATAAACATATTACCATATATAAAGCTGGATTTCCACGTTTATTGTTTAAAGGAAGTTGCCTTGACAATAGATTGAGATTGTTATTGATATTGGTATTGTTTAAGTATTGACTGCTTTCCTGTATTTACATTATATATTGACAAATTAAAAAGTGTATGAAACACTTGAATGAGAAGCTATACAGATTCCAAAAATTATTATACGCTAAGCACTTTCGAGGCCATTTGCCTCATATTCATAGTGGTAATGCGAGATGCAGAATGAGGAGATAGGGCAAGAAAACAAAGTGGTATGCAAAGCATATGCAAATGAGCTAGATAGTCCAACGTTTGGAGATGTCAAAGCAGGTATCCCGTCTATTGATAGCGTTATTATCTAGCTCATTTGCATACGCTTTGCATACTGCTTTGTTTCCTTGCCCTATTTCCTTGTTCTGCATCTCACATTACTGCTATGAATATGAGGCAAATGGCCTTGAAAGCACTTAGCGTACAATAATTTTTGGAATCTGTATAGTTTCTCATATGCTTTTTAATTGTGTATTAAATTATCAAGGGAGAAGTTTAAAATCCTTAATATTATATATTGACATAAATTTGAAAGTTTGATTAAATCAAACTTTTAAAAGCATAAAAAATTGTTAAATTGATACTGTCATCTATAGTTATTTTCATTAATCCATATTAATAAAAGAATTTCCATTAGTTTTGTGATATTATAATGTGAACAGCAGCTTAACCTGGAAATTCCTTTTTCAGTCTGTGCACTTTTTACTTCAAACTTATTTTCCAAAAAGAAAATTCATATTCAGCACTGAGATTTCTGTTAATTTTACCATTCTCTGTCTTGACATTTCTATCCTGATATCCATGTTAGTTTTATAATTCCATTTTTCTGATTCATGGTTAAAATAATTATAAAGTATGTAAACAATAGAATAATTTTTAAAAAAACGTACCATTTTCATTGCTAAATGAATTAATGAACAATAAGACTGAAAATGAATTGGAAATAAACCCTTAGAAAATATGAGAAAATATCGAATTAGTAAATAGACATCTGAAACATCTTGAGCAGATCTATGTTAGCCAATGACATTCATTGTAACATCCATGTTCATTAAACTTACCCATTTCAGATTCAGAATTATAATGAGAATTATTTATGTTATGGAGTTAAGTATAAAAATAAACTTTTTGTTTTTATTTTTCAAAATAATTTCATTGTTTTAATATATTTTTAATAGCAAACTAAAAAATAATCTTCAACATAAATTTTATCCAAATTGAATGTCCAATAAATGGAAATTGATAAAACAATAACAGCTATATCTAGAGTTTAGAAATCATTTGAAATTGGCATAATACTAATTAGATAATAATTCAAGCCTTAATTTAATAATTACTCTACCCATGAGTACTTTTTTAAAAAAAAAAAAATGGTTTTATAAGTACCTAGTAGAAAATCAAAAAAATGTGAGCTGAGAATGAAAGAGGTGAATCTTTCTTTTAACCAAAGTACCAAGAAATACATCATGCACACACACACATACACACAGGTTTGCTTTAAAAATTAATAAGTACATTTTTTAAAAAATCTTCCTGTAAAATAATACTATATCTACCTCCATGTGCTATGTGGTGAATTTGAATTCAGATCAAGTAAACTTGAAATTTTATGCATGCAAGTATATATGTTTCTCATGTAAAATAATAGCATATCTATCTGCCACATTTTACATTGTGGGTTTGAACCCAGCAGGCAAATTTGAAATTTTGTTCAGATCCTAATCAGTCTTAGAATTTTTCTTTCACATAGGTGATCCATTGTCAACCACCTAATCATACAATATTGATCAGTAAATGGGTATTTAGTTATATGTACTAGAAAATAAAACAAAGAAGGAAAATTGATTGAATCTTCATCATTTGACACTAAAGCATACCTTGTGAATGCCTTCTTCTTCACTGCTTCTCTAAGAGGGACTGTTGGTATGGTTTTTACCTGGAGGGCTATTGATAGCCATTTTTGTCTCTAACTATATGTATTGCCTAATTTTTAGAAATAAAATGCTCACAAAAGTTTCATTGAGTCTGAAATTATATTAATATTTTTCTTATTTTTTCAAAAATTATTGTTTGTAATTACATTGTGCTTCTAATTTTTTTGTCTCTCCCACATTTTTATAATTTTTATTTATTTGTTTGTTTTCATTTCAGCGCATTATTGATATGAGGGAATTGCTTGGATGTCCCGATGGTAAAGATGGAAAAATATCTTCTTTCTCGGTTATGAATGACAGTGGGGTTGCCGACAGTGCTAGCGAGACTGATACAATGCAACATAATGATTATGTTGGTTCTCGGAATAAAGAAATTGGTTTTAGTGATTCAGAATCAGGGATTGAAGACAGTAAGGAAGTTATGTCACCGTTTGATTTATCTAAAAGACCTAGTATTGATAACTTGACCATTGATCAACTAGCGACAGAATTAAATTCGGTAGCTTTGGACTGGAAAACTTTTCGTAATATAAAAGAATGTTCTTGTTCTACCCCATTTGATACTTTCAGTCATAAAGTAAGTTTTCTTATTTATGTGTTTGATAAAATAATTTTAATCACTTAAAACACATTTATAAAATTCGTTTTACTATCTTAGAAAAATTACTCAAAATTAGTCTCATTTGTCAAATATTTAGAATAAATAAATTAAAACTGAAACTGTATTAATAATTTTTTATACAAATGCGTATTTGTCTATGGTTGGTATTAATATTTTTTTGTATAAATGATTGATCTTTCAACAGGGGACCGATTTGTCTCTGATGAGTAGCCTCATATAGCTCTCCATTAGTCAACAGAAAACTTAAGAAATTAAATCTAAACTTTGGGAATTTTCTATGCTTGTGGAAATTGTCCACTTATTTATTTAGTGTATGATTTTTTTTTTAAAGAGAAATTAATAATTAACAAATATCATAAAGGAACCTGCAGAGATTCCAACGAGTATAAAAGAATCTTGATATTAGATAAGTCTTAGGTGGAGAAACTATATTATGAATTATAGACAAGCCCAATCTATTTAGCAGCTTTTTGTGAGACAACTTCTCATATCTGGTAGAGGAATATGTGAAAGCGTAGACTTGAGTATACGAGTAATATAATTCATCATAATATTAAATTGAATGTTCAGAAGTTTATTCTGTAAATTTTTCATTGCTGGCCACAAATAGCATTGGGAAGCAACAGTTTTATTTTGATTCCAGTCAAATGTGTAAACATGAGTAACCAATGGGCATTATATGGCATTGCATATTCTGATCGGTTTTTGTCCAATTGACTTTTTTGATAGTAACCATTGTTTTATATTGTGGCCATCTTTTAATTCTATTTTTCTTTTAAAATTAATCATTTGGAAATGTTAAATACTCCTAAGCTTTGAATCCAAACCAAGATTCTCACTGATGAAAGCTGTAAGTTAGAAACTATTCTGGGGATATTGGATAGGATAGCACTGAATAAGGATTCATGAAATGCTATCATTTGGCATTTATTAGTTACTTAATTTTACATAAGATGACATAGCTGTGGTGATAGAAAAATAGTTTGCTGCTAAAACAGCAATGTGTAAGTGGGAACTATGTTGTAATATTTTGATTTTTATATTAAGGTATATATATATAATGTGTATGTGCAGCTTTGAAGATGACTGCCGAACAGTCAAAAGCCTTCTTGTATAAATATATGTCAGACGATCATTCAGTACTGTAACTTTATAATTTGGTGACCTCAGTTATAACCTAATTGTAGTCATATTTGACAAAAGATTACTAGAAATCAAAACATTTCTACGACTCCGCCTGTTTATTTCAATATGATCACAATTAAGTGAATAAAAAAAATATTAACAAAGTTTAACCATTACATTTTTAATTTGGTTTGTAAAATTATAAATACAATATGCCATACAGATATTCAGCAAATAATGGTATTTAAGGAGAAAAAAAAATAACATGAACAGGTCAACTTTAGAATTGCTATCTGTGTAATTAAAGAATGAAAAGGCAGTGTACAGACACATAATTCCATTTTTACAATTAGCACAAAGATGATGAATGGCTCAAGATGACAGAACCCTACACTAACCTAAGTAACTAATGATATTACGATAATAGAAAAAAAAAAAGAAGAGATGGAAAAGATTGCATCAAAAACAGTGATTGCTTTAATGACCTATCATTAACTTATTGTATTTTAATTGATTAGAATATAAAGGTGTCTTCAAAATGAATTTACTATTTGATTAACTACAATATTTTGAGACCGTGTTACTTATTAGACCAAGTAATGGTAATTGAGCAATTCTAATAAAGATTTCAAGCTTACGCTGAAATGTGATTCAACTTTTCGTGCATCACTGATCAACATGCATGTTGGACAATTTTATTATCGGACTTATACACTGATCTCATTTATGATGGATAATCAAGGTTCTATTGTACTGCAAATACTTCAATGCTATATACTATTATTTTATATTTAGCTCCATATATTGCACTTTATTCTATCTTGGGTGTTTTATCACTCTGTTTATATATAAAAAATTGGCAATTGCACCTGATAAATAATAATTACTTGTAACCAATCAGATTTGTAATGCTCTTCTCTAAACTTGCAACAAATCTTAAACTGTCACTCGGTATAAAATCTTCAAATTAATCTCATTATATAGTTATTTCATGAAAAACTCTCATTTATTAAGTGAGCCAAAAACTTAAAACATCAGAATTGCAGGAATACATACCATATTTTGCTCTAGATTTTGATTTTATGCAGAGATGGTGTAAAATAATTTCATGGTTAATTTCTTGGGAGGTCAGATGGCATTTGAGCTCCTAGTAGCAGATTAAGCATCTAGTACCTCATTCGCTTAGCCTGAAATGTATTTTTTTTTTTGCTGATTAGCTCAGAATTTTCCATTCTACCATTATGCTGAACTATCTGGTAGGAAGTAGATATCAACTTTGTTAGAATGTGAGAAACGTTGAATCTGTCTAGCATCCAAGATTTCTGAACTATTTCAATATTGACATTTCAAGAAAAGATGACGGAAATCATTAAGTGGTTTGTTTTTCACAAGCTCAAATTATATTTGAGCACATTAGAGCCAAATTGTGATTCACAAGATATCCATGCTATCACTTTTCTAAATTATGCAGGACTCATTAAAGATTGTAAACACAAAATTAACGGAAAACAATTACAGTTAGAAATATGTACTTATTGAAAAACTTAAAAAAAATATCATCAATGATTGTAGCTAAAACATAACAAATCACTACAAATTCACATTAAATGTATGAAAAACAATCTTATGAGTGATAAATAGAATGTTTTATGGCTAAGATTGTACACTCAGAAGCACTGTATCATGAGCAGAATAGGACAATGAGTGCATGAAAATAATATGACCCTCATTTACCTTTTTTTCTAACTACTGTCAAGTGATCACTGAGAAACATGAGGGTGGTACTATCAAGGTTGGGTTCAGTCATCAGTCTGCATAGAATTACCACCACTATAGATTATGCGAAAGATTTTAGGCCAATGGTTTTACTCTACGGTGCAAAAATTTTTATACAACACTGTTACCTTCTGATGATCATCAATGTAGATAAGCATGAGATTGATATCATATAGCTCCATGATCTTGGCAGTTTAATAGTATTGAATCTCTGTGTGCCATTTTTGAATTGCAAGTAAAATATAATTGTCCTTCATCACTGACATTTGTCAGAAAATTTCCACGATTTTATTCATCAGGAATTGCTTGACATTCCATTAGACCAGTGTTTCCCAATCTTTTTTTGAGTCATGCTTCCCCCCAACATAGCCACACTGCCACCACATTTCTATGGAAGTGCATTTTTCATAATATTTTTCCAGCATAATGTATTAGAAAGTTATCATCAAAAAAAAAATATTTTACTCCATTTTTGTAATTATTGTGAATAAATTGATAATTTAAATATAATAAATATTGTTGTTTTTGCAATTTTTTTGTTAAAATTTTTATCTATTCTGAACAAAATATTTTTCATCTATCTATATACAAAATTCAGTGATATTTTAGAACATTATTAAAACAGGCAAAACTCTCCATACAGTAGTGCCTCTCAGTGCAAGCCAAAGTAATCAATGAATGCCAAAAGGATTGTGCATAAAATCCCTGTCTAGTGCCTATTCATCCAAAATCCCCAGACTAGTTTCTAACTTATGGCTTTTGTCAGTCAGGAGCCTTGGATCTGCAGTGCTCATAAGAAAAGTGATCATGTGATATTTCAAAACATATAAAAACATTGCAGAAATTTAAAAAAGGCTTGCCATAACATCCAATTAAAAATGTTTTGTAGCCATTGCATAAATCATTACTTATCCAAAATCAGAGTTATAACCACTAGTCGAATATTCCTGTGTGCCATATTGAAATAAATGTTGAATGTCTTCATGACAAAATTTCCTATAAAAGTTTATTGCAACTATGACTCCCATAAAATATTTTGCAACTCTCTTAGGGGAACTCAGCCTTTGTATTATATAAATCTGTTTTGCACGAACAATTTTTGAAGCAAGCAGTGGTTCTAAAGGAACCACAGACATTATTTTATGTGATTCTTATATATATATATATGCAAATTTACAAATAAATATTTAAAAATACAGTATTTAAAAGCTTATAAAAAATATATATGTATAACAGTCACTTAGGAGCACTTTCAACTAACTTGTAGCTTTGTCAACTATCACGTTTAAAATGTCAGCTTTCCCATAATTCAATGATGTCAACTTTCCCATAATTCTGTGATCTTAATGTTTGCTGCTTGCCTATTAACCAAATGTTGCTTGTATTTACATATTAACATCGCCTCTTTAATTTTCCTTTTATTATTATTTCTTTCAGTTTCCAATATTTTTACGTTGTTATAATTAAAATCGAAACCATATATACATGATTTATTATGGTCAAAAAGACAGAAGCTGATAAATTATCATTATTTTTAAAATTTTGTTTTGTATTTTGAACCCTTTTAAATAACAATAAGTGTTCCTTTGTTCTTTTTTCCAATGTGCACCTCGATTTACCTATATATTCACGGCCACACCCACATGTCCATTTGTAAATTATACAATTTTTATTATTTGTAAATAAAGTTTTATCCTTTGAATTGTTTATTAATTTATTTAATGTAGGTGGTGCATAAAATGCAATATCACATATTCCTTTATAAATTTTCTTAATGAAACTTGCCTGTTGATTTGAAATATATGGTATTGATGTCCACAATTTTTTATCAGAAGAATTAACACTATTATTATTTTTATATTTATAAGTAAAATTTTTAATAGTATAATAAACAGAATCATAATTGTTTCCAACGTTTAACAATTCATTATAATAAGTTTCAATATTTTTAGTTTTATCTGATGCATATTTACAAAGGTTATCATTTCTAAATAAAAAGGATTTCAAACCTGCCATTTTATGTGACATTAGTACTTTTGATAATTTATCAGCTTCTGTCTTTTATGACCATAATAAATCATATATATATATATGGTTTTGATTTTAATTATAACAATGTAAAAATATTGGAAACTGAAAGAAATAATAATAAAAGGAAAATTAAAGAGGTGATGTTAATATGTAAATACAAGCAACATTTGGTTAATAGGCAAGCAGCAAACATTAAGCTCACAGAATTATGGGACAGTTGACATCATTGAATTATGGGAAAGCTGACATTTTAAACATGATAGTTGACAAAGCTACAAGTTAGTTGAAAGAGCTCCTAAGTGACTGTTATACATATATATATTTTTATAAGCTTTTAAATACTGTATTTTTAAATATTTAAATAAATAAATAAATAATACTTCTGTATATAATATAAAAATAATACAAAATAACAATTCGTCAATTATTAATACAGAGTTTAATATAAATAAATAAAAACAAATAATATTTCCAAGCGCTTTCAACTCTTACGAGAAAATAGAATTGTTTACATTGCCTTGATAAGGACTCGTAAGAGTTGAAAGCGCTTGGAAATATTATTTGTTTTTATTTATTTATATTAAACTCTGTATTAACAATTGACGAATTGTTATTTTGTATTATTTTTAAATATTTATTTGTAAATTTGCGTATATTATTTTGAAGAAATACACATATCGATTTATAATATATATATCTTGCAAACATTTAAATTAAAATAGCTATTATCAAGCAAATCCGTGGAGCACTAATATAACCATAAATATGCATGCCGATCCTTTAATCTGTTTGGTACCTTGCAATGCTGTATTTTAATCTCTTCTGTAGCAAAGTTCTTTTTCTGAAAGTCTTCAGTTCATTGTCTATTGTAGTTTTTCATTGTACTGTAATCTCAGCCACATCCTCCAATAAAACTAATCACTATTCTACCAGTTTGAATTACTTTTGAGATGCTCTTTACAGGCTTCAATGAAATTGTGAAAGTTCACTGTATGTATATCCAACATATGTACTCTTATGAGCATAAATCCATTCAAATCACATTCTGTGAGTTGAAAAAAGTATCGATTAGTCTTACAGTATTGCCATTATATTGTAATTTCAAAATAATGTGATATGAACATTTTTTTTATGTTTTGTGTCCATGATCTCAGTCTCTTCTCTGTATACAGTTAATATCGTTGAAATAGTTATCACAGTATGGTGGAATGCAAGTCTGTGTAGCATTTTAATGCTCAATTCTATCTGCCTATCCAAAAAACTACTAAACTATTTCAACTGACCAACACCTCAAATTGATAATCATCCATGCTAAACATAACGGAAGATTTTCCTTTCATTACTGACTGATAAAATATGTGATTTTTGACCATTTAATTATTAACCAAAGTTCTTTATAGTTTAGTATTCAGATTAAGTTTTAGTGTGAATACCAAATAGTGATTCTGCTATACAGGATTTCAGAACTGATTAATAGTAATTTTACTCTGTTGAAGTTGAAAATATATTTGTGGCAATAATGACAAAAAAGTACAAAAAATAATATTAAATAATCACAAGTATGTTATTTAAGTAGCATATATCTACAAAAGTGAAAAATATAAAAATTATGAAAACATTTTCCCTATGTCTTCCTACTATGTTTCTATTAAGGATAATCCCTTTGTAAGGTCCCACAGTAGTCTGTCATAGTGTGATGGTTCCACTGTCCTTGGTTCCATTATCCTGATATCCTGGTGAAACCGTTTTTCCCGTTCTTCATTATAGTCTTAATGCAAAAAATCCAACGGTTTTTTTGACAGATTTAAGTCGCAGATCAAATCATCGAGTTCACTTTGGGAAAAAGCCTAAGATGTTGAATTGTATCCTTTAAAATCACTTTGGCATGAATAAATTTTTTCTATGCAGTATTAGTGATTTGGCAATTTCATGTTACCCTTTTTGAATCAGTTCATACTTTCACATTCATGATATAAAAGTAGCAATCATCTAGTGATTTTTCTCTCCACTCCACATTATCACTGCTACAAAGTTGATCCCCTTTCCATTTTCCTTGGGTCAAGTATTGGAAGCAAATTATACTCATTAAAACAAATGTTTATCACTGGCAGATTTTTCCAAGAAAAACTGATCACAGAGACTTTGTTTAGAAAATTATTAAACAACAGCAATTTTTTTTAAGGATAAACTTTGAAATAAAAAAAATTGAGTAGGGAAGGCTAAAAGAAATTTTGTGTATTTTTCTAAGTGAGACTTATTGTAGGAACCAGAGTAAATCCTACTAAACTAATTATACATTCAGTAATTACAGTTATCGTGTGTATTGAATTTGCTAATAAAACTAATACCACTGAACAAAATTATTTTTTTGTCCCCTGATAAATTATTATTTGAATTGGCAATAATAGAACCAATCATCATTAAATGATAAAACTGGGAGTCAAAAAGATGAGATTGTTTTGCTTCTAATCTAGTCTAATTAAGAATTCTATCATAGCCTATATTAACACAGGCAAATAAATTTGAAGAAATGTGAACCACAATCATCATTTATAATACAATTTATTTATATCTAATTTGAAGTACATTAATGTATTTATTAATATGTTAATGTTGGATTTCTTAATTAAAGTAGAAACAGAGATTGTCTCTTTTTCTGTCTTTATTCGTATTTAGCCATGTTGAAATAGGCTAATTTATAGTAATTAATCAATGCAGTAATTTTTGCACTTTGAACTCAAGTCCAATAACATATCAGTGTTATGTGGCTTGATTGTTGGAAATGTTTGAAGGCAATTGATGAAAGAAATTATTCTTGAAATGCATGTATACTGCAGAGTGATTCGTCAATTTTTCCATATGTGGTGGGCATAGTAAAAAAATATATCATGCATTGATTGGAATTGACATTTCTTCAAATTTATTTACATAATCTATATTGTATTTTAATATTGTTTCATGAAGCTGTTTTTATAAACTGTTCCAAAAATCATCTTTATAAAAGTGGAAAATGAAGTTATAGCTTGAATATATCAATGTTGTATACGTTTTTTTAGTTTGTTGTTCTTGGTTAATATGGATATTGTTCCCACACTAATACATATTAACTTATTAAGCAAATGTGAGTTTATTTTTTATCATTGTTCTACTTTATTTTATTTTTTTTCATTTCAGTATCATTGCTGGCGATGCGGAGAAGTCTTCTGCACTCGTTGCATTGAGAAACACATTAAGCTACCAGGCCACTACTCCCAAGGGCATGTTCCAGTTTGCCGACCTTGTTATAAAGAATTAAAACGTTCCAATTCCTTTGAACAATAAATCTAACAAATTTGAATTTTTCTCCATTGCACTGCTCGATGTTCATTCAGCGAGTCTGTAAGTAGCTGTGGGTGCCGATGAGCATCATCCTTAATGGTGAGCCTGTAATCCAGTGTTCACAGTGAGAGGATCCTTTTCAACTGTTATTTTATATATCAATCCATAGTTAATTAGAATTCGAAAATAAAGCAGCAAATTGCCAAACTTCTAGACATTTTCTTGCCATAATACTCGATTTAGAATGGAATTCCATTGGTTTATTTTCTAATTTAGTGATTTAAAGGCCTTTTTGCCATATTAGATTCTGCAGCTTTTGTATCGTGTTAAATTTGAACAATTTTCAGTATTGCACTGAAGCAAGAATGAATGTTTGTATAAAATAACTTTTTCTTTTTTTATTTATTTAAATAAATAAAATCCAACATTCCACCAAAGGTTTAAAAAAAAAAAAAGTTTGAAATTTTACAAGATCAATAACCTTTCGTTAGTTTAAATGTGTTTGTACGCAGACTATACGGACAATTGATTCTCAGGATTAGACGATGCAATCAGGTTGTAAAAAAAAATTCCACTGAATGCTTAATTTGTTACAATTAGATGTTACATGTATCTAATCACTTTGAATTGTATATATTTTTCTTTTATAATTTTTCATAGGTTTTCCATTTGTATCAAGTACCTTTTTTTTTTTTTTTTGATAATTTTTTTAATGTGAGCAAGAATTGAAAATTGAATTCCCTTGTATATTTTGCACCGAAGTGTGTGAACTATTGAATATAAAAATTTTAGTTACAGCAAATATAAATTCTCAATTAATCAATGCAAGGAAGCATTTTCCAAAAGGTTTTCCAATGAACTACCTTTTTTTTAAAAAAAAAAAATATCTTAAGCAATCAGCACTGGATTTTTGTTTCTTTCTAAGGATAATAGAAATGTAATTTTTGTAAAGAAAGTTGTCACTCTCTCCCCTTATACTTTTTTTTCTTAATTTATCCTCAAACTTTTGACCCTGATAACTTTCAAATGTGTTTTTGAACATTTGCACTTTTTTTTTTAAAAAAAGATACTATTGCTTATTAATTTATATTTTAGGGTGTAAATTATGGTTACCGCCATCTGTCAGAAAACCAAAAAGATAATTAATTTGAAAGTTTTTTTTTTCACATTGGATGAAATTTATTACATATGTCACTTTGGATATTTATCCTCCGCATATCTATTGGTGGACTCTAGAGCTAATAATTCACAAATTGTGTCCAGATTTATCACTTCCAGGTGTCAAACTTATTAACTCCTTAATAATAAAGCCATAAAATTATTATCATCCAGAAATTGAGGGAAATTAGACAGCCCTGTGGATATTTTCAAAGCTTTTGATCAAGTTTGTCTTAGGGCATTTCTTAGCAAGCTTATTATTTGTTTCACTTGAAATCTGCAAATGAATAAATAACCTGCTTCTTATTCCCTTCAAATGGGATAAAATGCTATCCACATTACCACAAGGGAATTGCGGGGGGGGGGGAGGCAAGATGAGATTTTGTTAGCATTTTTTCTTTTAATGTTGTATAATGAAATTTGTTCTATTTTCATTTTATTTTTTAATTTCTAGGTGTTCTGATATTAGCATGTGCTTTCAAAGTTATCCTTCGAGCACAATTCAACCAAAGTTCATTAAAGATTTTCAGAAAAATATTTGTAGAGTCGATAATATTTAACTCTTCTAAAATTGTCATCTGCTTTCTTTGTTTGATATTATGCTGTTTCTTGACATGATAGTACTTTCTCCTTTACCAAAATTGCTTCTCAAAGATGTGTTTTTCTGCTCTAGCTTTATTAAAAGTCATTTTTATATTTGGAGCATATGCTTATTCTTCACTTTAGTATTCATTTAAAATAGGACAATTCAGCTATCTTTTCTTTTTATTGAACTTGCTTTATTAATTCTTTCCTGATTTAAAAAAAAAAAAAACATTACGTTACTATGGTAACCAAATATGGAATGTTTTATTAAGCAATCTTTTTATATATATCTTCATTTTCTACTTAGGCAAATTTTGATTCTATTTTCTGAGTAAAAGTTCATCCTTTTGTGAAATGCTTCCAATATTAAGGACTTGAAGAGTGTGTTTATGTGCATGTGTGACATATGCCCTTGAAACATTGAAATATATCATGGTGTAAATGCATGCTCAAAGTATTTAATATTTGAAACTGTATTATATGAAATGATAATTAGTATATTAATATTCTCCATTCAAATCAGTAATACAGTTTGAACAGACGCAAACACCAAAAATACAAATGTATTTTTATGTAGACATACATGTGAGCTATAATATTTTAATAAAATTGAATTTATCCAGTTTTTATTACAAATAAGTAGTTTGAAAAAATATATATACACCATAATTTTACTTTCATTGTTTATCAATTTCAATACAATTTTATAAAGATGAAAATTTCTTAAATGAGAAATATAATCGTGCATATTTTAATTCTATACAACACTTGATATGATTTGCAATTTTTTTTGTTTGCTAAAAGTACAAAAATGATAACTTTTAGTTTAGTTTTTAATATATATTGTTGATACATTTGTAACTAAAACAAAATTGAATTATGTACAAATTCCATTCTATGAAGTATTCATGCCTTATTTTTATTTTTAATTTCCCCCCCCCCCCATTTATTGCTTGATTACGAAGATAGAAAAAAAATTTTAAGTAAAGCCGGAGTAGAGGGGGAGGGTATTAAAAAATAATAAATATATACAAATTGTGTTTTAAAAAATTTATTAAACAAATCAAGTCATAAAGTAAATTTAAAATCTATAAAATTAATATTTCAGATATTGGTTTGCTTTCTTTGGTATTGGTTCTGAAGAAAGTCAGCTCAATGGTCGAAATATTAAAGGATTTTTTTCCTATTTGATTATGTTTATATATATGCATGCACACACACTCATTTTTAAATTGTTAAAGTTATCCACTCAGAACATTTAAAAATTTAACATATCGACTTTTTTTTAATTATTCTATTTTTAAAATTGTTAAATGGAAATTGTTTTTATTGTTCAGAAAATGTTTGCTTGATATCATAGTATTTTCCTATTTGTAATAATCATTTTTAAAAACTTTTTATATATATTACAATAATTATACTATTTGTACATATGGAATTTTTTTTTTTTTTTTTTAGAAAATGTTATTAGTTATTGATAATTTGGAAATTGTTGTCTTTTCGCTTATTGTGATTTGTAAATTTTTCTCATTTTTGAGAAAAATCTAAGGATTTTAAGTTTAGTGTTCAACCCAAATCTAAATTTTCCCCCCCAGAAAATAAACCAATTTTAAGAATTTCACTATACTTTTTTTTTTAATCAGATTTGAATTTAAGAAGAAAAAAATAAAATAATCCTAAGTCTGTAACCAATTTTGTAAAGCAATACATATTTTCGAAAATAAAAGAAATTACACTTTTATCAATGTTTTTTAGAATTCAATTTATTAAAATTAATAATCACTAATATAGTATATAAAAATGTATAAATAAATAAAGAGAGGAATTGTAAGTAATAGATAAATAATATGTACTATAACTTTTAATATAAACCAATCACAATCCCCCCCTCCCCAGTACCTTGACTCCAGAGTAAATATTGTGCATTTAAAATCTGCATATCGTGATTTTAATACCATTATATGCCGAAAGATACATTACTTAAAATTAGTTAAATTATTTTCAGAATTATACAAGTAGCTTACATTCTAAACTTTTAGGATATTGAAACTTTTAGATTTTTGTCATTTAAATTAAGGCTAATTAAGCTAAAAAGTCATCATTAGACTTTATAGAAATAAATACATCGCCATATAATATCCTAACTATTTAATAATTCTGTACGATTAAAGATAAGATCACTACAGTCTGCTGACAAATTTATAGACATAAAAATTATATTAGAATAATATGTTAATAATTTGATTTTTTTTGGGGGTTGAATATTAGTGAAGAACCCCTGCTGTATATGATTAATGTACTCTATATTTTGCCCTGTAGTGATAATACGTTGGATTCAAGAATTACAGATTTTTGGAACGAAGCTGAACTTATTCTGGTGCTTTAATGTTATATAATCTCCTAAACAAATTATTATTTTTACAGAAAATGACTTTCTAGATAAATGTTAATGAAATACGATAACCACTATGAAGTCCAGTAACTCAAAGTCTTTGCTACTTTTTTTAAAAATTACTATAAGTTTAAGTTTCATTCAAAACAAAGTCTCCCCATGAGGATTTAAGAATAGTAAAGAAAGTGAAACTACTCACCAGGGAAGCTACCCAATAATAGTTATGTATCCATTTATCAACACAAGTAAATGAATTGGTAATGGACTATTATTCAAAATAAAATTAAAAAAATGAAGCAATACATGGCTAATACACTAAGACTACAAGATTATTTATATATCAATAAATAATAATCATAATTAAATTGCTTGCTAGCATGTGGATAGCGAATTGAGTGCCACAATTTATTTAACTAAATTTTTTTTACCTAAATGAGAATCAATCCTAGAACCTTTTACTCCAATTATATCACTGCACCACACTGCATAGGACAATAGAAAATTAAAATGAATCAGATTGTTAATTATCCTATACATACATATCTATGAAATGTCTTTTAAAAAATGTATTAGAAATATTTATCTACATCCCATTACCATGGAAAACAGTAGAATGGTCTGAATGGGGCATTTAAATAATTTTTTAATGTTTATTATGCAATTATATTCTAAAAACAATATATAATTTGTGTAAGTTATTTAGAAATTTACATTGAAGAGTACTTTTATTTCATGAATTTTTGTTAGATTTCACTAGTTTCCAAATTCTTTCAGAAGATATAAAAAGTTTTAAATTCTGAGCAAAATCTTGCCATAGTGTTTTTTCACTTTAAGTTCAGCTTGTAAATTTTCTTCCTTCTGCTTCCACTGGTTTCATTAAAGTTTTCTGATAAGCATTTAAATGTGGACTGCTAATTTAATGAGATTATTTGCCTCCAGAAATTTTGAGGGAAAATATCATTAGATTTGAAATTCTTTAAAAAGAAAGAACAAATCTATTGAACTGGGTCCGTTTAATAAAAGCTGTTTAATTGGGTTTAAATCTTATTTAACAATTTTATATTTTTAACATTACGTGAATGGATCGACCCTTCAAGCTAAGGGGAGAATACCATTGATAGCAGAGCCATCAACGATACCCATGGTCAGACCGAGCTATGCAAAGCATAATTTGATTACATTCCCAGACCGTGATCCACTTCGGCTGCTAGATTCAAACCTCTGCCATCTAAAGCATTTTATTTGTTTTGAGAATCAACCTCAGGCGCCAGCCAATCATAAGTTATATAATTAGCATGCTTTGGCTGACAGACCCACAATCCAGTGCCTGAAATATCCCATGACTATTTCACACTCTATCTTAGGGTCCAGCATATTTACTTAGCGCATAAAATAACTCTACTGTAAATTAATTGTGACACAATGACAAGAGAGAAAGAAAAAATAGACAAAATAACGATAGAAGCAAACATTAATATTTAATTATTTACACACACATACATTTAATATAATATAAAATACCACAATAAATTTCACATAAGAAAAATATAAATGAATTTAAGCTATAGTTGTAATAGTCCGTTAATTAAAGTTCATTCATTTAAAATAAAGAGTTTAGACTGTGATTAGAATATATTTTAAACTATCTTTACCTAGGTTTTCATGATTGTCAGTTTCCAATAGGTTGGCTTTTTGGACTTCATTGTTAGTTCCAGGGCTTGTTTTCCATTCTTTATGTTGACAATGGGAGAGAAAGTTTGTGGCCACGTTTATTTACAATCTAGGCATTGGTTCAGTTGATTTTCTTTTTGTTGAGGGCTTTTGGGAGCCCGAAGACCAGCTGAATATTCTAAAATTGTCCAGCAACCTATGTTGCTAGATCTGCAGTTTTTGCATGAATGTTGACTGCAGCAGTAATTGACCGGCTTACTACTGCATTTATAGTTTCCAAATATTGTTTGGATTCTGCATTCTGTCTGAACTGAATAATAATAATCCGAATTGATGAATGATCTAGCAAATTGCAGCCTCGACTATATATTACAAACCGGACTATATAGCAATGACATAAACCTGACTGACCAACAATAACTAAGATGTAACTTTTATATCTGAACTCTCTCATTGTTTTATTTTGTCTTGACTTGAATCTGTCTTTTAATTAATTTTACATTTCTGGTTATTTTAATCCTTTGCCCTAAACAACCTTGATAAGACTACAGTTTTTTAATTAATTCAACTATTGATTTTAATTTTATTATCAATCTGAAATCTTATAAACTATTTAAGTATAATTTTTACAAACTTTTTATTTTTACAGACTAATTTTTAGTCTGATTTCACATTTGCTTATTTTATACATTATAAAAACTTTCTTTACAAACGGAGAGAAAAAAGTTTTAAATTTATTTTCTAGTTTTATTTTAAAATTCCCCCCCCCCCATCTTGCCAAGAAGTTTTGTTCTAAAAGAAAAATATAACACAGTATTTCTTTTTTTTTTTTTAATTTTTGTTTAAAAAAAAAAATCTTTACATTAAATCACTTATAATTTATTTTTAGCTTCATTTTTTAATAAAATTACAGACATGTAATGCTGTTTATTAGCGGTACACTATGTTTTTAGAACTTTTATTAGTAAATATTTCTATTAATTCTTAATATGAACATCACATGTTCACCATCTCTTATACTAGCACATAATTGTAATTAAACAAGGCAAAACTCTCCATACAGTAGTGCCATCCTGTGCGATCCAGAGTAATCAATGAATGCCAGAAGGCTTGTGCATAAAATCCCTATTTAGTGCCTACTCATCCAATATCCCCAGACTAGTTTTTGGCTCATGGCCTTCGTCAGTGAGGAGCTTTGGATCTGAGAGCACTGCATCTAGATCTTAGGATCTAATACAACCTTCCAGCAGCCACCTTTTATCTCTACTTAACTACAAAACTACCAGAATGAAATTGAAAACACAATATTTTCAATCTAAGCTCAATAGCTTATATAGTCATATGGGACTGAACTCAGTTCAGCACCCATACATTTTGGTGTCTTTGGCTCTTTAACAACCATAGCCACCACTATCCTATTAAAAAACCAAACACACCAAAATATATGGGTGCTGAACTGAGTTCAGACCCATATGACTATATAAGCTATTGAGCTTAGATTGAAAATATTATTGTGTTTTCAATTTCATTCTCATAGTTTTGTAGTCAAGTAGAGATAAAAGGTGGCTTCTGGAGGGTTGCTCTCAGATCCAAAGCTCCTCAATGACGAAAAGCACAAGCCAGAAACTAGTCAGGGGATATTGGATGAGTAGGCACTAGATAGGGATTTTATGCACAAGTCTTCTGGCATCCATTGATTACTCTGGTTGGCACAGGGTGGCACTACTCTATGGAGTTTTGCCGTGTTTAATAACAATTATGTGCTAGTATAAGAGATGGTGATCATGTGATGTTTAGCGGCTTAACACCAATGCTGCCTAATAGGATAGTGGTGGCTATGGTTGTTAAAGAGCCAAAGACACCAAAATGTATGGGTGTTGAACTGAGTTCAGACCCATATGACTATATAAACTATTGATCTTAGATTGACAATATTGTGTTTTCAATTTCATTCTCATAGTTTTGTAGTTAAATAGAGAAAAAAGGTGGCTGCTGGAGGGTTGCATTATATCCTAAGATCTAGGTGCAGTGCTCTCACATCCAAAACTCCTCACTGACAAAGGCCAAAAGCCAGAAACTAGTCAAGATATTGGATGAGTAGGCCCTAGATAGGGATTTTATGCACAAGCCTTCTGGCATCCATCGATTATGCTGGTTGGCACAGGGTGGCACTACTGTATGGAGAGTTTTGCTTTAATTCTTCTTAATCTGCATTAAATGACAGTGGGTGAGATCTTCTAAATGTTAATTTTTAAAATGTAATATCAATAAAATCAATTCACTTTTAATATTTTAAGAACTTTTTGATAAAAATGTGAAATATCTGATTGCTATTACAATTTTTGAAATGCATTTTTCAATTATAGTCTTCTATTTGCTTTTCTTTCAAGAATTTTGGTAAACTTTCTCATTACATCATAACATTAACATTGTATCCTTATTTTCTTTTATAATTTCAATAATGGGTTTTAAAAAAACAACTCAAAACTTTCGAAAATGAATTTAAAATATTCAAGAAACAAATTCTCATTTATAAAAATATGAGTTTACTGATGAAAAATTTTAAAAGTTAATCAAAATAATATACACCGAGTTCATATTTGACCAGATAGTGTAACCCACTCTATTTCAAAACTGATCTTAATACAATAGTTTTTTATTTTTATTTTAGTGCTGTATAAATTTAAGAACATCTGTAGTATATTAGTTGGAAAATGAATTTGAAAAATTATGATGATGATCAAGCAAGTATAAACATTATATGTCAGGGGTGGGCACGCAAAGGTAAATGGGAGTCTCGTGCCGGTTTTTCATATATTGTAAAGAGCTATACTATATAGTCAAATTTGATTTAACTTAATTAATATGATGACATTCTACACAACTTTTAAATACAGTATAAAGTATATAAAATATAATTAAGAGAAATAAATAAATTACAAAATAATTATTTCAAAATTTTAATAATAAAAATTCATTAATAAAAGTTATAACATTTAACAAAGACCTTTGATCAAATCTTTGAAATTTGGTATATAATTTGTTAAAGCTGTTGGCATCAATTTTATGAGATGCTTGACTGGTCAACTATGAACAATATTTTGACTTCACAAACTTCATTGTGGAATACAATTCACAGAAATATGTACCAAAGATTGAAATTAAACAGGGAGCTACTTTTTTTAAGTGTGGATATTATGATTCTGACATGAGCTTCCAAAATTCAACTAGAGACCCAGATTTGTGATGCATTTGCAATAATATCACAAATAAATGGATTCTCAAAATATGCAAATGTGGATTCAATTTTTTAAATCTTCAAACATACATTTGAAATCCACTTGCAATCCTTCCATTTTTTCTTTATATGTATCTAATTTTTCTTCTTTGATATTAATTATATTTGTTTTTTTACATATGATACCATTTCCAACTTTCTTATACATGTAATACTACTATTTTTTACACTAAAAACTTTACTCTTACAGTTTTGACTGTCCTGCAGTCATTATTAAAGAGGCAATATTGAATAAAAATATAAAACAAAATCTTAATAGTGATTTTGGGGTAAAGACAATTTTATTAATAATTATAGTTATTATTATAAATAATAGTTTGAATATAAAAAGATTTAAAAATAAAGTTGAAGAAAATGATGATAGAGGGAGTTGTTAAACAAGTACCAGAATTTTTGAAAATTTGTCAGTTGGTTTTTGGAAATAGGATTATAAAGATTTAAGTATTTAATAATATAATAAAAAGGTAATTTATAATGTAAAAAAGTTAATAGTTAAATATATAATAAAAATAAAGAAGGTTTAGAAATAATTAAGAAAATATAATTAAAGAGATAATAATAAAATGATAGATTAAATAGTAGAGTTTAAAGATTAAAGTTTTAAAATTATAATAAAATTGTTTTAGAATAATTTAATAATAAAATACTATAAATATGAAAATAAAACTAGTTAAGAGTAGAATAAAATGGATTATTTATAATGGTCAGGCTAAGATGTATGCTATTGGTTATATATATAAATATGTATTAATTGTATGATTATATATTTGGATGTTGTAGCTCTGATGATGACTGCAGGACAGTCAAAATTGTAAGAGTAAAGTTTTGATGTAAAAAATAGTATTGTTAAGTGTATAAGAAAGTTGGAAATGGTATATGTAAATATAGAAATCAATACATAAAGAAACGAGGAAGAAGAAATATGTATATTTGCTTTTACTTGTGGAAAATGATTAAATATTCTGGAATTGAGATCATGTACAAAAAGCCAAAGTTTAGTTTCAAAACTAAATACAGTTTGTGATAATTTCACTAATCATTTTTCCCTTTCCTTGTAAAGTCAAATTAAGTGTTTGCAAATGTTTCATAATGTCTAAAAAATATTAAATCAAAAAGTCATGCTTCATTTTCTATCCTTTTTTAAAAAAAAAAAAATGCTATGATAGGATTTAGAAATTCCACAAAATGGTTAAAACGTTGTAGTTTGACAGCCATCTTTTAACATACTATAAAGGGAGTTCATTGCGCAATTCATGTTTCATCATTTGATTCTTCTAAAAAGTTCTTAAATTGAAGGTGTGTTTTGGAATTTATTCTAATCAAATTCACAAATCTGCAAGATAATCTCATATTTTTGTATTTTAAGTAGTTTGCTATGAGAGGCTTACAGTGAAAAAGTACAAAATATGGAATTTTCAGATGTTTAAAAGATTAATAAAGCCTAGATTTTTCCCTATCATTGCAGGGACTTTGTCAATCACAACACTTACATGTTTATCAAGAAGCAATTTATACCTGTTCATTACCTGACCAAGCACATTTTTGACATCGATGCTGCGAGTTGTTTTGGTAAGAGCTAATAGGTCTAACATTTCTTCGTTCACATTTACATCTGCAGATACAAAGTGGATTAAAATGGCCAATTGTGGGACATCCTGAATATTTGCAGATTCAATGAGAGCTAAACTGAATGTTGTATAATTTTTCAAATCACATATCAAACTATTTTCAATATTTTTACTAATTTCATCAATCTGATGCTGTTATATATGACATAGGAACTTGTGCTATATGCAGTTTTGTATTCTTTTTATAAATTCTTCTCGATATGGACCTAGCAATATTCCAAGCTATCAAAAAACTAGTTTTGTTGGCTCCGTCATCTTTGCACCTAAAAGAAGACCAGAATCCTTGTTGTTTATGAAGACCTGATTGAAATTATTTAAGTTTCTCAGTTTACAATTTTGAATTGTATAAATTTTGAGTTGAAAAGTGGTGATGGCCGTAAATTGCTTACTTTGTAGTCTACAATTGTAATTTTACAAATAAGACATAATGACTTTCCATTATTGTCAATAAAACAAATTTTTCTAACCATTCTTTCTGAAAGCTTCTACTTTATATATATGTCAAAGCGTTGACCGGGAAGCGAACCGCTGGGCCATCAACGCTTCTTCTTTATATATATTTTTTGAAATTTCTGAGGTCATGTTAACAAAAAATTTAAGAAAATTTATTTCCAAAGTCTGAAATTCAAACAAAATAAATAATTAAAATAAAAATGTCTAATATTCTTGTTTTAAAAGATTCGTAAATGGTGAAACAAATTGTCTAAGAAACAGGCATTCTTAAAATAAAATTACAAAAACAATTTAGAACCAAAAGCAGTTTTGGACTGTATTTATTTTTGATTGATATTTTTCTGTTAATTCTTAAACATGTTTAATTATTATTTACCACCAAAAATGCTTTCCAGTTTTATTTTCAAGAGTTTTTTTATAAGTTCATTATTTATAAACAATTAAAAAAAATTTTTAACCTGTACGCATGTCTTTAGAAAACTTGTTTAATTTTTGAAAAAATATGAAATAAGACATTTAGCTGATAGGAAAACTATCATTGAAATATAAAACTACAAAATTGCACAAATCATAAATATACACGTGATCTCTCCATATGCGCATGTAGTAATATATAAGATTCAGTAGATGTCGCTAATGTACAAAACTTCCAATATATTTGAAAATAGTATGTGCGATATATACATGATGCAATTTGTAATAAGTAATAAAAATTTATATTATAAATGTTTGTGCAATTAATATTGGATTTCAATAGGTGCCGCACTTAATTAAGAGCCACCTTCGTCCACTATTATTATATACCATTAGTACAAACACCAACACCTATTTAGGAAGGACATTTCTAATACTGCCTTATTTAATATGTTGGCAATTATAGAAAGTTTTTTTTAAAACTTTCAATGCTTTTAAAATCAGTTTTCTTAAAAAAATCGACCCAAAATACACAATTGTTAATGCATTGTTTTTCTGTTGGCAATATTAGTTATGAAAAGTTCAACTAAATAAAGTTACATCACATCCAAATGAATAAGAACGGCAGCAAACTTTTGTTTCCATCATTATAATCTTGCAGAACTTTATTTGATATTTAAAAAATTGAATATTACAACTACCGGATGAGTTTTAATCACATTTATTAGTGTTATTTTCTTTATTATGACCATTAATGGAAATTATTATAAAAGTCTATTAATTTGAATTCAAAACTGATTAAAAATAAAAAATAATAATCCAAAAATATACATATATCTATATATAAAAACTGTAATGACTGAAATGTTCAAAATTATGAAAATTGAATTTAAAAGGTGCTTACTTGAAATTGAAAACAACATATATAAAATTTTATATATATAAAAAATACACTATAATATAAAATTTTATATATATAAAAAATACAAACTATATTTTATTAAAATCATAGGTTACAATTTCCACCTCCAAACTTAACCAGTTATTTCTGATGTTCAGACATGATAAGATCTCTTAAACAATTTACCAATTATTATTTTAATTTTTAAAATTATTTTCATAATTGAAAAGAAATTCATTTGAGAATTATTAGTTAAAATAATGTATAATGTAGGAAAATTAATATTATGTATATAATTAAAAACAAAAAGAAAAAAATTTCTCAATTATGTATTCTGAATTATTAATTTTTAACTTAATTCTTATGTATCCGTAATTATTAATTAACCAAATATGGAAATAAGATTTAAAATACACAAAATCAATAGTATTCTCATTTATTGAACAAAAGATGTATTAGTAGGAAGTAAGTTGGATTTTTTAAATCAAGAGAATCTTGGTCATATATATCTAGATTTAGTCACTCTGATGTGGGAGCAACTTATAATTATATATATATTTCCAACAGAGCAGTGTTTATCTTTTTGATGATTGGCACCTTCTGGAATCTGAAAAGGTTCTTGCATTCCCTTGAAAAATCAGTTCCGATTTTTTTAATAGAGGAAATTATATTTATTGTAAGATAATTTATTGAAAAGTACATTTACATTTAAAACAATATCTCAATCTTTAATGGAAAGGTTGTTGCTGCTTATTTGTAATGAAGCAAGCCTCCTGTTTTGAAAGAGCCACGGATAAGTCATCACTTTAAGCAATTTCTGGCTTTTGTTTTTATGTGCAAAAGTGCCGAAAACCTCATTTCACACAGATAGGTAGTGGCAAATGGTGTGTCTGCAATTGTTTTTGTTAGCTATGAATAAGGTTCTGTGTACACCAGAATTGTTGTAAGTCCAGTTTTTCCATGTTCCATTTGAATATGTGCAATAGTTCACATTTCAATAAGATTGCTTTTTATTAAATCTTTGTTGTTCCTTGAATTTAAGTTAAATAGAAATGGATCCAGTATTCATCTCTGAATTTTACTAATATTTTTCAAGGAAAAATATCCATTAAATGTTCAATTGTAAATGTATTGCAACTTCAGGCATAATTGTGATTTTCTCATTTTCCAGAATGATGGAACCAAGCAAGGGACAGTTTGCAAAATTCCCATTTTCAATTAGACATGCCTACATTTCTAGTTTTTCAATATATTAAGATAATTTTTCATTTGCTATTAGTGTTCATACTAAACCCTTGCACTGATGTATTCAATTCATTCAAGTGATTGAATATATCTGCAAGTAGGCTAGTTGAAGTATTGCATCTTTTTTACAAAGGCCTTAACTAAATTAGTTTTGATTAGTAACTGTATAATTTCCTCATGCAATTCAAAAACCCTGTTTAGCATGCTGTCTTTGGAGAACCATTGTATTTCAGTGTGATAAAGAAGCATAATATGAACAGTACCGATTTCTTCGCAAAAAGCATGAAAGATATGATGATTAAGTGTTCATTCTTGGATATATTTTACAACATTTACTGCAGTAGGTATTGTTTTAAAATCTCTGGCAAAGCTTTTGAAGCAATGCATCTTGATATGTGGAAAAAATCTGTAATTTTTGTCCAACATTGCAGGTGCACCATCAGTGCAAATTGAGCATATCATGTTCATTGATATGCGAAGTTTCAAAAAGTGTTTAATGTAACTGAAAACATCAATTCCTTTTTATATCAACTTCAGTGGTCACAATATAAAAATTCTTCTAACTTTTCTCTTTCCTTAATGTATCACACAAATAACAACAGCCGATTGCAATTATCAACATCAGGTGACTTATCCAGCTGAATACCCACTTTTAGAAGACTGGTCTTGATATATTCTACTATTTGCAGTAAAATAAGTCACCGAGACCTTGAATGCATGATCAAATCACATCATTTGATAATGATTTATAAACTTTTTTTGTGCTTCAGAATCTAATCAAATTTTCACAATTTCTAATGTGGATGGTCATATTCCTCAGCTATTGTATGAGCTTTTTTTCCCTTAGCACACAGATATGCCACTTTTATGAGCAACTTCTAACAAGGGCTTTTGAATTGCCACAACATCAAATTTTATAATAATACCACTGGTATCAAACCGTGCCTTCTTAGACTTCAAAATGTTAAGACCATGTCCTGCAGTTTGCTGATTTTTGCAATGCTGTAACAACTTTGACATTTTAAGATTGGAGTTTGAAAATATCTTGCAACAATCATCTTTCCATTGATGTTTTTTCAACGTAGTGAGGATTATTACAATCAATGAAATAATAATCAGAAATTATGTACAAAAAATAATTATAATTTTTTTAAAATTTACGAGAAAAAAGATTTAAGTTTGTGTAATCAATTGACCCTATCCAGTATGGGCTTTAACCACTGATTAATGTTAGCATATTAAAATTGGTAATTCTATTAACCTGTTCAGGCTGCTTGGTGGCGTTGTTTGTAGACAAAATGCACACAAATATAACGTTACCGGGTCGGCCGGTTTTTTAATTATCTATCCGCGATTTATTATAAGAATAAATTTAATAACATTAAAGATGAAAATAAAATCATAACCATATGGGATTTATTTTATTTAGTGATTTATTTTAAATTATTCATTCATTTCTGCATCAAACTGCCTCGTTATCAATAGTACTCCGATTATGTAACAATTTTTTTTATTCTTTCTTTTTCTGGATACAGACGTTTTGAAGTTATTATTTAAATATTTTATTCTAAAATACATCCTACTTTTAAAATATAGTTTCGTCATTTTCTCGTCATATTGTATAAGATTTAATAAATTTTTATTATAATTTTTATATTAAAAATTATTGTCATTATGCTATAATTATATATAGCTTAAAATTTTATACCACATATTTAAGTTAGAAACTTCTCTTGCACCCCAGGTTAAAAAACACTGCTCCAGAATATAATTTTACTATAATTTTTGTTAAAAAATAAATTGAGTTAAAACACTTTAAAAAATCTCATTTTTTGTATATCTCGGACGACTGGTTACTTTTCTAGCATTATTTTTTCTCAACTGTACTATCTTTTTTTTTTTAAAGTGTCAAGGCAGTCGCGCTGACCTCTCGACCACCAATGCAAGACTACTATCTTATTTTAAGACATAATTCTTAAACTTTAAAGATTTTATCTTGTTGGAAGACAAGAGTAATAAATTTTGGAAGAACCAAAGATGCAAAATTGTAGGAAAAACATGAAGTTACTAATGAATACCTAGTTAAAAAATCACAACAGGTCCCAATAGAAAGAAATAATTTATTTCAGAAATAAGAACAGCAATAAGATTGACAGAGATACCTTGACGCTGACATAGATTCAGAGCAATTTAGACGTATCAGAATTAAAACTAAATTTTAAAAGTAATAAGTTCTAAAAAAAATTTTTAAAAAATACCATTAATAAATTAACAAAAATATGGGGAGGGGGATTAATACATTTGAAAATAAGTAATAACAATACATAAGATAATATAAATTCAAATAAAAAGTGAAAAACATTTAAGGACAGTGGAGCAAAAGGAAAATTGCAATGGATTAAAATAAAATGATTTCTAAAATATATATATACTGTATTAAGAAAAAATAAATATAGAAAGCTAAATGTGAATTAAGATGTTTAACTAAGAAATCTCTACACTTGTGGTTAGAAATTACAAAGATTCATTTATAATAAAACACTTTGTGGTAAAAGAACAAGTCAAAAAATGAAGCAATATGAGAATATGTAAATTACTTGTATGATAGAAATATATATTAATAGAAAGAGAGATGACAAAGTAAGTTAAAGAAATGGATAACATAAAAGCTACATTTGAGATGTATATCAAAGCTAAAGAAATTGACATAATTTTTGTTCAATTATTGAAAAATATGGAAGAAACTGGTTGAAAATATAAATATTTGCAATTTATAATTAGAGAAGGGACGAATTGCTTTTTTTTACTAACCTGCTCAATCAAAAGTTTTTTTTATTTAAATAAAATGGATATTTTTTTTCCCCATATGTCATAGCATCGGCCAGGAGGCGAACCCACAACCGTCTGCAACCAACTGCTTGCTTGCAAGGCAGTTGTGCTGACCTCTCGACTAACAATGCTTGACAATAAAATGGATATTTGATATCCCATTTGTAAGTTTCTTGGGAAACTGGAATAGTTGAAAATGAGGGCAATCCTATTAAAATGAAGACATCTGATCTCTTGAATTTATGATAATGTATTTAAGTTAAGAAAGAATTTTAATAAGTCAATCATTAAAATTTGCATCAAAATAAAAAACTTGAAATAGTTTTAAAATGTCTTTCACATTGGATAAAATCGTTCCTTGACGTGGTTTTATGATCATGCAATAATGATTTAAAATGCCATGATTTATTTATAACATATTCTATCTGCTCAAAGTGAAGGAACTTTGTCACCCAGAAATACAGTTTAAAGTGGGAATGGACAAAGATATTGATCACGTTCTATTGGTGAACTGCCAAAAAAATTTGGAGTGACCACCTGAATTAACAGAAAATAATAGTAACCAATGCTATATTATACTAGATTTTAAACATAAAATATATCTTTCACTCACATCTACTATAGGCAAGAATTGCTTCGCAATTGAGGCAACTATATGATCAGACAAGCTGGCCAATAAAAATGTCAGATATGTTGGAGCATAAACCTGAATTATCTGCATTTGGTATCTGACCATTAAGTTGTATAACTAATCTTGCCACTCTGTCCGATACACCATCAATCTTCACAATCTTGTTCTTCCACTTTTTATTTATAATGAATCCTACTCCACTTGTATTTCCAATATTTGTGCCTTTATAGTAGCGTACATGCCCACTTTTTAAATCAATTGTCTCTTCAACTTTTTCTTCTAACTTCACAAAATCCAATAATGTTCCATTTAATATAAGACAGTTCTTCTAATTCTTGTAATGTTCCTTCACTTGAAAGTGATCTGCAGTTGTAAGTACCTAAATAAAAAAATCATCAAATGGCAGCCTGGATCCACAATCAGGGGATTCTTAGCACCCTCCACCTTTGGCCACCAACCGCTGCCTTGGTTGGTGACTTTACAGCCTCCTGGAAATAAGGGCCATGATTGTATATATCTATTGGAAAAATATTTATCATTTATACATATATTCATTCTGCCTTTTCAGGCAACTGAAAAAAAAGAACATGGTGTTTTTTGATCTTAAACTCAGAGGTAAAAAGCCAAAAAACTCACCATTCTGGCTAATGTGTGTTCATCAGCAGCCCATCCATGTTCGTATACGATATAAATAATCACATAATAACAACAGCTGCAATGACAAGAACGTATAGAGTGGACATTAGGAATTTGCCCTGCTCAGCCTCCAAGAGGAATCAAAGGGTCTCCTCTCAGTAAATAGCAAACTCCTTTCTGTAGCCTATATTATCAAGTAAACCAGCAATATATTTTTTTTATACATTTAATAATTAGCACCGGCATTTAGATAATACATGCACCTTATGTTTGCTGTATACCCATCTGGATCACCTCACCGATGGAGTTCTTTGGTATTTAAAATATTATGTGGACAGTAATTTAGTATGATTTATGAATGACTTCTGGTATATAGCCTACTTTCATTTAAAAATTATTGTATAAACTTAGAACCATATCATGTAATTTTAGTTAAGTTGGTTGCACTCTTCAATTATTAATATTTTACCAGTCTGTTAATTCAAATTTAGTTAGTGTATAATGCAAGGCTTATATAATTGCCTATATTCCATGCTCATTGGTATTGTACTAGTTTAATTTTATAAACTCAGTTAATTACAATTTCTAAAAGATATATGAGCTAATTTGAAATAAGTTAATTTTATTGATTAAGTTAATTTTGTGGGAATGTTGATGTCCATTCCACTTATTGGTCTTGTATTTAAATCTTGGAATAGTTAGTAGTAAAGGTTTGGATGTGCTTATGTACCAACTGATATATAAAAAATAATTGTAACAGCAAAGAATTCTGAGTATTGGATGTAAATAAAAGAAACCTGTACATAATATTTATTTTATCTAACCTTTAATAAATTTAATTACTATTATTATTAAAAATATTTAGTGTTTTCTTTTCTATATGTCAATTGTCTTGGGCTCACACACAAATTTCCATATAACTATTAGTTATTAAGTTTGCTATTTGCAAAGTTTATAATATTATAATTCTGATTTGTCAGAAATTTTTTGGTTGCAGTTTCAAAAACTTGCCATATTCAATAAAAATCTTTTGTGAAGCTTTTCAATTCCAAGACTGGAATTTCATATGAGAAAAATTAAAGTTTGAATATTTTAAATATCCATTCAAATTGATACAATTTTGGTGAAGATTATTATAGCTATTTTCAGACTGCATAAAATTTATAAACCATTCCATTACAGTGTGAAGATACAATCCTTGTACTTGGTAATTTAGTTTGTGTTGTCTACGGGATAATAGAAGGACATAAAATATCCCCTTTACCCATCTATTATTTTCGAACGATATCCTGGATAAATGGCGATAATTATTCTGAATTTTAGAATATTTACTTTTGCAATTGTTTAGCAAATGAGATATTTTCTTTATATAATTGTTTCCGTTTTAAATTATATGTTAAGCATTCTCTTATAAGAAAAGTTTATGCCTCCTAGTCTCCCAGGATATCAGTCATTCATTGGCAACCAGTGATTACATAAGTCTTCCAAAGTTATTCAAAACCCTAAGATCATCATCATCATTATTATTATGTTCATATTATTGAATAAAATATCCATTCAAATAAACATTTTTAATTTTCTATGTGCTATTGAGAAGCACACTATATTTTATTATTGCTCTGCGAGAGTAGAGTATTCAAATTCATGCTTTTGTTTGACATTCCGATATGCTAAACGTTGAATATTAAAATGAAGAATTGTATAAAGGGTTTCTGTTGGTGCAAATAACTTACACACTCAGAGAATATATTTGGATGAAGGGGAATTTAAATTTTGAAAGTATTTTAAAAATATAGAAGTGAAATTTAATCCTCTTCTTAATTTTATTAGTAACTATTTATTGTATAATAAACTTTATTATTGTTATTACTTTAAAATTTTCCCCTTTATCTTAATAGATGTCTCTGTAGTATTCCTTCATTTATTGTAACCGCCACTGAGCAAAAGCCTATTCCGTAAGAGTCTCATTATTATTTATTTTTCATTCCCTTTCCCTCCCTTTTAGGTTACAATATATATATATATATGGAACTTTATACGCACACACATTTTGAAAAATATGTTTGAAATGTTTTGAACTATAAAATTTGTGTTGCATTTTGGATAAGCTATACTTTATGTGTAAAGTTTTTAAAAAAATTATCATTAAATAATTTTTATGTAAGTTTTTTGTCATTTATCTTTAATAAAAATAGATTAAACAGTCATTGTTTCTATATATTGTACCATTATCGTGGTTGGTACATTTAATAATTTGTCTAAAAATTATTAAAATAAAATTATTCATTAAAAGAAATAGTATGTAAAAGTTTAAGAGTTTTATTGCAGTTTGTTTTCGTAAACGTAAAATTAAAAATCGAAGAGTTTTTGAAATAAAAGTTACAATTAATTAATTAAAAGAGAGAAGGGGGGTTTGCTTTAGAAACATCAAACTAAAAGTTTTAAATTTAAAGAGTTTTGCTAGAAACAATTAATTCATAGTTACATAAAATTAAAAGAAGTTAAAGAGTTTTTATTATTATTATTATTATTTAAGTAAAAGAAAAAAAAGTCATCTTAAAAACTAAATAGTGAATTGATCTTAAATTATATAGGTGCGTAAATGATGAATTAATGAGTTTGTTAGTAAAATATATACGTGTGATTGTAAATATAATAAATGTATGCGTAGTAAATAAAAAAAAAATGATGTAGAAAATTAAAAACACTCAGCGATGGCTGCTAATTAAATGATCTCCAAAAACACGTAATTAAAAGATTATCAAAGGAATGCAATTAAAAACAAAAAAAGAGCTTTGACAACAGATATAGCTGGAGGATATCAAAATGACATGTCTCATGTATAAATAGTCAATTTTTTATCGGACAATCAGTTGCGTTTGACAAACAGTTGAGATTACAATTTAGATTGTGCGGTTGAAATTACAATTGAGACTGTGCAGTTGAGATTAAATCCGTCAATAATGCAGTGTTAAAAAATATCAGAAACATACGACTTTTTCCAGCCCGAGTTCCAGTGAAACAGCAATCTACCCAGAATAGAAAAATGCCTGCATAACAACTTGGAGAATCGCTGTCAATATTTAACTGTCTCCAAGAATAATACCAATGAATAAGCATTAAACCTTTTCAAGAAACTTCAAATCTAATCGGTTAGAAATATTTCATTAGAAACAGCAAACTCTAAAATCCTAGATAATAACATTTTTCTTATACTCATTTCTAAAGTAGCCATCGCCTCCAAGAGTCAAAGAATATGAACTCTATAGCATACATAGACGAACTATTAATGTGTGTGTTTAAAATGTTGTGTTATTGATTTCAATGTATTTTAAATATTATTTATACTTTGTTATATGATATTAGTGTGTGAATTAAAATGTGCGTGATCCTGATACCAGTGTTACGTTGGTTAAAATTTACAAAAGTATTTAAAATTAGTTTGATAAATGTTGATTAAAATAAATTGTCTTTTAAACTTAAAGCTTTATCTGTCGGTCAATTCTTTTGCCAATAAATTAAAATAATAATGTTATTGATTACAAGTAGCTGAGCTAGTCATGGGTATAACTTAGGCATTGAATTAGTGGCCATTGTTTAAAGTGCGTTATTTATTTTCTGGGTAAGTAACTGACGCCCGAGTTTCTACAAAACAAAAAAAGTGCTTTGAACGTGGTGTTGAATTTAACAGTCAAAAAGAAGTTATTTGTGTGGTGTTGAATTTAACAGTCGAGAAGAAGTTATGTCCTGGAAATGTAACGCTAGTTATATATTTTATAGTTATCATTTGGACATACATACTTTCCGAGTATGTTCTTCTCTGCCTAAGAGGCCGGTATGTAAACAGAAATTAACACACAAGTCTTTTTGCTGACTTGTGATTTTTTTTTTTTTACTTAATTCAATATAAATGTGAAAGATTATTATATATTTGTATCGGAAAACTTACTTTTGTTAATTTACAACTGCACTGTCTAAATATATGTATTCAAAGAACTGTAAAAATTTCATTAACTTTAGTTTCATTTAAGTACATAATTTTTCACTTTTATTCCTGTCATTTTTGATAGACTATAGTTAATAATAAATAATACCTGATCTCCTAAATATAAATTTACAAAATGCATTATAAAAAGTTAATAAAAGCATATGAAAATCAGTATAGTAAAATTTTATAAAGAAAAAAAAATACCATTTTTCACTGTAAAAACGTGTTTAAAAAAAAAAAAACGATAACAATAACTATTTTTATTTATAATTTTTTATTATTTTTAAAAAGGCCAATAGATGTGTATGGCACCTTCAAATTTATATCAAACATTCAATATAAAAAAATACTTGATATTAAACATTACAATCAATAATAATTCTTTACAGAAATTCACTTCTAAACTTTTAATAAGAATGGCCAATATTTTAATGGCTGTTTTTGAACTAAACTGAAATCCAACAAACACATTTAAAATGATTTTGAAGTAAGTTACATGATTTTTTTTTTCCAAAAAAAAAAAAAAAAAGAAATATTTTATCACAAAATTTTAAATTACAGCCAACATGGATGGTTTCAGGTATTTATTTACTATTTTTGCAAAATTTATTATATATTTAGTTTCTTAAATATATATATATATTAACATTATTCAAAACATAAAGTTAGGTTTACACACAAACACAAATAAGATTTTATTGCTAAAATGAATTATATATAATGATGATTTAAGGATAAAAATAAAAAAAAGCTTTAAGACTATAAGACAGCATACCCATATTTTTAACCAATTTGAGATCCATTTATATCAACTTGAAATAAAAAAACTATTTAATACTATAAACATGCACACACACACACACACACAATATACAGCAAAATAAATTTATAGCGTCCAAATATGCAATAATTATTTCCTAAAGCAAGTAATATTTCTAACAAATTAGAATTGTTTGACATTCTAACTATAAAGGACAAGTTTTTTTCTCTTCTAATTATATATATATATATACACACACACACACATGCATGCATGCAATGCACATACAGAAAAAATAAAGTAAACTAGAAAACTTTTGTATCAATATTAATATCTGTGTTTGTGTGTGAATATAAATCAAAAACATATATTTAAAAACAAAACTGGTCCCAAAAATAAAAATTAGTAACACCTGAAAATTCATATAAATATATATATATAGGATTGATAAAAAAAAAAATTCAGCTTCGTGATAGTAATTTAAAAATTTGTCAGTCAAAACTAATAATAAGTAATAATGAATAAATCACTTAACTTCAGTGGAGAACTGTTTTTTAAAATGATTTAAAAAACCTAATGAACTGTTGAAAAACATCTGAGATTTGTTATGTAATGGTGTCATATGCACATACTAACTTTGGTTTAAAATTTTTTTTTATGATCTGATGAATGTATTATAAAAAGTATAAAAATTTTGGGTCAAAAATGGTTTAAAGTGCCCAAGAATAAATATGGCACAATCAGCAAAAATAAATAATAATGTGAAAAAGTTCTTATTTAATTTATAAACCAGAAAGTATAGTGCAAAAGATGAGGCCAATGCTCAAGATAGACATAAGAACAAGAAATATCTGGGAACAATTAATAATCTACATACATCTGTAAATGATATAAAAATTATTGTTGATGCTTCCCAACAAACACTTGTAATTGACAAAAAGCAAAAAAAAAAAAAGGATACAATATATATATAATAAAAATTAATTTTCTCAATATTACATTATTTTGTTGAAGAGATTAGTAAGTAGTATGTGTATAACTATTTATAATTGTTATATCTATCAAAAGAACCAGATGTCTGTCAAAAGTGGAAAAATTTAAAATAAGCAAATATCTCCAGGATACTATAAGTCATAATGTAGAGCAATCTGGATAGGATATTTATGCTATATTACTGACATGATGTATCACAGTTGACAGAAATGCTTCAATTGTAAGAAAGTAAAACAATCTAAATGTAATATTGCTAAGATAGACTTTAATAACTTTTCATTATGAAAATAATAACACATTTACGTTAGTAATAGCAGAAATAAGATGTCTGATTAAGTAGACTTCTTTAAAATAATAATAATTATAATAAAAAAAATATTTTGAAAACTGAAAATTCTTTCTTATCAATCCAATATATGCAGCTATTATAATTAAATATGATTCAATCCAATAAATAAATGAACAAAAATTTTGAACAAAAAGAATATTATATATATTTTACTGGAAATTTTTAAAAAACGATTAAATATATTGTTAGTAACTTAGAACAAAAAAGTCAATTGGCAAGGCAGTAGCGCCCTCTAATCAGAAATATTAACCGTTTTATCTTGTAATCCTGTTAACATGCATAAGGATTTGTGTTAAAAAATAACAGAACTGAAAACTTTCAGATTTTTTTTTTTAAAAAAAATAAATAAATAATAATCATCAAATTAAGTTACTCATAGTTCACCGTTAGATCAGGGCAAAATATTTTTTTAAAAAAATAAAGCCTTGCTAATGTGAACATAAATGACTGAACATTAGATGTCAAATTTGCATAAAATATGAATGATCAATTTCTGGAAACGCAAAAATGAAATAACACTTGACCATCTTAAAAAAAAAAATCTCTAAAAAGCTATAACTCACTTGAAGGTAAATACAGTTGGATTGCTATATATATTGTACAAAAAATATTTCCTATATATAACTTGTAGATATATAAAATCTGTATATATAAAATCATATAACATCAGAAAAATATTTATTTGCAAACAGAATGCCTTAATTAATTGAATTTACAAGAATGTTTCTATTTTGTGTTATCACATTTAAACAAACAAATATTTTTAAAATGAGGCAAATATGAGATTTACCCACAATCAAGAAAAAAATAAAATAAACCTTTGGGAAATCTATTATACCACACTAGTGGTAAAACAGTTCAGGCTTGAAAAACACGTACCACTTATGTGGTAAATGTATAAGCCAAAAAAAAAAAAGTTATGTTAAAAATATATGCTCCCTCTTTCCAAAGTACGTCGTTTTTTTTGTTCGACGTAGATATATATACTGTAAAATCACAGTAAATTTCCAGCAATATTACTAAACCAAGGTATATCATACTTACCCCAAATTTAAATCATTTCAAAGTGTTTATTATATTGACAATCAAAAATGGAAATATTCAAGTAAATAAAAAATATGTACACAGAAAGGCACCAAAACTTTATCTACAAATGATTGATAGTGTGTGTGGGTTACTTTCAATCTTCAACTTTTTGAACTGTCCATTGTGTCGCCATAAGTTCAGTCAATGCTTAAGTAATATATAAATATTACACATTCTTCTATAAAAGTGAGATTAATTTTATACTAAACAAAAAAAAAAAAAAACTTAGCAATTCTCACTTCTAGAAGAATGTTTATATATATCAACATATAATTTGAAATATGTATAAAATTTATGCTGAATTAATGGTCGCATTTATTTCTTCAATTTCCTTATGCATATTATTTCATTAGAGTAGATTTTTATTAGAAGATCCAGAAACCCTAGCAGAGAAGGATAAACAGTGATTAATAACTAAGCTGAACTGTTAAAATGGAGAAAGAAAAACGGACATTTTAAGTAAAGAAGAAGAGAAGAAACCCACATACCAGAGAAGTAACTTTTGTTACAAGTTCCACTTAAAGCTAAAGAGGCATTAGCATTAAAATTATTTCTAATTTCTGTTTACAATAATTACACGATATGTGTATACCCATGATTTCATACAATTACGTACATACATACATATATATATATATATGTGCCAAGAGGCTAATCCTTTGTGAACAAAAGTCGCGCTGCAATGTAAGTACTACGAAAATAGTAGTTAAATAATAAAAAAAAATTATAATAAAATTTCAGTTAACTTTTTACAATTTTTTTATATTTTATAAATCATTTGAAATTATATATGCCTTCTATAATTGATAAATAAATCAAGAAAGGAAGGGGATGGTCAATAGTAATAATGTAAATTTAGAGATTTATTTCAATATAACAATTTGTAGGCATTTAAATCATTTACAAATAGTAATAAAAAGCATATTTTTCAACATTCGCCACTGAAGTACATATATACATACGACAAAATCACAACAAATGATATAGTTAATATTCAAAATGAATGCTGTCGCAAACTCATCAGACAATTGAGCAACTAAACTAAACTACATTCTGCCAGCAACTTCACCACAAAATTTCTTATTTTTTTAAAAAAATATTAAAATATTTTGAAGACTCTTCAACAGTGAATTTACAAAACACATGTCTACATCCGTTGTATAAATATGTGCGCACTTATATGGATACGTGTGTGCAAACTTTGATCAAATCCTGCAGTTTAGCATTTTAATAAACAGCTTTAATAGCTGAATCCCTTATAAATATATATATATATTAAGCCACCATATATAAACATATAGAATAAGCCTTTTTTCAGCTGATAAAAACTGTTAAAAAATAATATATCAAAATCGAAAATATGATCCTACAATTCTATCCAAAATTCACCTTCAATTTAAGACCAAGTCTTAAATTCAGATTAAGATTAATCACAATATGAATTATTTTCTACTATTACGTATGTATTACATAAGTGCATAAATAAACCGAATTAATTTTTTTTTTTTTTTCAACTCGTAAACTTTTTTTAACATTATTCCATTATCTGCTTCAGTCTTAAGACTTATCGTAACACAAGAGAAAATGTATAACTACCACTGCAAATCTCTATCCAGCAAATGGCAGCATGATAATGCCTTCATTCTAGTTTTTCTTTAGAGCTATTTGAGAAACTTGGCTCTATTGGAACCAATTTAAAGATTATTTTCAGTAAGTCTTTTAAAATCAATAATACTAACATCACAAATGACACCGAGAATCAAAATAAATCGTCAGAGATTCTACCTTTGCAATATGAAAAAAAAAAAGATCTCATGACTTTGGAAAGAGGTTTAGTTACATGATATAGAACTGACAACATTCATGCATGAATCCTTTGTCTTAATTGTTGAATATTTTTTTTTAAGTTGAGGATATATCCTTTATTTGAAATGAGATAAATATCTGGCAAAATTTGATTCTTATTTCTCTATTAGATTAATTACACACCACATATGAACTTCAATCAATTTTAAGATTACCAAATGACCGATTTGCTTGTGGTACTAAAATATAGCAACTGTGTGTGAATATGCACACATGTATGCATACAAACACACACATTTTCATATAAATAATTTAAACCACATATTTACGTAGAAAAATCAGGCCTATAAATAAATGATTGCTGGCAGAACTCTTGTTAGTTTGTTTTTTGAACAATTTAATGTAAACTTTTTGAAATTCTATACACTATAATACATTTTATACAATAAACAAAATAATATATATATATATATAAACATAAATCCTAGCACCTCCAGTACCATTAACATTAACCATGAACTTTCTGCAACCAATAGGCAAGAAGATAAGAATCCCAGACCCGGATTAAATTGGGAGGAGAAAAACACCTTCAATTTTTCACCTATATTGTTTAATAATGTTATTAAAACGAACAAAAAAAAATTAATAGTTAAGATTATAATTTCCCAGTCCCATCTGTTAATTATATCACTAAAGTAATGACAAAATTTATGTCTATTTATTTCAGTGATTTCCTCAATCAACTAAGTTGACATTATTGATATAAATGAGGATATTAAAAAAAATCAATTTTAATCTCTTCTAATTTTTCTTTAATGATATAGTTTGCAATTCATGAATTGGAGCAAACAAAACATTTGTCCTGAATATTTTTTTGAAATATTCAAGAATAATTTTCATCTAATATTTAAAAAAAAAAAAAAAATCAATTACATATATTAATAAATTGATATTTTAAATTTAATACGTTCCACCATTAATTTTATCAATGTCTTATTTGGTTGTTTCTACATGTAACATGTGAATAATAACTTAGTTGCATTTTAAAAAAGTGGACTATGTAAACAGAGAAAATTTTCCAGGTGCTAGTTATATCTATGTATTACCTATTATTGGAATTGCCATCCACATATCAATGTAGACAAAAGAATGCTAATCAATAAGTTTGATTTTTTATTTTGTAAAAAAAGTAATATATTAATTACTGACAGGCAAACACAATATTGAAGAAATTGAATAAAAAAACATCTGAAACTTATTGTTAAACACAAACAAAAAATATTTGAAAATAAATTTTCACTGATTTACAAAATTGGATTCAACCTTACCGCTAATTTAATTTCTATCAAAACATTTACATTGATCATAGTTATTAAAAATATTCAATCATTTTTTTGTTCGTTAAAGATATTAATTTCAGGTTTGTTTTCCATTTATTATAGAATTGCATTTGCTGTCATTGGTAATTTATATCACTGAAGTTATAACAAATGATTTGTGGCCAAATATTATTATGAATTATTTTGAAGTAAATCCTGCGCAGTGTGAAACTATCTAATTTATTCAAAATTGGATTTGTCTTCATCGGTAATTATCTTCTTTTTTTTTTTTTTTACAAAAAATGTTAATTTCAAATTTTCTAAATAAATTTTGTTATTCTCATGTTTACAAATATGCTATATTATTTTTGTGGGTTTTTTTTGCTATGCATTCATATAAGCTATTTACCATGATTACTAATAAAATTTATCACCAAATTTTTGAATTGATCACACTAATTGAAAAAATATTATTTTTCAAACACTATTTATTTGCTAAATATATTAATCATTTTGATTTTTTATAAAAAAAAAAAATAGCAATTTTTGTCTATGTGGTATACGAATGATGGCTCCACCAACGAATTGTACAAAGATGCAACTAGCAACATTTCCCTTTTGTAAAATTTAAAAATAATGATTTTTTTTTTTAAAAACACGGATTACACAAACTCACTGTAAATTTTAAGACCAAAAAACCGAGTTGAAAGACTAACCCTCTTATCACCTATAAATTACAAATTTAATGTTCATTTCTGACAGCTGTTGAAGTCTGCGATTTGCGATAATTTTCCATTGTATGCCTTGTGCGATTGAATGCATCTGTCTTGACAAAGTCGACTGTTTTATAGACAGTTCCAGAGTTAGAAGGGTAACGATCAGGAGATTTTGTTTTAGGACTCTGATTGTAAACTTCAGATTCTAAATCTAAATCCAAATATTCTATCGTTTCCTTTTTGGGTTTTGTTAATGTGTTCTGGCTCTAAAAAAAAAATAAAATATATATATATTCCATAAATCTTAACAGCATATGAAAAAACAGAATCATATATACATACATGCACTATTCTTCCATAAATAACAGTGTGAACTGTGTTAAGAGAAAAGCAAGCAATAGTAAAGTAATATTAATAATCAACTAATCAATTTTATTAGCGATTATGTCCACCTGTCTCCACTCAGAAAACTTATTTATATAAAATATTTGCTAAAAGATATAAAAAAAACACTTTAATATGAAATCTTTCTACCTAATCATTTAAATATAATATAGCAATTCGTCAAATGTTAATACAGAGTTTCTTTAATATAAATAAATAAAATAATAACTAAATAATATTCCCAAGTGCTTTCAACTCTTACGAGTCCTTATTGAAGCAATAGGATCTGTAGGTCAGATCCATGCTTCACGTCTTTCTAGATTACTAGACAAGGATCAAACCTGATCCACGCATGTTACGATGTTTGTAAAACTTTCCGTCTGCCATTTTATCTACATTTAAATTTTAGGCCAGTAAATAAGTTATTAAAGTATTAATTTTCTATTAAAATGTTTTATTATAAATATTAGAGGGACACAGATATATATATATGCAAATACACTTATATAAAATTACAGACGGAAACTTTTATAAAAATCAATACATAAATTTTAATATGATATTTTTTTTAAGTATTTTATTCTGGAGATTTGCTTTCACGATAAACCTTACTAACATTCCATAGCGTCAAACAAAAGAAAATCCATTAACAAAATGGTAATGGATTTTCTAATTAAAGTAAAATCAAAATAGAAAAAATAATTTGAAATATAAATTCTGCAAATTTACATTTAATTAAAAATAGATTTGAAACAATTAAATCATTGGGTTTAGCAGGAGAGTTAATCTCAAGAATACAATATAAATATACTTTAGGTTGATAATTGCGGTCGTTGGAATTCCAACAGTCAATTAGCCTGGAGCATATGAAAAAGGAAATTTCCCAAAAATAGTTGAAAAGGGTATAAATAGTCAAACAAAACAATAGAGGTTGGCCAATCACAGTTTTTGTCAGCGATTGCCTGGCAAATCCACGACAGTCAAATTTTTAAAAATAATGATAAAATGTTCCAAAGCATGGTAGCAGAGTAGACAGCGTCAACCTGCCCATCTCCCGTGTCCTAAATATGATCATCAAAATACCAGAAGCCGGAAAAACCTCATAAAAATGAACTGCGAAACTGTTCAATTCATAGCAAGCTATGCCTGTGTGGAAATTCAGTTTTCATTGTGGGATTCAAACTTCCACATGGACTAATAATAAATTAGGTAATATGTTTCCAATTTGTTAATTTCTAACCACCTAATTTATTCTTCTAAAACTACAGTGATACAGTAATGTAAATCCTGCTAATTTTTAATGTCTTCTAAAATGTAATCCTCATAATGTAATTTAAAATGTAACTTAATATTCTGTAAACTATGCTTGCTAGTACTTAAAATCTAATGTCTTTGCTCTCCTTCTATCAGTCTAAAAGTTATGCCTCTTAATGCTAAACTTCCTTCTAATTGCGGTTTAGAAAATAATATTATTAATTACTTAAATGAAATGAAGATATGCCAATTTTGTTCCATCTCGACAAAAGCTTTATCTAAATAAATATTTTGCTGGCTATTTCCCGACCAATGTTTGTCAGTAAATAAAAATAAATAATTCTCTAGCTTTGAAGATTTTGGAGCAACCTTTGTTTTGTCGAGATGAAACCATTTTATATTATGTGTTTTTTTTTCTTATATTAATATGTACACGGTTTAGTTGTAAGGAGGCGCTAGATTCAAGCATGAGTGTTATTTAGTTTAATTATTTCATTTTTAAAGAGTGAAAGGGAGAGGATTTATATAATTATATTCATGTTAAATAATAGGAGAGAAATAGAATGTCATTTGAAATGTTAGTGGGATTTTGTGTTGAAGGGAGAGACGTGTCGCTCATTACAGATATTCGTAATAATTAATGCTTATATTATTCTTGTTGGTCTGATTTTGGTCAATCCGTATAACATTTGTGTAATCTTTAGCTCAGCACAATTTTATATTTAAATGCTAAAAAAATATTTTCCAGTACACCTGAGTCTCATTTTATGCGGTAGATAGGTTCCTCAGAAAACGCGCACAAAAATAAATGTAACTTACCTTGAAAAATGGGGAATATGTTCCAGTAATTTTCAGAAGTCGCATAAAAGCAAATCAACAAGGAAAAATTACTTTAAAATTCGCATTAAAAAAATAAGGAAATAAAGTATGACTAATAAAAAATTTCAAATATTTGAAAAAAACTAATACAAGACAAACTTTTTTTTATTTTTTTTATCAACTACAGTATTTAATTTTACATTTTTTCATACATATTTTAATCATTACTGCTGTTTGACAATATGCTTTCGTTTGTGAACTAGTAAGAAATCAGATTCGTGACATGATGTATAACTAGCGCCACTTTCAGTCTTGAGCTGTGTTAATGGTTTTCTGTTTCTATATTAAAAAAATGAGATCACAATCAAAACAAAAAAATTATACATTATCATTAGAAAGATTATTTTTAGTTTATAAAATCAATAAAATCTTCGTTATTATTTATTTTAAAAATTTAAAAAAATATTTATTTCTGTTAATATCTAACAAAATACGTTTTAAAAGTTTAAAATTTTTGAATATTTATTGTGATATTTTTATACGTACATATAAATCTATTATTATTATTTACTCATTAGTATAAGTAGGTTATTTACATAGAAGCTAAGATTCTAAATACATCTTCAGGCCATATTCATGTTAGCTGCTAATATAACATTATATATATTTAAAAAAGCATTTCAAGTCAAGATAAGTTATTAATAATTTAAATTTCTTGATATCTAATAAATATAGTGAAATATGAAAGGTATTAAGAAGAAACATGAATCACATAACTTCAAAATCGCATTAAAATAATCCGCATAAAACGAGACCCAGGTGTACTGTATTTTGCCTTGCCGGCATTTGGCTTGATTACTTGTCTTTTGTTCTTTATAATCGTTAGATCAAAACTAGACCACGTGATAATTTCACTGGCCATCTTATCAGGATATAAAAGCCAAAATGGGAAGAACCGGGACAAGCTAAGCTCAGCTAGCCTTGGCGAGTCTCATCTTTGACCTGAAATATTTTAGGTTTGCCAATGGCACAGACCATTCTTACTTTATTTCTTGGTGTCATGGGAACGGGGCAAGTGAATTGAGTCTGTGCTGGTAATGTAACATCGAATGCTGCGATTTGTTCACTTTCCTTTGTCTGAGCACAGCATGGCGGATTGACCACGATTTGATTAATTTATGTATTATAAATCTTGAAATATTTATTTGCGAATATCGCGATCCATTTATATTCCTATAGTTTGAGTTAATCATTTCTCTCTTAAAATAAATTCAATCATAATAAAATTATGCTTAAAATAGCTCTTTCAAATATCCATTCCGATATCTCAGACTTGGGCGGGCGTCTCCCATAAATCGCTAATCATGACATTTGTTAGATTGACATATAAACTATACTGTTCTCTTGCCAGATGCATAATAAATGACAGAATAGAAATTTGTGTTAAGTAATTTATGAAATCAAATCAGAGACATTAAATCAATTATCAAAATGTTTTATTAAATATATCTGTAAATTTAAGCTACTTGTGGTTCGTCTCGATTCCTTCATTCTAAAATTAGTATTTTCTAATTAATTATTGTGCTGCTATCTGATGACTCAAGGTCACACACATACCATTTTATATTTAAATAAGTAGATAGTCTAATTAAAGTTAATAATTAGAGTTAGACATACGAATTAGTTGAGGCTCATGCTCCACCATTGATGCTAGTGGGCCGGAGTGTGGAAAAGATTAATTGCTTGCCTCAAAAATGTTGTTAATTAGTTTGCAGATTTAGAGAGTAGGTAAACAGGGCAGAATCCATAAGTATTCTTTACCTTTGATCTCGTGTACGATTGGATTCAAAGTACTTTTACCAAGGCTGTGAGCAGTGTAAAAATTAAAGAAACTCTGTACTAACAATAAATTGTTATATTATATTTATATTATATATTTACAGAAGTATTATTTATTTATTTACCTAATCATTTCTAAATTAAGTCTTTGTAAAAAAAATTACGTGTTTCTTAAAAATGAGTAAGCATACATCTACAATATAGCATATCCACTTTTAAAGTAATAGTCTTTTGTATAACAATGAAAGGTTTTACAATAACTTCATTAAAATCGAAAAGAAATATTGAAAGCGGATATCACTAGTCAAATTTCTGGTTAATGAATCTTTATAACTTATATTTGTTAGCTCCTGCCAAGAAATCCCATTTTCTAAACAACAGAGGAATGGGGGTGATTAGCTGAGGGGAAAATCCTTGTTTTAATTGGATATACTTCCTATAACTGAATTCAAACTCATGGGATAATATGATATATGGAGACCAATCTAAGTTTCATATGTATAATTTAATTTTTTTAATATGACATTGTATGTTGTAACCTTGTGTAAATTTCTAATATCAACTTCAGAATTTGCAATAAAGCAACATTAAGGTTGATATTTTTTTATTCAATCATGCACGCTATATTAGAAATTTATAAGATTCAATGCACTGTAAAACATATAATATTTTATGTGTGGATGAATGACTTCTGTAAAAGAAATAATTTCATATTTGTATTAGCTTACATATATTACTAAAACAATTTAAAATAATTAATATTACTGTAGTTGATTATTTTAAATGTATGTGTGTTTATTATTTCTATTTTAAATTAATAGAAATATTTTTTTAAACCTTTATGCTAAATAGATAAGTAAAATAAAAGTGATTTATTTTAATATGTATAACATATATTTTAATTTATTGAAATTGTATAACTTTTATTTGCAAAGTTTTCTGTAACTTCTTAATAAGATATTCTCACATGCGGGCAATATAGGTGATTATGGCAATATTTAAACAAGAGGAAACCACTTCAAGGTTAAATAGGATGACATTTAAATGAAAAAAGGTATTTTAATACATTGTCTAGGACAGTATTCTTCAACCCTTGGTCCGCGGCCGGGCCGCGGAACTTTTCTGCAGGTCCGTGTGCTAGATGGGCAGTAAAAAGTTTGTAATAATAAATAATAAGAGTTTAAACTTTTAATTAATATAGCCAATTTTTATTTATTTTTTCATCTCATTTTTACTCAATTAAAAAAAAAAACAGAATGAAAACAAAATCTAATCAATCATTCGTAAATTAATTTGTTTTTCTAGTTATCACAGATGTTTATGGGGGGGGGGGAATTAAATTTTTTATTACTTTTCTAAAAAAAAATTAAAAAAAAATTTTTTATTATATAAACTCCATATTATAACGATCGAAATGAAAGTGAAGATCGAATCTAACCGCAAAAACAATATCTGCAACTACCAGGGCGCCATCTAGGCATTTGAGCCTAGAAAAATTTATAAAGTAGGCAGATACGCGCTGTTAAGATTCCACTTTATTTAAATATTCCGATCGTTAGCCCAAGTCACTAGCTCAGCGGAGACGCAGAGATAAAAATCTATAAATTTTATATCTTAAATATAAAAGAATAAAAGCCACTGCCAGAAATTAACACGTAAAAATATTTATTTACGCACATATAAAATAACATTTAAATTTTGAGGAATAAGTTTAACATTTTAGATTTTTATATTAACTTTTAATTTTACATTTAACTAAGTTTCAATGAGTTTAATATTTTATTTAGATAGTCAAGTATGAATAGACTACATAGATCTGCATTTGAAAAGAAAATATTCTTCCCTGATTTAACCTTAGGCAACAAATTTCGCAACCAAACTGGCGCCAATCCATCTGATACATTCATGTATTCAATGTAGCATGATACGACAACACAAAATACTATACTGTCAGGAAACGTACATCTGAACAATAAGTAGAAATAGAGAAGACATTGACTCTCCACCAACAGGAATGTGACATCTGTTGGCAAGTAGAACAATAAACAAAAAACTCCATAGGAATGGACTGCGGTCTTCTGCCGACTTACAAACCCATCCATAGGCAAACAGAGGGTGTGTGGCGTATATCTATAATCCTGCCCGTAGCGGACCTCATACTACATCTACTAATTACACAAATATATCCAATCCATTGAACCAATTCAACTACGAAATGAATAACCTAAGATTACCCTCCCTTAATATAACTTTACAAAACTATATAGCCATTCACGCCCGACTTAAATTTAACATTTAAATACGTTCGCACAAATGCATTTTATAAAATTTGTTTTAAAATGTTGAGTACAGATCAGCTGCACAGATTCCACGGTCAAAAACATTCCAAATTCAACACAACCGATCAAAATACAAAGTCATCGATAAACGTCACTTGCATAGGGAATATACAAATCCCATTAGCATTCATCGTAAGATGCTTGCAGTGATATCGTTGACATATATTCTAATCGAATGTGAAAACCACAACATTATCAACCGCTAACGAATCTATGCAACGTCTATACCCAACCTTAAATGTAATGCATTTAATAATTTCTACAATAAATATTACTACAAATAAAAATAATAAAATGGAAATGATTTTAGCAAAACTTAACTATATAAATTTAAACAATCAATTATTAATTTGAAAATCAAATAAGAGTTCATTTTAAAATTTAAATTAGCTGAATCTTTAAAAAAAATCAATGACGAAAGTTCTTAATTACTTTTTTTGGTTGTTGTTAATTTGTAAAGTTCATAGCTCACGGTAGAAGAGTCCAGGTTTCTGCTTTTAATTCCCGCGACGCCTCCATTGGAAGATAATGTTCTGGAGATGGCAATAGCTGGTTCAAGGTATCACAGTCTTTTCATTTTTCCTTTTTAAATAGAGAGTGTGGTATGTGCGTCCTACCACCTCTCAAACACACAACGCTGGAACTCAATATTTTTTCTTTTTATAGTCCTCCTATGGATTCCATGAACAAAAACGTCACTGTTCTGTTTTTTCGTTATGGTCCGGGCCTTTATTTGCTTCCATTGGTCAAGCTAAAATCTCTTTCTTCTCTTATCTAACTTTTCATCTGACTTTTTAATTAAACAGCTTTTAGATAATTAATAAACAATCATTTCCATTTATAGATTACAGGAATTAATTAATACCTGTTTTTATTTTAACTTACGTTATTTTTTTATTAAAATATTTTTATATTTCAATCTTGTATTTTTTTATTAAAAAAATACGTTCAAATACTTTTTTTTTTTGTTTATGAAAAAAATATTTTTAAAGTTTAGCATCTGTGCGAATATATACGTTTAACAATATTTTAATTTTAGCGTTTAGTTTTTTACTTTTATTTGCGAACTTTTATTAAGTTTTTATTTTAAATTAATGTAACGACATATTTATATATCGTTACATATCAGTAAACTTCCTCAAAAAACAAAAAACATTAAAAAAAAAAAAAAAAAGACTTTACTTAGTGTTAGTAATTACATTACACAAATTGAATATATATGAAAATTTCAAAAGGACAAACTTTTTTTTACAAGACAAAACAGTAATTACACACAAATATAATGATTAAAAAAAAATTGACTGTTGATTCCCCATTACCAGCTAAATTTCTGCCCCCTCCCTTCCAAGTTTCATTTCTCCTACCTTTAACTATTACTTAGGCAAGTTGAACGATTAGATTTTAATTTAACAAGACTTTTTTTTTTATGTGTTAATTTCTGGCAGTGGCTTTTATTTATTTATATTTAAGATATAAATTAAGATATAGATTTTTATCTCTGCGTCTCCACTGAGCTAGTGACTTGGGCTAACGATCGGAATATTTAAATAAAGTGGAATCTTAACAGCGCGTATCTGCCTACTTTATAAATTTTTTTAGGCTCAAATGCCTAGATGGCGCCCTGGTAGTTGCAGATATTGTTTTTGCGGTTAGATTCGATCTTCACTTTCATTTCGATCGTTATAATTGGTGTCCCAAGTGTGGCCTTACCTCAGAGATTGACCCTGAGAAGGGGAATTGATGATGATGAAATTTTCTATCTTTAATAAATCACGAGTGCCCTGAGAATTTTAAAAGTGAATCACGCAAATAACATGTTTTTTCTGAAATAAGTACATTTTTGTACTAACGTAAAGTTATAGCCAGACGTTTAATAAACCATTAGTATTTTGAAAATAAATCATGCCCGTAATATTTTTTCTGAAATGAGTATAAATATATTTGTTGTATTGACGTGGAGTTACAGTTTGAATTTTTGGTCTTAAGGGTACTGCCAGTAAGAAAAATTGCGCATATGTAGAGATAAATTCGAGGAATAAAAACTAATAAATAAAACGTAATAATAAATCTAAATCATTTTTTTTTTTTTAAAAAAAAAAAAGTCTTGTATAAATTAAAATCTAATCGTTCAACTTGCCTAAGTAATAGTTAAAGGTAGGAGAAATGAAACTTGGAAGGGAGGGGGCAGAAATTTAGCTGGAAATAAGGAATCAACAGTCAACATTTTTTTTAATCATTATATTTGTGTGTAATTACGGTTTTGTCTTGTAAAAAAAAAGTTTTGTCTTTTTGAAATTTCATATATAACAAATTTGTGTAACGTAATTACTAACACTAAGTAAATTCTTTTTTTTTTTTTTTTAAATGTTTTTATTTTTTTGAGGAAGTTTACTGATATGTAACGATATATAAATATGTCGTTACATTAATTTAAAATAAAAACTTTTAAGTTCGCATATAAAAATAAGTGTATTAAAAAGAAAAAAAAACTAAACGCTAAAATTAAAATGTTTGTTAAACGTATATATTCGCACAGATACTAAACTTTAAAAATATTTGAACGTATTTAAATTTAAATATTATTTTATATGTGCGTAAATAAATATTTTTATGGTGTTAAAAAAAAAAAAAAAATTATAACGATCGAAATGAAAGTGAAGATCGAATCTAACCGCAAAAACAATATCTGCAACTACCAGGGCGCCATCTAGGCATTTGAGCCTAGAAATATTTATAAAGTAGGCAGATACGCGCTGTTAAGATTCCACTTTATTTAAATATTCCGATCGTTAGCCCAAGTCACTAGCTCAGCGGAGACGCAGAGATAAAAACCTATATCTTAATTTTATATCTTAAATATAAAAGAATAAAAGCCACTGCCAGAAATTAACACATAAAAATATTTATTTACGCACATATAAAATAATATTTAAATTTTGAGGAATAAATTTAACGTTTATATTTTTATATTGATCTTTAATTCTAAATTTAAGTAGATTGCAAATAATGAGTTTACTATTTATTTAGAGGGTCGAGTATGAATAGACTACATAGATTTGCATTTGAAAATAAACATTCTATCCCTATTTAACCTTAGGCTAAAAGTCGCAGCCAAACTGGCGTCAATTCATCTGATATATCGATGCATTCAATGTAATACGAAATACGGCAGCACCAAAAAGTTAAGAGAAGAAATTGCCTCTCGTCAGATAGGAATAAATATTACATCTATCTGCGGAGAAGAGCAATAAAAAAAAAACTCCATAGAAAGGAACTGCGTTCTTCGTCTTATAATTCCTTCCATAGGCAAAACGGGAGGGTGGGACGTATGAAGCGATTCTGCCCGTAGCGAATCTGTACTACATCTACTAAATTACACAAATATATCCAATCCATTGACCCAATCTAACTACGAAACAAATAACCTAAGATTTCCCTTCCCTAATATAGCTTTACAAATCTATATAAACCATTCACGCCCGACTTAAGTTTAACATTTAGATACGTTCGCACAGATTTGTTTAAAAATGTTGGGTATAGATCGATTACATAGATTCCACGGTCAAAACATTTCAAAATAAACATAAACGATCAAAATACAAAATTATTGATTACTGACAATTGCGGAGGGAAATTTATACGTAACCCAATAGTATTCACCATAAGATACTTGCATTGTCACCAACAACTTAAAAGACATCCGAATAAATACATTTTAGATACTCACCGTAAGGTATCATTATTTATTGAATGTCTATATATTTTGATCAAATATGAAAACCAAAATATAATTAACCGCAAACGAATCCATGCAAGCATCTATAAACAACTTAAATTTCATGCATTTAAATAATCTTTACAATAAGAAAAAAAAAAAAAATGGAAATGATGTTTATCAATCGGAAAACATATAAAATTAAACATTATTAATTTGATTTAAAAACTTACAAAAGTCAGATAAGTCCGTTTTAACATTTAAGTTGGCTTGTTTATCAATTTGTAAAACTTGACGAAAGTTCTTAATTGATTTCAATAATTGTTCATTTCATATAGCTTATGGTAGAAGAGTCCATGTTCCCCTTGGCAATTCCCACGGAGACTTTCCTGGAAGACCGGTCTGATATTTTGGAGGTAGCATTAGCTGGTTCTGTTCTGGTATCACAGTCTTTGCATTTTTAAAATGAGTGAGGACGGCAAATGCGTCTTGTCGCTCGACTCACCAAAATCAAGTTGGAAGACTGACTGGAACTCAATATTTTTTCTTTTTATAGTCCTCCTATGGATTCCATGAACAAAAACGTCACTGTTCTGTTTTTTCGTTATGGTCTGGGCCTTTATTTGCTTCCACTGGTCAAGCTAAAATCTCTTTCTTCTCTTATCTAACTTTTCATCTGACTTTTTAATTACACAGCTTTTAGATAATTAATAAACAATCATTTCCATTTACAGATTACAGGAATTAATTAATACCTGTTTTTATTTTAACTTACGTTATTTTTTTATTAAAATATTTTTATATTTCAATCTTGTATTTTTTTATTAAAAAAAATATGTTCAAATACTTTTTTTTTTGTTTATGAAAAAAATATTTTTAAAGTTTAGCATCTGTGCGAATATATATATATGTTTAACAAACATTTTAATTTTAGCGTTTAGTTTTTTCCTTTTATTTGCGAACTTTTAAGTTTTTATTTTAAATTAATGTAACGACATATTTATATATCGTTACATATCAGTAAACTTCCTCAAAAAACAAAAAACATTAAAAAAAAAAATTATAACGATGGAAATGAAAGTGAAGATCGAATCTAACCGCAAAACCAATATCTGCTCTACAAGGCGCCATCTAGGCATTTGAGCCTAGAAAAATTTTATAAAGTAGGCAGATACGCGCTGTTAAGATTCCACTTTATTTAAATATTCCGATCATTAGCCCAAGTCACTAGCTCAGCGGAGACGCAGAGATAAAAACCTATATCTTAATTTTATATCTTAAATATAAAAGAATAAAAGCCACTGCCAGAAATTAACGCATAAAAATATTTATTTACGTTGGGCGCCAAATATAACGATCGAAATGAAAGTGAAGATCGAATCTAACCGCAAAAACAATATCTGCAACTACCAGGGCGCCATCTAGGCATTTGAGCCTAGAAAAATTTATAAAGTAGGCAGATACGCGCTGTTAAGATTCCACTTTATTTAAATATTCCGATCGTTAGCCCAAGTCACTAGCTCAGCGAAGACGCAGAGATAAAAATCTATAAATTTTATATCTTAAATATAAAAGAATAAAAGCCACTGCCAGAAATTAACACATAAAAATATTTATTTACGCACATATAAAATAACATTTAAATTTTGAGGAATAAGTTTAACATTTTAGATTTTTATATTAACTTTTAATTTTACATTTAACTAAGTTTCAATGAGTTTAATATTTTATTTAGATAGTCAAGTATGAATAGACTACATAGATCTGCATTTGAAAAGAAAATATTCTTCCCTGATTTAACCTTAGGCAACAAATTTCGCAACCAAACTGGCGCCAATCCATCTGATACATTCATGTATTCAATGTAGCATGATACGACAACACAAAATACTATACTGTCAGGAAACGTACATCTGAACAATAAGTAGAAATAGAGAAGACATTGACTCTCCACCAACAGGAATGTGACATCTGTTGGCAAGTAGAACAATAAACAAAAAACTCCATAGGAATGGACTGCGGTCTTCTGCCGACTTACAAACCCATCCATAGGCAAACAGAGGGTGTGTGGCGTATATCTATAATCCTGCCCGTAGCGGACCTCATACTACATCTACTAATTACACAAATATATCCAATCCATTGAACCAATTCAACTACGAAATGAATAACCTAAGATTACCCTCCCTTAATATAACTTTACAAAACTATATAGCCATTCACGCCCGACTTAAATTTAACATTTAAATACGTTCGCACAAATGCATTTTATAAAATTTGTTTTAAAATGTTGAGTACAGATCAGCTGCACAGCTTCCACGGTCAAAAACATTCCAAATTCAACACAACCGATCAAAATACAAAGTCATCGATAAACGTCACTTGCATAGGGAATATACAACCCCCATTAGCATTCATCGTAAGATGCTTGCAGTGATATCGTTGACATATATTCTAATCGAATGTGAAAACCACAACATTATCAACCGCTAACGAATCTATGCAACGTCTATACCCAACCTTAAATGTAATGCATTTAATAATTTCTACAATAAATATTACTACAAATAAAAATAATAAAATGGAAATGATTTTAGCAAAACTTAACTATATAAATTTAAACAATCAATTATTAATTTGAAAATCAAATAAGAGTTCATTTTAAAATTTAAATTAGCTGAATCTTTAAAAAAAAAATCAATGACGAAAGTTCTTAATTACTTTTTTTGGTTGTTGTTAATTTGTAAAGTTCATAGCTCACGGTAGAAGAGTCCAGGTTTCTGCTTTTAATTCCCGCGACGCCTCCATTGGAAGATAATGTTCTGGAGATGGCAATAGCTGGTTCAAGGTATCACAGTCTTTTCATTTTTCCTTTTTAAATAGAGAGTGTGGTATGTGCGTCCTACCACCTCTCAAACACACACCGCTGGAACTCAATATTTTTTCTTTTTATAGTCCTCCTATGGATTCCATGAACAAAAATGTCACTGTTCTGTTTTTTCGTTATGGTCCGGGCCTTTATTTGCTTCCATTGGTCAAGCTAAAATCTCTTTCTTCTCTTATCTAACTTTTCATCTGACTTTTTAATTAAACAGCTTTTAGATAATTAATAAACAATCATTTCCATTTATAGATTACAGGAATTAATTAATACCTGTTTTTATTTTAACTTACGTTATTTTTTTATTAAAATATTTTTATATTTCAATCTTGTATTTTTTTATTAAAAAAAATACGTTCAAATACTTTTTTTTTGTTTATGAAAAAAATATTTTTAAAGTTTAGCATCTGTGCGAATATATACGTTTAACAATATTTTAATTTTAGCGTTTAGTTTTTTACTTTTATTTGCGAACTTTTATTAAGTTTTTATTTTAAATTAATGTAACGACATATTTATATATCGTTACAATATATATATAAAACTTTATCTTATATATTTAACATTGTTATTTTGATCGGTTATAACAATTATGCTTATCTTTAAGAAAATTTATCTATAGACTTCTGCCGGTCTGTGAAATCTTATCCTTATTTTTGCTGGTCCGCGAAACCTTATCCTTATTTTTACCGGTCCGTAGGTGTGAAACGGTTGAAGACCACTGGTCTAGGAGATAGTGACTTAAAACATGATGTGATATAGGAATTTATAAACCAAACGTAATTGTATGGTTACAATGTTTTAGATAGGCATTTCTTGGTATATCCTATATTTATATTTGAAAAATTATGCAGGTGCAATGTCATGAATAATGGACTAGAAACTAAAAAACATTTGTCTGGTGTGACCTTCTTTATTGCCTGAAGTTAACATATTACAAAATGTCATTTAGACAAAAATGTTACAAATAATAGCAAGAGAGACCATTTAAATTAATTGATCAAAATGCCTAGGAGAAAAAGGCTGCTAAACTTTATCTCTAAAAATCTTTACATCACAAAAAAGAAGAAACAAAAGCTACAACTGATCTTTATACTACAAAAAAGAGGAAACAAGAGCAACAACTGGTAAGCAATTTATTATCAAAACCATCTGCATAATGGATTTCTTAAAAATTGCACTCAGAAGAAATGTCTGGGGAATTACTTCAATAGAAAATGTAAACTGTTTTTTATTTATTAGTTAATACTTTTTTTTTTTTTTTTACAATTGTCTGTTATTAAATAAAATAATCTTTACAACATATTATTTCCATTTAGCTGTATTTAAAGGGAATGATCTCAGAGGAACAGATATTTCATGATTTAGATCTTATATTTATATAGTTATATTATTTATTTGTGTGAATGTTTGTTGTTTAAAAGTAAGATTGTTTTAAAAATTTCTATTTAAGATAATTATTTCTTATATAGTACTATGTTTTATTTATCTTTAGAATATTTTGTGGACTTTGTTATAAGTTTTTCTTAAATGTTTAATGTTAAGTAATAGAGCAAAGCTCCCATGATCTACATATTTGCTTATGCGTGTATTGTTAAAACCATGAATACTTTATAGAATTATATATTACATGAATTTGAAGTATAGGAATACCCATGTTTATATTATGTAATGAAGTAGATATAGTAAGTAAAAATATAAAATAAAATAATATAATGTTTGCATTAAGGAAACCCACACGAATAAAGACTGTTGCTGTTGTACTGTAGAAAAATAAAGATTAAATAAAACAAATTATTATAGTTATAATTATTTTATAAAAGCACATCTTAAATCAGTAAGTTAATTGTGAAGATATTTAAAGCTTCAAGCTTTCAAACCTAAATGCTTACAACTGGCTTAGATATATAGAAAAAGTTGAGAGAAGGGTGGCTATCCTTTTCTTGTAAAATCTTTGTTGTGTGTTTAGGTTTGGATGTCATTTTAGACAGCTATCCTTGGCATCTGATTGGCTGTCAGTTATGTATTGTAACAAGCGCTAGAGATTTGTCAGTATCTCGATTTATTTCAGTTTTCAACTATCGGTGCTTTGCAAATTAAAATATTATTTAAAAGCACATCTTATGTTTTCCTTAGACAGCCTTCCTTAATATATTTATATTGTTTAACAACACATAGTGAAACAGTTATACAGATTAAAATATTAAAGTATACTTGAGTTTAAAATTTATTTCATATTCCAAGAAGATATTCAAGAAAGCATCTATTATTCATTTATCTATTTATTATTATTATCTCTCTCTTTTTTTTTTATTTGACTTTTATATTTTTGTTTAGTCATATCGCCATTCTATTAGGTAAATTTATGGTCACATAATATTTTAATTATTAAAGAACTATGAAAAATAGTGCACCTGGGTCTCTTTTTATGTGGACTTATTTAACACGATTTTGAAGTTATGCGATTCGTGTTTCACCAAAAGTCGATTTCCGATAATGCGCTGTTACTTTAAATAATAAATTTCGTGCACTTACGTTATATTGAAAGTAATAGCATATTATTAGAATTCGACTTTCATCTTAGTAATTTCAATATTTTCAGTGCTTTATAATAGTAAAATTTTATGCAATAATGAAATTAAAATTATGATTTCCACATTTATGTATACACATATTAAATTTTACAAGATTATAATGTAAATTTGTTCAAACATTGTGCGTGTTAATTTTGCATTTTAAATCACATTCTGTTTTTGCTTTTTAAAAAAGAACGTAATCAATTATTATTTTTTTATTAATGACACTAATCATTAACATGCTCTTAAATTCCAACGAGAGCTAAATGGTTGTATGTCTGGATATCACGAGCTTCGTAAACAATTAATAAAATCATCATCTCAAAGATTAATTACTAATTACATTGTCACCAGAAAATCATAATAATTAAAACGTGTATTAAAAAATGTAAATTACTGTACTGTAAATTATGCATAAAAATATATTATTTTGAATAAAATTAAATATTATAGTTTTTTAATTTTGTCTTGTATATTTTTTTCAAATTTGAAATTTTTTATTAGTCATATTTTATTTTCTTATTTTTTTTTTTTGCCCGAATTTTAAAGTAATTTTACTTTGGTGCTTTGCTTTTACGCGAATTTTGAAAATTCACAGACCGCATCCCCCCTTTTTCAATGTTAAGTTACGTCTATTTTTGCGCGATTTCGTTTGCGCGTGTTTTCTGAGGAACCTATCTATCGCGTAAAACGAGACCCAGGTGTATAATTATCCCATTAGTATATTTTATTAGCTATGATGTAGTTAGGTAAACATATGCATATATATTATAAAAATAAATTTATTTACTTAAGTTTCGTTATTAATATTGAATGATATAGTTGAATACAGTAAAATGCCTTTCGTTATCCAGTTATATATTAAAGGATTTGTATTTTTTTATCTTCATAGTTTAATAATATTTATGTCATGAGTATCTTGTTAACTTCTGACTGTTATAATTTGACCTTACCGAACTGTGTTGGCCTATCTTATATTTTATACTCTTACAATATATATACACACTGTAATAGAATATTTACACAAAAGGGCAGGTATATAAATCAGAGCCCCACATTTGTTACTGCCAAAAATCATGGACAAAAGTCAGATATAATTATACTTATATGGACAACAATTATGTATGCAATACCTCAATCACTTATATAAGAAAAGTCAAAAATTATATAACAAGAAAATTACAATGGAGATAGATCAAAATTAGTTATAGTACATCTAAGATTGTAAAGATTTTATATTAAGTCCTTCAATTTAAATAACAAAAAACATCCAAAAATGTATGTTTAACATAGCTAATTTTTTTTTTTTAGATAATTGTAGTTACAAGGTTGCCAGCAAGTACGATAAATGATTAATAACATGAGACCACCTAAAAACTTCAACTTATCTCATTTATCTTCCACTACATTAGCAATTTCAATTATCTTATAGGATAGAAGATCTGCATGCTTTGGCACAGTATAATTTGGGATTGGGAGGTTTCAAGATTGATTCTCATGATTACAGGTTGGCTTTCAAACATCTTGTGAACTTTCAAGCAATAAAGCTATATGCCCTTTTTTTAATGGGATAGAACATAAGAATTCTCCTCAATTACTTTGGATACCATTTCCAACTTTCTTACACACTTAACAATACTATTTTTTACACCAAAACATTACTCTTACAGTTTCGACTGTGCTGCAGTCATCATCAGAGCTACAATATCCAAATATATAATCATACAATTAATACATTATATTTACACATATAATCAATAACATACATCTTAGCCTGACCACTATAAATAATCATTTTCAATTTTATTATTCTACTCTTAACTAATTTTATTATAATTTTAAAACTTTAATCTTTAAACTCTACCATCTATCATTTTATTATTATCTTTTTAATTATATTTTCTTAATTACTTCTAACGTTTCTTTATAATATATTTAACTATTAACTTTTTTACAATATAAATTACCTTTTTATTATATCTTTATAATCCTATTTCCAAAAACCAACTGACAAATTTTCAAATAATTTTATACTTGTTTAACAGCCCCCTCTATCATCATTTTCTTCAACTTAATTTTTAAACCTTTTTATATTCAACCTATTATTAATAATAATAACTATAATTATTCATAAAATTATAGTTATTATTATTAATAAGTTTGAATCATAATATTTACTTTTAGTGATCAGTAGCTAGAATACTATAATTTGAACTGGGGGAGGGGGGGGATTATAAGTAAATGTTGGAGAAAAATGACTACAATGTTTCTGCAGATTTCATGTCACATTTGACTTTTGCATGCATTGCCAATAGATTTTTCAAGAGCTGACTAAACACATGCATATTACTAGATAGAATTCACAGACATAAACAATTAGATTCTTCTTATCATGCAATAAAAAATTGGTTTTATTAGCAAAAATATAGCCAGAAGCATACTGTGAAATCACAGTCAAAATGGTTAAACTTTATGACAAAAAAAAAAAGTTTATTTATATCTTCCAAATAGTAATGTTTGAACGCAAACAATAATAAACTGTGAATGAATGTTGAATCAAATAATTAGTGACAAATCTGAGGAAAAAGATCAAACCATCAAAGTACCAGAATCAATCCAAGAACCCCAAATCATTTTCATTAAGAGGACCTCCGGAAAAATCAAAATATCAGAAAATACAGCCAAAAAAAAAAAAGCATAAAATTCAAATAGATTAAGATCTTATGTAGAAACCAAATCAGAGAATTCCAAGGAACAACATCCTACTTGCAAGATCCTGAAAACAGAAATAAGCTGGGGGGAGGGGGACAAGCAGTATTTAGAGTACCTTGGAATGTCAAAAAAAAAGTTTCTGCAGGTTTGCAAACTCAAACATTTTTCAAAAGTACAAGTCATATATGAAAATCTAAATTACAAAGGCAACAATCCAGACTATCTATAGCATTAACTACAAAGATAAACCACTCAATAATGGAAAATGAAAATAGTTAGAGAAAGTCATATCATATGCATTTATCATATTGCATCAGAAGTTTCACACATAAAAAAAAAATACTAAGGATAATCAATTGCAGATGTATTTATGAAAAAAAGAAACATTTATTGTACTATGGATTAAAAAAAATATTAGAATCTTATATTGAGGAAATACTTCCAAATTAATATGGTTAGAGAATATTAAAATAATATCTTTAGTTAACTGCCAAAACAGTTTCTTATATCAAATCAATAATCCTCTCTGTGCCATATTATGCTTTTAGATCATTGAACGAGTTATTTCTTCTACCACTTTTTTTCCTGTTATCCTCCACAAATTCTTTTCCTATACTCTTCATAAATCCTCTATCCTTAAATATAAGCCAGATCCAATTCTTTTGCTTAATAATTCCTTAATAATAATAATCTCTTTTCATTTATTCCCTCAAACAAATAAACAATATTAAACTTAACCATCTAATTGTTTTCTATGCTCTAGTATCCACATTGCACAATCCTGCAATCTTTTCTCCTGCTTTTAACATGTGCTCTATTGATTAGAACAAGGTTTTTAATTTAGTTGACAATATTAATTTCTGGGATGTAATTAATAAAATTGGTTTAGCATAGTACTTCACTAATTTATAAGAAAATTTTTAGATGGGACCAGTTAAAATATGATAGAGCAGGGGAAATAGGAATGTGTATTATTACCCTACTAATTCATGATGTATATTGAATATATAATTGTGATATACTAATTAAAACCCGACATGAGATACTACCCAGAACAATGGATACATTTATGTCAAATAATTATTTGCTAGAGATCGACTGTAAAATTATTAGAACAACAATAATAATTGTTGTAGTATTCGTTGTTGCTAATGTACTTATGTGCTCGCGTGATATAATATATATGTATACGGAATTATTAACTTGAAAGCTTACGCAGAAACTATCTGCTAGTAGTATTAATTAATTGTGAAGTAGAGCAAACATTAATTAGTAAAGAGCCAGTTGGACGTTTTAAAGGTTGGCAATAAATACTGATTAACCTCGGCAGTTAAACAAACTAATAATAAAAAACGCTAATATGGATTTAGGACTGATGAAACAACATCAATAAACATAATTACTGTCAAAAAAAATGGACAAGACAAAAAAATATTATTTAGAGATATTGCAAAACACAACTAAAAATATAAGCTTATGGTTTTATATATATATGGAAAATGAAGACTATAAATATAAGAACCTCAGCAGATTTTTGCTTCTTAGGATTATTTTTAATCGACCAGAAAATATTCATTACAGAATGACACAGGATAAAGTTGGAGTAAAAAGTCTGAAAAAGACCTCATTAGATGCAAGGGCATAACATTAAAAATAAAAATTAAAATTATTCCATCTAGAGTGGTTCCCATGATTATTTTTATGGATGTAGAAATTGATTAGTAAAGAAACATAACAAAAAAAAAAAAAATATTATTGTCTTTTAAATGTAACATTGGGGATGACATTTAAGAATACTATGGTTAGAAATAAAAACAAAGAAGTAAATCTTCAAATCAAATTTGATCTAGACTTCCATTTGAAGCTCAAATGATTGAACTGAAATTTAACTTTTTCTTTTATCATATTGTGATCAATGTAATTTGTTAAATGTATAATGCTCGTTAAATGTATAATGCTCCAAAAGAATGATCGTGGAAGAAGAACAGGATAATTATTTAGAACATAGAAGGACCCCGTGAGCACAGATACCATCCAGGAGCCTGGCAAACCAAGCAGACCAGTATTCCAATTTGATTATACCTAATAACAGAATGACAAGTCTTACCTACATATGCTGATATTAATGTCATGGTGATAAGCAAAAATTATATTCAACCAGGCCAAATTACTTTATTTATTAAGTTGGAAAAATAATATTAAAAATCTTAAAAAACATCAGTATAATAGAATTAGGCTGTAATAGATGAACAAAGCTTTAGTTCTTGATTCCCTCTATTTTTTCATCACACTAAACCATGCAAATGTAAATAATGAGACTAAATTCTACATAAAATCATTATTCCAAACAAAAGCATCCATCTGTACATACTTTCCAGCAATATATTTTTGTCTGCTGCAAATTACCCATTAAATGCCCCTCAAGTACCTTTTAGGATCTGACGCCTTTATTGATATTGACACTTGGTTTATTCTCCAATTAAAAACAATTTATCTATTTACTGATCTACCTGAATTATTAAACTGGCTGTGGACTTGAGAACTCCTCAGCAACTAAAATTTTCCCTTTAACTTTGAATTTCCTCCCTATCCCAGCATGGGTATATCAGATTAGGTCATTCAGCACATACTGCAAGGTCTTTGTATTAATATTATGCACATTTAAATCTATTTTTATGATTCATTTTACGTATGCAAAAAAAAAAAAAAAAAAAACAAACAGAAATATAATATACAGGATATATAAGCACAGAATTTCACACGACCCAACATTCTCCACACTATCTCATAACACTGATACACTTGAACACATATATGTTGAAAAGATAAATATTCATCATTATATGTATTTCATGCTAAATCAGCAATCATCAGTTGGTCCAGATTACCATCTCTACACATATATGCTATAAGTGCTCAGATATATATTAAGATAGCCAAACCTCATACTTTAATGGACAGGCTTCAATCTACTCTCTACACCAACTCTTCAACTGTCCATCCAATTGAAAATCTGATGATAGAATGCTCAAAGGCCACCCTGAGGCCAAGATTCTTGTCACACCCATGTTGACCTAAGGTCAATCTGATTCCTCATGTACAGGACCTAATCCATTTAATACATATACAAGTGATGGGCAGACATCTCTCTCTCTACTATGTATATTACATATATAGACACAAGTATATAATAAGCCTGTGTGTTTCAGTTATTACATAGTAGAGATGACTGCCCATACCTTGTATATGTATTAAATGGATTATGTCCTGTACATGAGGGGTCAGATTGACCTTAGGTCAACATGAGTGTGACAAGAATCTCAACCTCAGGGTGGCCTTTGAGCATTCTATCATCAGATTTTCAATTGGATGGACAGATGAAGAGTTGGTGTGTGTGGAGTAGATTGAAGCCTGTCCATTAAAGTATGAGGTTTGGCTATCTTAATATATATCTGAGCACTTACAGCATGTATGTGTAGAGATGGTAATCTGGACCAACTGATGACTGCTGGTTTAGTACGAAACACGTATATTGGTGATTATTTATCTTTCAACCTATATGTGTTCAAGTGTATCAGTGTTATGAGATAAAATGGAGAGTGGTAGATCATGTGAAAGTCTGTGCCCATATACCCTAAATATTACATATATAAACACAGGTATATAATAAGCCTGTGTGTTTCAGTTAAACAGAAATATAATTATTGCGGAACACATGCCGATTTTAAAGTGATTTGAGAAATACATGCATACTTTCACAATTTTAATATATCCACATATATATCCATTTTTAAAATATCACAGATTAACATACCGGGATTCCATCTATATCAGAGTTTCGACTACCAGGAGAATTAGAATCCTGCTCATCTTCAGAACTAGACATGTGACTTTTGATCCTGCGAGGAAGAGGAATATTTGAATTGGCTCCTGAATTCCTGGAATAAAAAAAGATAATAAAGAAAAAGAATTTACATTAAAGATTATACTAATTGAGAAAATATTTTAGAGAAATCACTACAGATAAGTTTGAGAGATAAAAGAAATAAGTTAATCAAATTCCTAATTCTGTTTCTATTAATATAACTATGGTTCAGCTTAAAAAAATTTAACTGCATAAATATAAAAAATATATATTACTACAAACTATTTTTATTATTCTTTTTTTTTTTTTGCAAAATTAGTTTAATACCTGCCAGAATTGTTAAACATTTTCTAAATCATACTTACTCAATCCATTTAGGGCTTTTATTATATGAGACAAAGGAATCTTCTACAGGAGGACCCATTCGCCTTGGACTAGAGGGCAGGCGTATTCCATTACTACCTGTTAAATTAAAAAAATAACCAATTATGTAGTTAATCACTAAATAATAAAAGAAATATTTTAAAAATAACCATTATAACTTCATAAATGTACAGTATTAAGTTCTCTGACCAAAGACGAGTTGGGATATCTAGGCAAATAAAGTCTACAATCAAATATTAGTAATGATCACCAGTAAAAGTCATTAGCATTGCTCATCATTACCCTAATACCACTCTAATATTTAAAACTTAAAACTATATGACAATATAATAAGACATCTTACATTATTTATCAATCATGCTGTCATCTAGCAATTATTAAATGGCATTTAATAACCAAAAGATATTCTTAAAGGTATAAAATGTTTTAAAATAGCAGTGATGGAAATAATACTTATAAATAGAAAGATGTAGAACATTTAATTAAAATATGCAAATAATTAGAAATTGGGGCCGGTAGAAATGTAGCTCTCGAGTAAATCACTACCATGCACTTACTTAATTTACAGATTCTTTTTTTTATTTTTCAAGATAGCCAGCTATTATATGAATAAATAATTGAATGGTAAATTGCTCAGGAGGACATGTGACATTTGTAAACCAGAATGATAAGTTGAGCCTTAATTCAAAAAAGTTTAGATTTCAAGAATCAGCCATGCTATCACTGGCATAGATCTCCCTAATCAGTCATTTATAAAGGAATCTGCAGAGGTTCTAAAAAAAAAAAGATTAATTTGCTGCTTTTCACTACTATTAAATACGGAACAGACACCTATTCAGTCATTTATAAAGGAATTTGTAGAGGTAAACAATAGCAGCTATTTGCTCTAATACCATCTATTATAAGCTACAATAATCACTGATTAACAGATAGTAACGGATTTAAAACTTTCTCTTCAGGCCAGTTTCTGGCTTTTGTCTTTATCAATGAGGATTTTGGATCCAAAGCTGAAAATAATATTATTATGCATCTAGCAACCATCTTTCATTTCTATCACTATCAGGCTAAAATCTCAAGATTTTGAACTCAAACCATAGTAAAATAAATCTGATCCCAGATTAGGAATATATTTCAATTTCAGTCATTATGCCATTGTTCTCTAACACATACTGTCAAAGGAAGCATTTATCTAAATTTGGAAGAGGATAAAAGTTTTATAGTAAGATGATTTGGCAGACAAGCAGTGATTATGATATATGAAGTTGGAAGCCATTGCCTAATTAAAATGTTTGTTCTTTATATCAAATGGAGAATGATTTAGGAATCACATATATACAAAACTATTTTTTTTTATGTAATGCATCTTCAAAATCAGTAGTGATTGTCTGACCCTTAACCTTACAAAGATGCTCTACCAAAGTTAAAAGATTGATATGAACTATAACAACCACTTTCTCATATTAACACAACTTATGTTGATATTTGATAGTGAAGAAATTAATATTTTAGTTTTCTTCTACAGTTACTTTAAAGCATTTTTTTAAATTTATTATACAAATTTTGAGATTCTGAGCTAGAAAATATACTTAAATGAAACATAGGGAGCAATATTCTAATATAATTTTTATTTTCAGGAGGCATAGTAAACTTTTTCAAAAAGAATTGCTGATTTATTAAACTGAATTTAGTTTGAACTTGGATAAAGCTGGCTTAAAAAAACTCAAGAATCAGAACATTTCAATTTATCATAAGAATAAGCTCAAAAAAGCAGATTGTTAAATGTTGTCCTGATAGATATAAAAATAAGTTTCACTAAATATAAATTCTCTGCAAAGATGAGAACTATAGTGAAGATGGCAGATTACCAAAAGCTGTATCAATTTCCAGCAAAGGAATAAATAAATAAATATCCAGTTAATCGGCTAGAACATTCAGACTGCCAATTGGGTAATGAATATCACATGACTTCTCAATCAACTGATTATACTTTTAATTACATTAGAGTAAAATCAAAAGCAAGAAAGTGAAAAAAATAAAAAGATTAAAATGCAACTGCCTTGTGTACCACTGAGAAATATGTCTGTTGCTTTAAAAAAAGTTGTATATACTGTTTTAAATTGTTTCAGCATTATTAAATTTTCAGCAAATAAATATAAAAAGAATGGGTTTTTTTTTTTTTTTTTTAAATGAATTGAAATAAGTAGATAATAGGATATTAGTGCTGATTAAACATGCTAGTAGAAATATAAGTTCCTTTCCACAATTTTTCCAACATATTAAATATATACATCATAGTCTGCATGACTTTCTGGACCATGAAAAATAAAAAGATAAATTTAAGATAGCATAATTTCTACAAACATCAAATTTTTACTTATCTTGTAGTACCATGGCATCATATGAAAAAATCTTAGTATTTCCCTGCTCTTGTAAAATCTATGAAAAACTGTAGATTCTCTTCGATTGTACAACATAAGATAAACTGCAGTTCTTTTTAATGACACTTTTACTATTTTCAATATTTATTTCCCAGTGATGTTTGCATATGGATAAGATTACTAGAGTTGACTGCAGTGAATTGTTTGTAACTTTAATTTCAATGTTTGCCTTACACATCTATAAAGAATTATTAAGTCATCCTTTGAATAATGGTTGATATGAAACAATAATAAAGTTGCTGCTGTTATTATTGTTGTTGCTGCAGTTATTATTATTATAGTATTAAGTGTCACCAAGCTGACAGACTTTTAACAATCATATAAATATAGCATTTTTCAAGGTGCTCAAAGTTATATTCATTACTGTGATTACTGGATCTATATACTTCATTACTGGTTGGTTATCCTCTTGTTTTTTCACCAGTAAAAATAATAATTTCAATTTGGTCATTTGATGCTTCAGGTCTAATATGATGAAGTTTCTATTTGTTTATTTCTCCTAGCTATTTTTGTATCTGAAAATTTTTTGCAGAATATCATGGTTAAAAAAAAAAAATCAAACCATTTTCAGTGTCCAATTTTCATATCATTAATAACAAAAAATACCAATATTTAAATATCAAAGATTTATATTTTTAAAAATATACCCGTACATCCCAGTTATTAGTTGATGACAATTTCTTGATTTCCTGAATCCTTTATTATTGACAAATTGTCCATGAAGGTGATAACTGTCAACTACTGATCCTATCATTAAAATCTTGATCTTTTTTATTTTAAATTGTAATTCCATCTTTTCACTCTGATCTTTATTCTTTCTAAAGAACCTTGAAGACTTCCTTTACTTTCAGCTAAAAATGTGATGCCATTAGTACATCAAATGCTGATCCTTATTTCACTAGTCCTGAATCAAATTTATCTTTGCTGAATATGGCTTCCCCACATTTGAGACAGAAAGATGAAATCAAAATTTTAAGAGCTATATGTGAAAAGTTGAGGCAAAGTAGCAGCAAAGACTTTGCCTTCAGTTCACTGCAGGATTTAAAAAAAAGTTTTTATTTATGCCACAATAAATATTCAACAAAAACATGCACATAAAATGCTATATATTCCATGTCTGAAAAGTACATGATGTGATCCAATTTATTAAAATTTACATGGCAATATTTAATGATTTAAAAGATAGTCGAATCATTTTTAATAATAGATTATAATATTATATAAATCAATTAACTATCATTAAATAATACATTTTGATAAATACACAAAGAATTCATTAGATACATATTTTTATTTATATTTCAAAGCTTCTTTCAAGTAAATCAAAAGAAAATAATATTTGAATATGATATTTATTAGATTCATTAATATCAAAATAATTATTTTAATCTATATGTCAAGGTTCAAATATATACATATACTTTACTACTTTATTTACTTCTAAACCTAAATATATTTTAAGTTTTAGATTTCAAATATAAATACAAAAATGGTTGTCACCTTATGTTGTGCAGTTCACAAGAACAAGATAGCATTGCTTCTCTTAATAATTATATTCCCTATTTACAACATACTATGTATTGGCATGTCTTTGTCATAGGTATAAACACCAGTCAATTTATGCTTCCAAATATTTTGCAGACACATAGTAACTTATATTTTGGCCCATATGAATTGCTTTCAAAACATTGTTTGAATTGCATTTTGCAAAAGACAAGTTAATAAGATTTATTTAAAAAACAAAAAATTAAATTTTAATATTTATGCTTAATAATCTATAAAAATATTTTATTATTTATTGATTCATTTTTCTTTTTCAAATTATAAATACATCATAATATCATAGATATTCTAAAATATTTTTCTTTTCATTTACAGACCAACCCCCACTGTAAATAACTTTATGCAAATGACGTGTTTTATTGACAAATATTACCAAATATATTGCATTATAAACACTGATGCTTACAAATTCAGAGCCAATAATGTAATAATGATATCTATTCTTGGCATTGCTTTCCCCTTAAAAGTTGTTGCAAGAGATTTTCTATTTAGTTTCACAGAATATACAAAGATATTGCTAATAAAATTAAATCACATTTTACATGATAAAAGTATATATAAGAAATTAAACAAATCTTTAATTGTGTCACTGAGCTGGATATCTGTCATGGAAGAATAGTTGCAAAAAAGTGAATTGTTTCCCCTCTTTCTAATCTCCTAGTCTCTGATCGTAGCTAAAGTAATAATCATCAATATAGACTAAACAAAAATTCCAAGTCAATTAGCTTAAACATCAATAAAAATGTCCAATACTTTAATATGTTGCCATCTTGAAACAGCTTTACAGAAATAAGAAATGATGCATGACCTATTATTACTTTACTCAAGTTATAATAAAAAATGTTTATTAAATATAAGTTTTGACTTTAGAAAGATATTTTTAAAATTTTATAATAAAAACTTTTTAACTTTTATGACAGGTTTACAGTAAGACAATATAATATGCATAATAGCATTAATTTATTTCTTTGCAGTAACTTACGATTTGAAAAAGAAAATTAAATTAAAAATTCATAAACTTCCTCTACAGTATAATAGCAACTATTTTACAATTTTATAAGACTCAGTGACATTGCTATTGCAGTACTAATTTGCAAACATGATACGGTATTGCAGCTGTCGCTGAAAACTAACATTTCATTTAAAGCCTCTGGAAGGTGCAATGGGTATTTATATATTAGTTTGCTTTTTAAATAAGAACTATCTAATATTATTTAATGATTATAAGCTGGATACAACACAAACAATTGTGCAAAACATTAAAATCTGAATTAAACATGATGTTTCTGGATAATTCCTGTAAATATGATATAAATTATTTATCAGGCAAAATGAATGTAAAGTAGAATAATAAATAAACATTAACAAAAAAAACAAAAATTGATCATCTGGCAAAAAGTCTATGTATAAATCAACACATTCCAATTTAGTGAACAACTCTTGATATACAGTAGTATTTCTTTCCTTCAAAAAATTAATATTCTGTTAACCATGTCTAAGGATTAACATATACCTAAATGGAAATGCAACTATTTTGATTAGCTAAGAAGTCAGAAATAGAAGATTACTTATAATTTTTTTAATCTATGTCTATTTGGCAATAAAAATATCCTCCCCCTTTTCAATTTTAATATTCTGAAGAAAGAATAAGATTTTTATCTAGCTACAAACAAAAAGCTATTTATAAAACTTTATATTTTTTTAAGAAACTGAATCAATTTATTAACCCAATGCTGTCATTTCCGATAATACAAATTAATATAAAAATTTATATGGGTTGCATACAGTTATTTTGAAATTATTTATTCAAATATTTGCCATAAAGAACATTTTTTAAAAAATAGTCCTGTATCAAAAAAAATTAAATGCAATTAAAATGTATTTTATTTGCAATATTAGTTTTTAAAAAATTAATTTACTATTTCCATTTACTTGATTACCAAGAAAATTTGTTTTGCATATTTGCCAAAAATGTAATAGAAATGAGCAAAAAGTTTAGACTTTGTGGCTAATTATTCCAATATATAAATATATAAAATGCGCTAAACACACGAATATACAAAGCTGAAGACAACATCTTAATACTGTAGATTGATATAAACTAAATATATGTATCCAAGTATGTGGCTAAGCACTTTCGAGGGCCGAGGTCTTCGTATTCATAGCCATGACTACAAATATGAGGACCTCGGCCCTCAAAAGTGCTTAGCCACATACTTCGATACATAGATTTAGTTTATATCAATCTACAGTATCAAGATTTCTTTGTCTTCAGCTTTGTGTGTTCATGCGGTTTAGCGCATTTATATTTATACAAAAATGTAATAATGAAAGTTGGGCCCATTTTATATTTGAAAGTTTGTGATTACGCTATTGTAGTTGTAATTATATGTTGGACTATTCCCATAATCTAATATTAATTGTTAAATATTTTTCGAAAAATTCAAACTTTATTTACACTTTTCAAATACATTCCACTGCTGGTAGTAAGACAACATTCGAGTGGGCATTATTTTCTCTTCTTTAAGTTGATCAGTGACAGTACTAACAAGGAAATTGAATCTGCGACCTTTAAATTTGTGAATATTGAATTTAAAGCAATACCCTAACCAATTGCACTATTCTCTCAAAGGCAACAACCAGTAGAAAAGTCATATAGCTATTTAAAAGGGTATTCCTTTTCCATTTTTCTCTTAAGGATAAGGTTAATAAACGATGTCCAAACATTATGAATTATCACACTAGGTTTATTTATGGAGTTGTTTGCTATTGTCAAGTGAGTAGCTTCTTTAAATTTTCTTTTATGCTTTGGACAGAGAGAAAAAAGCACAACGAAGAAAACAAAGAAGTTGCTCCACATGACAACGGCAAACAACCCCATAAGTCAAGCTAGCATGATAATTCATGTTTGAAAACCACCCATTAATTTGGACCAGAAGAAAAATATGGATAAATCGGGACTGCCATAGAGAAGTATATGAAATTCTACTGAATGCTGGATTGAATATTGTTTAAATTCAATATTTACAAATCTAAAAGTCCCATGTCCGATTCCCTTGCTAGTACTGCCACTGGTCAGGCCAGTAATCACCCGAGGAAGAGAGGAAAATAAAACCCGTTCTATGAACAGTAGAATATATTTGAAAAGTTTAAATAAAGTTTGAATTTTTCTAAAAACATTTAGCAATTAGTTAGATGATGAAAATAGTCCAATATATTAGTTACAATTGCATCTAAATTATGGTCTTTGAGGACACATGCTAATGTAAATCACTGGATATCAAATGATTCACCATGATTGCTTTTATATTTCATACACATTTGAGAATTGATCTGATATGATTTTTAACAATTCAACATTTTCATAAAAGTTTCTCTGTGAAGGGTAATCTTTACATATGTTTACCCTATTATAGATAAAAACATGAATGTATAACTAAAATATTCACCATTAATGTTTTTATGATGAAAATTTCTTTAAATCATTCATTAGACTAGAGATTATCCGATAACGAATAATATTTCTGTAGTCTAATTTTCACTACACCATTCTTGCAAAATAGGGACTGGTTTCTATCCATTTTTAACACCTTGTAGAAAAATGTAATCATAAACATATGACCAAGGCCATATTTATGATCTCCAAGATGGACAGTTCATACTGAACCAGCACTCATCAGTTGTCCCAGACCACAATCCTTATCATTGTTCAATATACACTCATATATATAAATATATAGCAAATTACTACAGTTTAATTGATGTGTCAAATGTGCTGCTCTCACAACTTTGACACAAATCACTTAATAAAACATAATTTTTATTAGTCAATCATTAAATTAGAGATTAACCAATAACAAAAATATTTCTGTACATGAAAATTAAACTTGTTACTGAATAATCTCTAATCTAATGAATGGCTAATAAACATTATTTATATGCTTTCATTAGGAGATTTGTGTCAAAGTAGTGGGGGCAGCACATTTGACACATCAATTATTCTGTAGTAATTTGCTATATATATATATTGAACAATGATATATATGTATAAGAGATTGTGGTCTAGGCCAAATGATGAGTGCTGGTTCAGCATGAAAGGTGTACCTTGAGATCATAAATCTTTTTCATGTTGTTGATCATATGATTACGATTATACATCACTCTGCAAGATGTTAAAAGCGGATAGAAACCAGTCCCTACCTTGCATGAGAATGATGTAGTAAAAATTACACTTCAGAAATATTATTTGCAATCTTATAGCCTTTAAATTTTATAAACTGTAGTGAGAATGAATAAGAAATAAACTGACATGATTTTTTACCAAGTAATCTTTTTTGTAAAAGAAAATGCTACAAAACTACAATTCTTTGAGCATGTTTTTGCCACTTTATGATAGGTGATAAATCCCTGCAGGGTTTACTGCAGTGATGAAGTGTCAGATTTTGGCACTAAAGTCCTCAAATCAATTCCAGTTTAAATACTTCTGGCATAAATGAATATTAAAAATTTTAGCTATAATTTTTTATTTTGAAATTAAATTTGTAAAATGCAGAGTTGCAAATTTTTTGGCTTTATTATTCATGATACAATTAAGAAATAATATGCATTATAGGTATTTGCATGGTATATGAATGAAAACAATTCAATTCTTTAATAAATCAATTTTTCATTTATGAGTGCATTAAGAAAATTTTGTTATTGTGTATATTTTTACGATATTATTATGCTGATATATAATGTGTTTGAAAAATCAAAGCTTACAAATTTGTGGATTTCAGAATAATGGTATTACTTTCACTAGCAGTAAATAAATATTACTTAAAAAATATACACTTGTAATTTTAAAAAATAACAATTTCTAAATATAAATTAATTGGCTTCAAAAAATCCCCTTCTACTTTCTTATTATTAATTTTTATTTAGTGTTTAATAAATTAATAATCTTTCCCCCTCCCCTCCTCTACCCAAATAAACAATTAAATTATTATATGACTACCATATACTGTTGTCACAATGGTTCCCAAACAGCTTTTCAACTGAAAAGGGTCTTTTTCTAGGACATTTGCTTTTTTTTTTTTTTTTATCATTGATTGTAATCCATTCAATGTAACATTGATTGTTAGTCTAATATTTTTTTTACACCAGATGTCTTCATTCTTATAAAATATTGAAAGATACAATATATATATGAAAAATATTTGCAAGGCAAATTAATAAACTTCACTTTTGCTATTTTTTTTTAATTTTAATCTCAAGGCACTTGACTGACTTTTAACTTTTTATACTTATAGTAATTTCCTTAATTATTAATTTAATACTATTAAATGAAAAAAATTATTTGGCCATGAATAATTATTTTTTCTTTTCTTCAGAGGCCAATGTGATTAACTCCATGTTCTAATAAAAATCATTAATTAAGTAATTTTTTAATACAATGAACACTAAACAGTTGTCTTATCATTAAAAAGTAAAATAATTAATCAGTTACAGTCTTAATGCTGTAGAAGCAAGTACTCTTGGATTATTAAAAAATTATTTTAAGTTTCACGGTATCAGTTGTTTTTTTTTTTTTTTTTTTTGGGGGGGGGGGTAAGTTATAGCATTGTATCAAGATGGGTGAGATTAATAATAATCATTTGGATATGAAAAATGATAAATCAAACGGTTGGTTCTTCAAATGAATTATTGACAGAAAACCAATTTCAAGAAAATGTCTGCATGTTTGTAGGATTCGTCATCTGATTGCAACATTGAACAAGCCCAAATTTTCCAAAAGTGTAAAAAAAATAAAATGTCTGAAATAAAGAAATAGGAGAGAAAATTTAATACCTGCAAAAACATTTGTAAAAATAATGTCAATATCATCAGTTACATAATGAAAAAATTACTTATGATGAGAAAGAAGCAACCATGAAAACATTTTATAATTTAGAGTCAACGTGAACAAAACATTAAACCCTAAAAACATGTTTTTTCACATATTATTTTCGTAAAAATGGATAAAATGTATCTGCAAAATTTTTTTTAATGAAGTAAGAGACAAATATACAATAATTGTTGTAAAGAACAGACAAGTTTCATCTTTGATCATCGTGATCAACATGTTCCAGACAATCAAATCAATTATAAAACCTTTAAACTCATTTCTCACTTACACTAATCACTATACAAAAACTTACCATCCAAAATGAAAATATTTAAATCTAGATCTAAATAATAAGATATATTAATTATAAATTACAGTGTGAAGGAAGATATAATACTAGTGGATAAAAAATATTATTACAAGGTATTCTCCACTCAATTTAATTTACATTTCAAAAAACCATTTAAAAATATATACCAAACTTGTGATTCTTTGCAAATAAAAATTCAGTCTTTGGATAGTAAGAATATTCATAAGGCAAAACTTGGAAAGGGTGCTCATTTACAAGAGGATGAACCAGCCAGTAGATCGAATAGCAGAATCTAAAGAATTTTTTTTTCTTCCTACTTTCCTAAATTTGCTATATCATTAGCTTATTGTAAGAGAAATTTATAAATATTTATAACTTTGTTTGTCACAATTTCAATAAAAATATATAAGCCACATATTTGTTTGCCAAAAAATGAAGAATATTGTGGATCACTGGAAATTTCATCACCCCTATATAAAGTATATAAAGACATGCTAAAAATCACGAAACAATAATAAACTATTCAGATTTGTGCAACGGACAAAATAGAAATATCAAAACTGTCTTAAGTTTATTAAAATTGTTTCAAAAGCTGAATCAATTGAAATAAAATTTTTAGTAAGTGGATGGTTATTTGCACAATGATTTAAATTTTGCCACTATTGAGTCACATGTAAAAAAAATCTATAACATTTTTTCACCAGATGAATGATATGATATAATCAAAATCAGCAAACAGTTTAAACTTCATGGCTAATTATTCTAAAGTGCAAAATATAAAATGCGCTAACACGCACAAGCACACAAAGCTGAAGACAAATAAAGAAATATATATATATTATTTTAATATATATATTTAATTAAGTGTCTAAGTGCTTTCAGGGGTCAGAGCCCTCATATTCATAGCCATTTTGAAAAGAGATAAGAAATTGATTAGGAGCTATGTAAATTTATGCAAATGCGATATTATTTTGTAGCAAGAGTCTTTTCTATTTATGGCGTCGTGATCTCTAGCGATAAAGTAAGCCTCTTTTATCTTCCTTTTGAGATCGTGTTGCTCTCTGCAAACCACCACTGGATCTCTAGATTGGCAATCGTGACCGGCTGACATGTGGTGCTGTGCAAAAACTGAACTATAAGAAGTGTCCACCAGTGCTTAATTATAGAAGTATGTGTGTTGGTATAGCCTAGTGGACAGAGAGGCCCTGGTCTCACCATAATATGATGATTTACAATATTTTTCAGGGCAAAATCAATATAAAAAAAAGCACTGTTTCATATGGTTCAAATGACTCATCAGAATTTTTCTCAACAAAATAATTAGAAAATTCTATCATTAAGAGAAAGATAATAGAGGATTATCAGTAAATTGGCTTAAAATGCATTAGAAGCTCAACATCATACATTCGAATGACTTTAATGAAAATACAAAACTAAATGCCATTAATATTAGAAAATCTGTAGCAGGTAGACCAATAGATCTGAAAATTATACGCCAGCATTTATTATATCCTACAGACAGAACTGTGGCAAGGAAAAAAAAAAAAAGCAAGATATGATGTATATATTGAAATTCATTCCTATTATTGAAGATAATTATTATAAACAGTTAAGAAACATGGGACCTCAAACACATTTGACAAACAGGACATTATTTATGTTGATGACGATTCAATTTAACCATACTAATAACAGAATATATCATGGATTTTTTTCTAAATATCTTTAATAAAAAATATATAATGACTTTTCTTTATAATAAAAATATATATTGAAAATTGAATACAAAGGTATTAATTTTTCATTTATTTTCATTTGCCAAATTGATTAACTCCATTAAGTCATGCAAAAATTGTAGTAATAATAATAATAATTATCACAAGGATATAATATCTTATGCATTTTATATGTGCAATAATACATTCTATAATGTTTACCTGAATTTATAATTTAAAAGAATTTTTAAATAACAATGTATATTATTTTACCACTTTTTTGTTTAGTGAAGTTAATCGATTTGTTCAAGCAATCAGTTTATAAATATTTTAGTTTCTTCTTTTAATTGTTTCTATCATATTTTTAAATTCAATCCTGCTGTTAGTTACACTCACCTTTATTGAGTAATGTTGTATATACAGTTAATATAATTTGACTGTATTTTGTATTCTAACTTTTAATTTCAGCTCATAAATATTTATTTGATGATTCCAATTAATTAATATTTATTAAGATTGTTAACATGTGCGGTTTATCTTCAGTCCTGATGCTTATCCAGCAGGAGGTCCTCACATTTGCATTTATTAACACGTGCAAAATTTATTCTTAGTGATAATGTATATTAAAAAGAAATGGTTATATCATCATATATTTATATATGTAGATAAATTATTTATAATTATGTAATAATTACTACACACATATATATTGATGGATCTAGTATATATTGCTAGAAAATGTGAAAATAGAGATACAGTAAAATCTTAATTTAGACCCCAAATTGTAAAAAGCTTAGAAAGACACCACATGTAGAAGGTTGTTGGTGTGATGTGGAGAAAGAGATGCCAAGGATCAGAGAAACTGGATTAAACTTGGAAAGACTATTCAGCAATGGATCGATGATGATTGAAAATGATATATATTAAAATGTTTTTTCCAAAGATAGGTTTTACATAAAGAAATAGCAGTTTAATTTCAATGCTTAACTAAAAAAAAAAAAAAATCAAGTGATGTTTCACTTTGATTGTCAATCCTTGAAATTAAACATGAGATTATACACTGATTAAAGTAAGCAAATCATAAGCACAATATCCATAGAATTATAATATCTCTATCAATAAATGGAGATGACTACATTCAGCTATAATTGTTTTTGTACTTAACACATCACTACTCATCTAACAAAGGTGGATTAACATGATATCCATTTACTGACTAATAAATGGACGATTGTGACTTTTAAAAAAAAATCTAATTTCTTCTAGCTTAAACTCGAACCCCAGGTCACGAGAATGGCAAATAAATGGATCAGTCATTATGCCAGAAGGATTTTACATAATCTGATCTAACTTTCTTACACAGTTATTGAAAAACTAATATGTCTGATCCTCTAATATATGTGTATGTCATATAAATGTAGCATTTTATATAATAACATGATGATCATATGGGTGTCAGCACTATTCACTTACAAGATCTGTTAGTGGTTAATGGTGTGAAAAAAATTCAGAACATTAACTGCATATTCCTTAAATGTTGCTCTCCAATTTAATCCAATCCTCAACCATATCCTCTCAAAGAAGGCAATCATATTACATGGATTTACATTATTAACTTAACATCCATCCTGACTAAATTTTGCTTCTACTACTGGCATTTGACAAAGCACATGAGATTTTTAAACATTAATTATTAAATCAAATTGACAAGAATAGGCTATCATCAAATTTAGAATCTAATAAAATGAAGTTCTTGTTTTTTGGTTTTAATCAGTTCAAATTAAAATTACTATAAAACATATTTATTGCAACTTGATCCTTGCTTCAGGAAGTTGCCTAGAAGCTGTTCCAAAACCAGTTTTATAATAAAATGGAAAACTTGCATTAGAATTAATGACCATCATTGTTTAATACTAGTTTTCATATCAAAAGCCTTTTATTGTACCACATTAAAGCTGTCTAATTTGAATAAAACACCCATGAATAACCAGCTATTTTCAAATATCGCTTCCAATCTTTTTCACAGATAAAAGCAATTTATAAATCATACCTTTACTCAAAGCACTTTCCTTACATTTTCCTGGTAACAAAACTTATCTCTATAAACACATTTGAGTCTCTAGTAATCATTCATCTATGACAAGAAACAATTTCGTCAAATGCTGTAGTAAATAATAATATTTCACAATGTAAAAATAAAAGCATTCTTAAAATCTAGTCTCACAACTTCAGGATCCACATTTCTTTCTAAAAAATTTAAAGTTTTGAAACTAACATGATCACTAAGTCCTTGCATTTTTAAGACTACAAAAACTATTTTTATTTCATTAAGCTAAATGTGTCTAAACATAAATGAGTTGGCAGCATAAATATATCATTAAAGGCTGACAGCTTAATCCCTACCATAATTTTTCAAAAGGTGATCAAAATATTCCCTCTAATGTGTTAATATGATCATTATATAAAAGAATGCTATCCAAAGTTTTAATAGGATACTTGATATTAGTTTTAAAGTTACTATACTCCTTCCAAGTGTCAAAAAAATAATCTATAAAGAGGCTGCAACCAGCAAATGATTACATTCTGCCAATAATGGCTTTAATATAAAGTTACTAATAAGGAGAACTATTATCAAAAACATTTAAGCTTATTCTTTTTAATGAGTCTAAGAACAAGCCTATTTGCATCCACAACATATTACCTAAGAAAATGCATTGCCTAAGTAACATTACTATTACAAAAGTTCAAATTAGTAACTATAGTGTGTAATTTTTTTGATAAAATATAACTCAGATATAAGATGTCTTTAAAAAAAGAAAGAATATAAAGTTTCTTAATTAAATATGACAGGGATAGCATCTATTTTTTAAAATGCAGTAAGCATACAGCATGCAAGTTTATGATCTATTCAACAATAAGCACTTTTACCTGCTCATATCATATAAATTTCATTTTGTATTCAGAATACTATTCATTAGATGCTATTATTTTGAGCATCAATGCATTAATTATTCTGCCTAAACAAAATAATTATGATGGTCAATCCAGGTGATCTGCAAATATTTAGTGAGTTTACAGAATCAATATTTACTTCCACAATCTTTGGGTTAAATTTTATTGTTCTTATTAGTGGTATAATTATATGCTCTAACAAATAAAATAAAAAAAAATTATATTTTAATGATATTAATATAATATATATTGTAACCTTTTGATCGGTTATCCATGGTAAGAATGGAATATAAAATGTAAATTATAGTTCCAAAATTTCAAATGAAGATAATAGTAATACTATAAACGTAGGTATAACAGTAATAAATGATTTGATACATAAAGATTAAAAAGAGAATTCTGTAGAGATTTAATAATTGTTGTTATTTATAATCATTTATAATATAATCTACTATATAATTTTTAATACAATATTTGTCCATTTAAATAATTAGAAATTACTTATCAATTTGACTTTTATTTATTTTCATGCAATGTTCCTTTAAAAGCTAAAGATCTAAAAATTGTAGTTAATGAAAGAAGGAACAATTATCTACCACAAGATAAGAATTTATTTTAAAATTATTGTAAATGTAATATCTTGTAAACAAAAATATTTATTCTTAAATTTTGTATTTAAATCCAATTAATAATATCCTATATTAAAAATATAATTGGAATTGGAACTTTAATTATTAACAAATGATTTAAATTAATTTTGTTTGTAAAATATTTATTGATTTTAATATTTCAAATAGAAACAGAAAAACATTTTGTTAAAAAATTGTACAAATTGAGTTGGGATAATGACCAATCAGAGTGGAGTAAGCAGTTCTTTGATGTCTCTTTATTCCGGGATTTGTAAAGAAAAAAATATCACACAGACGATTAAAGTAAAAAGATTAAAGAAGTATTAAAAAAATAGATAGCAGTTTCATTTTATTTTTCTCTATAAAAATCATAAAATTTACATTATTTTAAAGTCTTAAGCAGTAAAATTGTATTCAAAAAAGCTCTTTAAAGATATAAAATATTATAAAGTAATTACCAACACCATGGAATAAGAAATTATTCTTCAAGAGAGCTAAAGTGCCAATCTTGATCGTCTACCTATAGCAGAATCATATCCAAGAAGTTTGAAAAGTTAAAGTTGTTTTAATCTTGCCCGGGATAACCATGAAAAAATAGGAAAGCTACAGTGTTTCAAAAAGACACAGGATTGCAACCATGTAAGAAAGCATTCATTTGTCTACATTGAATTAGGTGTTTTTATTAATTATAAATTAAAAAGGAGAATCCAATCAAAATTTCTTAGAAAGAAAATTTTAAAAGCTTATAAAATTACTTGATCAAATGTTAAGAAAAAAAAAAAAAATAATCGAGAGCGATAAGTTTAAGAGAACTAATATTTGTTTGAATAGAATAATTGATATTTAAGAAATAGTTTACAAAATTTAGAAGAAAATGTCAAGCTTATAATTAAGAATGAAAAAAAAATTGAAGTAAGATTTCTTATATTCAATGAGGAAATGAACTTTTATTGTATTACTGTAAGAACAGAACACTATACTTGGAAGGATAAGTTAGAAGTCTGTGTAACTTTTAATAGGAAATAATAGTCACAAAATGACATACTTGGAGCCAGAGAATTAAACAAATTTATCGGATATATGTTTAAACTTTTACAAGTCTAATAAGTAAACAGAGGAGGAAAGAAATGCAGAAGTAAACATATTGAAATTTTAGTTAAACCGGTTTTAAAGTGTACAAAAAAAAAAATAATGTGGAGATTTATTAAGATATATGAAACACTTTTGTAGTATATTGTCTTTAAAAGTAGGAATTCAGAACTTTTGTCCCATTAAATGTGCTGCTGTGTCTAATGTGTTGTTTATTATGCATGTATTTTATCAATCCGAAGAGAGGAGAACACAAATACGCAATGAATAATAAAAGTCTGCAGAGTAATCATGGTAATATTAACTAAAAATTTGTGAAATGGGTTTTAAAAAAAACCAAGGAGAAAAGGATTTCAATTTTAAAGTTAGTGTTAATAATTTTCTTGTTTAATATGAAATATACATACAAGATATTTTTCATAATAGTGATTTAAAGAACTGATATATGCAATTTAGTATATAATGTTAAAAGTATTATTTTTATTAATTATAATATCATAATATATTATTCTTCATGTTAGCAAAAAAAAAGTATGCTTAAATATAGGGAGAGAATACCTATGAGTTATAATATAAAAGTGTGCCGGAGTGGAATATAGTGTTAAAACTGTATATTTTGAGCCAGTATAAATTTTTAGAAAAGTGTGATAAAATACGTTAAAAGTTATTTTGAATTTATTACTGTTAAAACATAATTAACAAAGAGGAATGAACAAGTGATCATAAGTAAAATCTGATAGGATTCTCAGAAAAGAATAATAAACAACTTATAAAATGTAATATTTATAAGAGCAAGAAATAGTTAATGTTAATGTAAGACAATATCATGATCTCATTTGTTAAAAAAATATTATTGATAATAATAATAAAAATAGATTATTTGTTTTGTGACATGATTGCAAATATAGATAGGAAAGTATTTCTTGTGAAGAAGATATTACATTATTGGTATAGAGTTGGTAGAATATGCGATGCTAAATACACTGTAGAAGGTGAGTTAAAATTCCAGGGAAGAATATATAAAATATCATCCTGAAGAACTGATGAATAATTAAATGGGTGTAATCTTTGTGATACCTAGATAGTTATTAAAATGAGATGGGAGGATTTTTGGCAAAGAAATGAGCACAGTACATACTATAATTATTGAAGAAACCAGAATAAAACTGGGATAAATTCATTAAGAAAATGATTACCTACTAAAATATGACACCTCGTAAATAAAAAAAATCTCCATCCCTCTATTACGATAGTATTTAATAAAATCAGTTGCTCATCTTTATAAAGTTTCATAGTAAAGAATAATATAGTATGCATCGAAGGTAGACTCAATATTTTTAAAGGATTCTATAGTTTTTCTTCTTAAGTCTGGCCAAATCAGCCTGTAGGTAGTAGAACCATGTACAGAACAATTGTCTATATAGTTGAATAAATGATCATATGAATAAGAATAACTGAGATTTAAGATTAACAGAAAACATGAGTAAGAGAGAGAATGAATGCATAAATGAATTGCATTATATATACAGTATATATAAAAAGAGAACCCTAACTTTATTATTCATTTTAAATACATCATAAATATTATATTTTATTTATATTTACCACATCAGTAATAACTTTGTTAATAAGATGGAAGTGTAATATTTTAAACCAAATTTTAAATATAAAATATAATTTAACTATTACAAGATGATCAATATATTGGGAGTTACAAAATATCAGGTAATATGGAAAATGATTGTGAAGATCCAGATAACTCACGAATGATGCAAATATATCAGATTAGTATGAAAGCATACATAATAAAATAATAAATGTATAATTTCAAAAGAACTAAAAGACAAACTAAGGGAAGGGTTAATTGTATATAATAATCACGAAGTTTATTTGTAAAGAATGTAAATAATTTATTATCAATGTATAAACAGTTTTCATGCTTATTTTTTTTTATTGTTAATGAAGTATTTAACCTAACATTCATATGTGTTTGTCGTTTATTAGTATTATTGTAAATAAACGACCATTTTGATTTAAACTTTGTAGTATTAATTTCATTGTGTCTGAGAGTCATTTCCATCACAAGGTCATATCAATAAAGCACATTATCTACATAAAATTATACATACCAAATTATGATTACATGCCTCATTTGAGAAGCTATGCTTAAGAGTTTATAATTAATACATTAACTATCAATTGCTTTAAATGATAACTATAATAAAGAAAGCTTATGGTACTTCATGTTTTTATTAGATGCAAAAGAATTTTGAAGAGCCATATGAAAAATGCTATTAAATATTATAAGAGAGCATATAATTGAAATTAGCAATATGTTTGAGAGTCACATTCTAATTTTGTAATTCAAGTTGAAATATATGTTATATCATAATTTAAAAGTATTATATAATTTCAGAGTAAAAGTTACTAACCAAATATATTTTTTTTTTTTTTATTTTGGAGGGTAATTACAGTGGGTGAATGCTAACTAATTAAGAGATGTATTTTATTGAATTAGACTTGGTAGATAATAATGGTGTGATGAAGCTTTGATTATAAGAAAATAAGTATTCTAGAGTAATTGTTGTTAACATAAGTATGAGAATAAATCTTAGGAAAAGTAGATTAAATTATTTAAGGGAAGGTAATGAGTAGATAATGAGTGTTAATTTCCATGTCTTATTATTATAGTTAGATTAAGTTTCCAATAGGAGGTTAATCAAGGTTTGTAATAGTAAGTATGTTTTTATTAAATGGTTGGATCCCAGTAAAATCCCTCTTGCAATTCAATTATTTAATTATCAATCTAATTGTTATATTGGATTTTAGAATAGAATACTTACAATCCCTGAGATAGCCATAGGATAGCATCAATTATTTTAAGTAAGGTAATTTTGGTAATGTTCTTATTTTGAGATTCTTAAATTGTAGAAGAGTAGTTATTTCATTATTTAAATGAAATATCATGTTAGTCATTATTTGTTGTGGGAGTTTTCCTAATGATTATAATAGGACAGTAGTAGAATTGTCACAATAGCATTGCCATTGTGGAGTGTATTTTTTATATTTCTCAAATTAAAACCCCTGTAATCATCCCTAAAGTCTATCTTATGTTTTAATATTTAGCAAGTTTCAAGCTCCATAAAGAGTCTTATACATTATTGTTATTATACTTGCTGATTTATTATTGAGCTAAGGTAGGGTAAGGTAGAGAGGTGGTTGGAAGAACCGGAAGGGAAAGTTACAATATCTTGTGTTTGAGAATGAGAGTATGTGCATTAGCCTGATCGCTATTTTACAGTTACAATTTATCAACAGCACTATATAAATAAATACCTTATTAAACATAAATATGTTATGTAATATAATTAAATATCCTTACATCAAGGAATTCCTGCATGCATACAAGTAAATCTCTAATCACATGTTTTTTTTTGACATCAATAATCATTTCAGATCTTAACTCATGAGGAAGAAAAAATTTTGTTTTAAAAGAATCAATATATCACTTAATATTTTATTTAGTTCCTGTTTACATAGTTAAATAAATATATAATATATATAAAATTTATGAGTATGCTTGCACCTACTTGTTAGCCATTGTCTTTATTATTTCATTAGATATCATTATTTAATTGAGTTTCATCAAAAAAATGGAAATTGATGAAATCCAATGTGCTGTTCTTTCATATAAGTTATAATAAATAATAAAAAAATCGCATACAACTGCTATATAAATATATATATTAATAATAATTACACATAAAAAACCTTTTTCAGCACATGGTTTTGTGCCTCTTTAAAATGTTAAGCATTTATTTTAGCATTAATCAATTATTGCAGATAAAAAACAATCTAGTGTTCCACAACAGAAATAAAAAAGAATTTTTTTTCCCATATAGAGATTGAAATATATTCAGAAGTAACCCAACCTTCACACATGCGCTGCTATAATATAAAATGACATGCACCCACCCATAAGCAAAGATTTTAAAGAACAAGTGAATCCACTTTAATTTAAGCTTATCTATATATAATCCAACCTTTGCTTACCATACATTATTCAGGAATTGAGTCTTTTATACTTGATTTTTTAAACGATTTTCAAATTGTATACTATAAATGTAATTCAAATATTACAGGAGAGAAAATTTATCTCATTTTTCACCACCTGCAATTAATGTAGAATCTAAATATATTGATTTTTTTTTTTGAGTGTGTGTCAATTTACATTAAAACAGCATGTTTGGGAAGAATGGTTTATTTCCAAATATATAACAATAAACACTGTGCTGTATAACAAATAAATATTTATCAATGCATAGAGATTGAATATAATTTCATGAATTGCTACATAACATTATAGACACAGAGGCTAAAATCTCCATACAGTAACACCACCAATGCAAGCTAGAGTAAACAATAGATGCAAGAAGGTTTGTGCATAAAATCCCTATCTAGTGCCTATTCATCCAATATAATGAAGAGCCTTGGATCTTAGAGCACTGTACCTAGATCTTAGGATCGAATGCAACCCTCCAGCAGCCACCTTTTACCTTATTAGCTAACTATAAAGCTTTGAGTGCAAAATGAAAACACAATAATGTTTTCAATTCAAGCTCGTTAGCTTGCATAGTTGTATAGATCTGAAATCAGTTCAGTATCCACATTTTTGGTGTCTAATTCTTATATAACCAGTCACCATAATCCTATTGGGCAGGATTGGTTTTAAGCTACTAACATCAGATGGTCACCATTTCTTATGCTTATGCAAGCTGTTTACACGGAGGCTAAACTCTCCATACAGTAGCACCAATAGTGCAACCCAGACTAATCAATGGATGCAAAAAGGTTTGTGTATAAAATCCATATCTAGTGCCTACTCATCCAATATCCCCAGACTATTTTCTAGCTTGTGGATTTCATCAGTGAGGAGCCTTGGATTTGAGACCACTGCACCTAGATCTTAGGATCTAATGCAACCCTCCAGCAGCCACCTTTTACCTTATTAGCTAACTATAAAGCTTTGAGTGTAAAATGAAAACACAGAAATGTTTCAATTCAAGCTCATTAGCATGTATAAGAAATGGTGTTCATGTGATGTTTAACAATATACAGAATAAATAACTCATACACTATACAATTTTATATATACTATCTTATATAATTTTCCATTCATTTTTAATTGACTCGTTAGCTAAATATTCATACAATTATTTAAATTATACTTAATATAAAATATTTCATACTTTTGTCTTCTTTTTGGATCTTTAATGTAATTTAAAGGTGTAATATTTCTTGTAACATCTATTTTATGTCCATATGTTAAGTAATGAATTTATAAAGCAGATTTATCATCTTGCCTATTAATTGCATTATATTTTTTGGCTCACCCTTGTTTCCCTGTATGACCATAGTATTCATATTGCAATGGCCATAATTACTTTCATATATGATTCCTTTTTTTTGTATTTTATATAGTCCCTTGTAAAATGTTTTAATATAATTCTGTTACTATTTGTCTGGGTGAATTTTTATATCTCAATATTTAATTTTATCTTCAAATTTTACTTTTGTAAATTTAAAATTATATACATTATTATTAAAATCATTTTAAATATTAATCATAGCTGTAATTACCAATAATTAAAATATCATCAACATATCTAGAATAATGTATTATTTCTTGATTAATTGTTTTTTTTTAAAATTATAATAGTTTCCAATTCATTTATGAATATTGATGACATTAAGCCACTAATTGCACAATCCATAACCAATCCTCATCCTTTGTATAAATTCCAAAATTCATTTTTATATTCAATATATATACTGTAATGTATTAATGTTAAATCCACTTCTATATTTATTATGTTTATATCGTTAATATATTGATTTAAATTTTTTATTAATATTTGTATATTTTTAAGTCATGGAATACTTGGATACATTTTTTCAATATCCATTATAAAAATACTTCGGTTTTTAGTCAATTTTATATTGTTTAATCTGTAACTTTTTATAAAAAATTCTCCAAATCCTAAAATACCTGTTATCCATTTATGTAAATATTTACAAAATTTCTGTAAAATAAAATCACAAAAATGAATGAGAATCTTAATGGATATTGAATAGATAGTTGAATTGATAATTCTGTAATTGTTTGAAAATAGTTGTAAATATACATTACAAACTTAAACACCATATTTATATGAATAAATATATCTTTATATGTGTGATATTTAAAATGCATATAGCTCAACCAACAACTGGAGATTAATTAATTAATTAATTAAAAGCAAAAAAAAATCATAATGCTTACACACTATAGTTTTGCTAAGATTTAGTTTATTTATACTTCAGAACAAAATTGCACAATAAGTATAAACTTTAATTAAAATAAAATTGAACTAAATATCTTTTAATCTTTTCTTTCTTTCTTGACTAATGATTTAAATCAGAGTACAAAAAAAAATTTTCCCACTTAACATTTCTTCTGCTCTTTTCATCCCTGAACTAGTTCTATATAAATAACCCTCTCATCCCCAATTCCATAAATACTTAAAACTGACATTTTATGGCATCAATCATTGACAATTTACCATTGTGGTGATCTATCTTTCTTATATGGTTGAAAATATGAAATGGTACTACTCTATGGTTAAATCGCACTTTATCATGGATAGTTACAAGTATGTCACTTTTGAGGTTTATTTCATTTGCAATATGGTTTCATGTAATTCATACTTTCATTATTCCTTGGTTTATTATATTTCTGATATTATTTATTCTTCCGGAACCATGTCCCAAATTAAAAGGCAAACAAAAACTGCACGGAGCAACTAAAAATAACAAAAACAGAAAGGAATCTTGGAGAAAAACATAAATAAGTTGCAAGGTGCATTTGGCCTAGATAAATGTAAAAGCGTTTTTTTTATGTGCACAGAATGAATGACAGAGATTGTCTAAGTGTTCTAAACCTTATAGACTGCATTGTGAATTGAAGCACAAAATTTATTTATGATTATAAAGCTTAATCCATAATTTTATTTGAGACTTGTGTTATTTATAAAATTAAATGTTACAAATACAAAGGATACTGTAAAAAATTTGCCAACTGCAAACATCTAATCACTATATTTATAATTGATCCAGATTTTTTAAATACATTATATTATAACTATGATATTAAATGTATATACATATTGTAAAATGTTCAGCATTTTGCAATAAATAAATAAGTAGAAAATGTTTTAAGTTTTACCGTGATGCTATGATATCAATATATACTTCAGTTATATGTTATCTAAAAAAAATGTAAATAAATAAAAACCATTAAAATTCATTTCATAAGTTTGGTAAATTGTTTGAGTTTATATTATTAACAGTATCTCAGCAGCCAATTTTTCACTTTGGACCACCCTCTCTAAATCTAATATTTTAACATGATCATATTTATTAATCACATTGAAAGCGCATGCATTCTTCTTGAATTTTTTTTTCCTCCAAAAATTTGAGACCACCATATTTTATTTAATAAATATTTTCTATATAGCTCTAAAATTTAAGAGCATATGTAAAGTGCTTTTTAAATCGGGAAAACAAAAGTTATTAATGTAATGCGAGGGAGGACTGGTAAACATTTTTGCAAATGTTCTTGTATTAGATTATAAAACATAGTCTACATGAACAGTTTATAGCTGAGGATCTGAAATGGGTGATTCAACTGCAAAAAGGAGATGTATATATAGATTCTGAAGTTGATAAAGATTTAAAAATATCAAAACAACCAGAGGAGCTGCGACTTCTGATAAGGCTGTTATTATTTTGCTACATAACTAAAAAAAATTATTGAAGGAAAAGAGTATGTTCAAAATGATGAAACTGGATTGTTCTGATACGTTAACCAGCAGCTTCAGAAAGTCAATTGTGTAACATTTCATGGTCATTTTTTTTTTAAAAAAAAATTATAATAAAAAGTAGTTTATTATAATTATATAATATAGTTTTGAGTAAATATGAATGAGGAAAATATACAGTAAATATACATAGTGAAGCTGTAACATATACTGTATCAATATATATTACTTCAATTATACAATATAATAAAAAAAATATTAACAAACAATATATATATAGAAACAAAAAAAAAATAACAATGAAATTGCCAAATTCATTTAAATGTTACTAGTCTCACTATAGCAACAGACATTTTTCCATATTGGAATGTTCTCGCTAAATGTACATTTTTTAATCTCAAATGCAAATTCATTTAACTGTAAGCTAAATGTACATTTTTTAATCTCAAATGCAAATTCATTTAACTGTAACGTGTATGACTTAAGTGCAGTTCAGTATCATAATTATAAACATGTATATAGTAATTTTTCTTTGCATTTTTTTTCTCAAAATTTTATATATGTAGTAGCAGCATATAATAACTTCAGTAAAATGTTTTTTAATTATAAAATGAACAATAAACTCAAGAAAACTTGTAAGTTCTTTCATTGAGTGATAAAAATTATTGATTTAGAAATGAAAATCATATTCTGAAGCGGGCTGTATGTTTAAAAAAAAAAGAAATCATTTATAAGAGAAATAATACAGAAAAATTCAAATTTGTGTCATTATTGCTTCTGCTCCTGTACCCAAATTAAGTGACAATTTTTTAGATCAAAATGGACTTTTAATTCCTGACGATGACCTCAACCCATAATTCTAAAAGGTAGAGAATAGTTATACAGATTCTGAAATTATTGTTTTAAAAATAAAATAAATGAAAAGGCCCATCTGCAGGTAATGAGGCTATTGCTATGCTTTTATTAAAATTTAAAAAATTTACTTTAAAAAATGAATGCTGTCTGGGACACATATTTAATTGTGATGAAATTAAATTGCTTTAAAAGAGAAAATGCTCAGTAGACGTACATTCAGAAAACAGAAAATTGGACAAACAACTTTAAAAGTCTGGGAAGATAGAATAACTCTTGATGCTATAATTAAACCGAAAATTATTTACAATTCAAAAATCCTCATACTCTCAAAATCAGAATAAAAAAGATTTGCCTGTGTTCTGAACTATAATAAAAAAGTCTGGGTTATAAAAAAGTCTGGGTTATAAATATTTTACTTATTGTAACAGTTCCATGCTTGTTTTATCTCTGAAATCAAAAAATCTCTGAGGTGAAAAAAAAGTCAAATTTAAAGTTCTGTTGCTGTTAAACAATGTATCTTGTCATTCTGAATCTGTTCAATATGAAAATTAAAATGTAGAAATTGTATGATTGCCTCCAAATATTATTGCATTATTTCTATTTCTTGACCAAGGCATCATTCAATGTATCAAGGCATATATACCCAGCACTTAGTGTCAACCTTGGTATGCTGGAAATTATTCACTATTGGAAGTTGTATGGAGTGAGGTCATTAATGACTGAAAACTTTCCAGGATTTAATGGGTAAGTTAAAAAAATTATTCACATAGTATATTTAGGGAAGATGAATTTGTTGATATAAACTAATGAAGAAGTTGTGGAACATATTCAAAATCATACAGAACGACCAACAAATGAATAGTTAAAAGACTTGATAATCAGAAATACAAGAAAGATAAAGTAATTGTAGAAGAAAAAAAACAGGCAATGTGGACACTAAAAAATTTTTTAAGGTGTTCCAAGTTATACAGATTCTAAGAAGTACTTTTTAATGATTTCCAAGTACTAAAGTTTTCTTGTAGATATCAATTTAAGTTCTCTATCTCCATTAAAAATGATGGATCGACATTTCACTATAAATGCAAAATCTCTAATTAGACTTATTCAACATGACTTTTGAGAATGTTTAAATATGATTATTTTTTATCCATTCTCATTTATCTTGAGAGCATATGCACCCTACCCCATCCCCGAAGTTTAATACTGTACATTATTTTAATGTTTTCTAAGCATAAAGCCATTAAGCTCTACAAAATTTAAGAGAAATTGTATAGTATTTTATTTTTAATGTAATAAAACAAAGATTATCAATTTGGTAATAAAAGAGAAAACAACTGATCAAACACATTATACACTCTAGTAGTTTATACATCCTTAATTTTACAACTTAAAAAACTTTACTTATTTATTTTTTATTGTAAAATTTTTTTTAATGTTTCATTTCCTTTTAATAAATTATATTGTAAAGTACGAATTGGGGATTATTTTGTTTATTTAATTAATGTCAAATATTAAAACACTAATAATAAAAAAGTTCATAGCAAGTAAAGTTGAGGGGAAAAAATCAAAAGAAAGGAACGATAAGAATAAATATAAACATAAAAAAATACCTTTAGATGATACTAAAGACTTCTTTTTCTCTGGTTTTAATTTTCTGTTCACCATAGGTGGAGGTGCAGTACTAGAGGTACCTGACATATCTGTATAAATAGATGTTTTTCCTTCCAATACTGCTAAAATTTCATCTGGTCTCCTCATATCCATATATGTATTATCTGATACAGGATATCCGATTGGAGCATTACAATATGAATGTTTTTTCTGGGAAGAATTATTTGGCATTGCACTGTCTACACCAAAACTTTTAGGAAAATCATAAATATCATCAGTTAATATTTGAGGTGGTGGTGGAACGGTTGAGTCTGAAGTTATTTCAAGGCTGGAATTTTTTCCAAACAGAAAACACTGACCAGAATTATTAGGATAAATACCTCGAGCAACAGCAGGTATGTCATATTGTGGAAAACCAGAAAATGGCGATAAATTAATATAATTACGTTCTTCTGGATCTAGAGCAGGAGGTTTTGGGGGTCTGGGAGGAGGTGGCAAGGAACTCAAAGTTAATTCAGGTTGTGATATTTTCCGTATATTTGGCATTTGAATAGTTTGATGAGTTAGTGACATAGATCGCTTAGTATTACTGCTTATATTTACATTGCTCAAGTCATTAACAATTTTATCCATGATTACTGGAGAGATCCTATCCCTAAATCGATCCAATGGATGAATTGGCACAACATCATATGATTCACAATCACTCGAACTTCTTTTAAGTTCCTTATTAGAACTGAGGCTTTCAGAAGATTTGGAAGGAAATAACTTCATTCCCCAGTCAGCTGAAGATGGCGGCCTGTTCCACTCATTTTCACAAAATGAGTCCGTATTTGAAGACGGAAGAGGTAAGGTTTTATACATGTCATCCACTTCGGTATTTACTGGTGATCCAATATCAACATTATGTGACCTTGGTGTATCATAATAAAGAGAAGAATTACTATCTCTATTAGATTTTGGAGGTGGTGGCGGAGCACTATCAGGAATGCTATCACATCGTCTCAGAACTCCATTGGCAAGAGAAGATGAGCCACTGAAACATTTTTCCAGTTCAATATAGGAAGGTCCAGTAGAAGGTGAAGCTTCTCCATCTGCTATTTCAATAGGTAACTGTTGGCCAGCATTGAATCCTTCAGTCAAAGATGTTCTAGTGGCAGGTTGATTCTGTGATGTTAAAATATTTTGTGATGACTCTTCTGGTTGTGGGCTTTCTACATAAAAAAAAAAAACAAAAAAAAAAATAAAATTACGAAATAAATTCTATTAAGTTATTTCTGTATAGATGTAAAGTTAAATCAGCCAAGCATGCCTAAATAATTATCATTTAAAACATTAATAAAAAAAACACAAAGGTATAATAATTCTAATAAAATCTCTATATAAGTCAAAAATACTGGAATTGGTATAAAAATATAAAATATATTCAAATAAGAGATTTTTTTATACATCAAGCTTGTACTATAATGAATTTTATAAAGCATAATCTTTATTGATAAAAAAAAAAAACGCATAAAATTTATTATGAAATTAAAACATTTATTACAAAATCAAGTTACACGAAAATCAAAGATAAAGATTTCAATTTTAATTAATATAAAATAGCACCATGACTATTGGTAGATCGTGATGACCAAATTTAATAACACTGACTTATACACAGATTCATTAATGATGTGCACATCCAAATCACATGCAAAAGATCCTGATCCAAACCTAGAAAAAGTACTGAATAGACATTTATAAGAAATGTCTAAAATTACTCAATGATTGTTTTACTTAAAAAGTTGCAGAAGGGCAGATATGCGCAGATTAGACTTGCTATATTCTTGTTATATGCCATGTGGCTTACAAGAAACTGGCTGATCTTCAATCAGAACAATCTTCAGCCCTGGATAATATATAAAGAAATAATGATTAAGCTAAAAAACAGAGACCGCCTACTTGTGCCGGAGCATCTCTATATAGACCTGGGAGCAACTGTTACCGTTTGACGAAGAGTTATTAACTCAAGAGAATTCTAGCCAAGCTATAGAACTAAAATCAATGGTGAGTGTATCTAAAGTGATTCATGCTGTAAATTGATACTGAGTTTTCCTTAATAAAAAAAAAATTTTTTTTTGGAGTTCAAATACTGTATTAGAGATCAAAAAAATAAAAAAATTACACAGGAGGCTAATACTGTACTGTGAACGGAAGTGGAAATTGATCATGACGAAAGAAAAGAAATACCGATGTCCAGCTAATAATAATAATAATAATAATGCTTTATTGAAAGAATTTGTATATTAAAATAAATTGTGTGTATGTAATAATGGAGGAGAAAAAATATGAATTAGAATCCTACAGATCAAAAGTTCTCATAAAATCAAGTAAGGAATTGCACAGAAAAAGTAAATTTTAGTTTGTACTACAAATTTTCAATGATCATGACTACTATATTGTTAGGTTACAGTAACCCCTCCTTATCCCTCGAATAATAGCAACCCCTAAGTTTAACATTTAACAGATTTTTTCAAATGCCTTTATTTATCTCATTTGGTAATAAATTTGGCAACAAACCAAGGATTCTATACTACCTGGTTTTACATACGACTCAATATAAATGTCTCAATAATCGAGGCTATAAACAATTTTCAAATGAGTTTATGTTCCATAATTGTATCTAAAATTTATACATTTTTTTTACATGACCCATTTCCAGCAAAGGTATATTTGAATGATGTCATACGAATTTAAATTCTATATGAATGTTACACAATAGAGAAGAAGAATTTATATTACATCTATATGAGGACATAGTTTCAGTAGAGAACATAAGTATTCAAAAGGTCACATAAACCTCAAGAATCTAATTTTTAAATATTTAAAACAATTTAATTCTCACAGAGATTAGTTGTTAAATACTCTAAAATTCTTTTCGGAATATAATAAGTGATTTAATCTTTGACATTATAAAATATATAATTAAAAGAAAAAAAATCAGAATTGGTGCAAATCACTGCATTTTGTAATAACAGAAATACCTTTTGATAGTGATATTTAAGGCAATTGGCCATTATTAATGTTATTCCACACATTGATTACACAATAAAATGCTTATAAAGATTTTTTTTGTAAATTTGTCTTAATATAATTTTATAACTTTAACAAAAAAAAAAAAAACAATCCAAATCATACATCTTAGCAAATTTTGGATTTTTTTTTTTTTTTCGTTTTAAAATGGGCTCTGGCTATAAATACTGATAGTTTGTATCAGATATTACCTTTCTAATATAAAGTTAACAATAATATCTGATTCAATATCAGAATACACTATCAATCTTGGTATTGGCTTTCTATTGTGATTGAATAAAATATTAGCTGTCAACATAGATAATTCAACATAATATTGTCAAATACAAGTGGATTTGATCATACAAAGTAGTGAATTATTACATTTTCCATTTACATTTAACAATTAAAAAATCAATTGTGTCCAATAATAATATTTTTCATAATATTAACTATATACTTTTCTTTCTCTTCACAGAGTGGAAACCCAATGAATTTTTAAAACTATCAATGGTGTTATTTTGCACCCATGCATTTACATTTATATTTTTTTTAGAATTTCGAAGATATCTAAAAATTTAGGATTTAGATTACCTGTGCCTAATCCATTATCTCACTTCAAAACTAAATCCTTACAATTAAACTTCTTGGATTATCTATCACAACTACACTCGGATTTTCTTCAAAGTTTCAACAATAATTTCTCCTATCAAAGCTTGACTGATCTTTTCACAAATTGTGATGTAATCCCCCCTCCCCCAATATATGAATTAGTTTATCTTATTTTTCCATTTCTCAGCTTTGCGATCTGGTTTGTCACATGGACGACATGTCTTGTTTTCATTCTTTATATAGCTAATCTTATAACTCCTATTCTTACCTAACTTCAATTCTTGACCCTGACTATACAGTTTTCAACATTTTTTCTATTTCATTTTGCTTCCTATCTATTTCTCTGCTTTGACATCAACTGCTCTGCAATTTTTAATTTCTATACATTATCAATGGATTATATATTTCAGTAGTCTTCTATTATTTTCATTTAAAATGTTTCATTTACTCTCTGAATAAACATATTTCTATGAATTTTATCCCATCATCTCTCTGCATTCTTCAATATTTCATTTAACTATCTATTCTCTTCACTCAATCTTAATGTGAACTTATATACTTTTGTCTGCCATTTCATTTTTCTCCCCAAATTTTTTTCCCCATAAAGATAATTGTTACTTCATAGACAATATATTTCTTTCTACCAAGCATTTATCTGTTTTTTTGTTGTTGTTGTTAATTTAATAAATGCTACAGATAGTTTAGCATTCTCACTCTGTTCGTGTTTGCAGGGGCTTCAATGAGGTTTCTCTATTAATTTACGACTACAAAAATCACCTTTCTTCTTTGTGAATGTGGATATTATTATATAACTTTTCTGCATTGATTTCTAACATTTTTGTCTAAGGCAGTGGTTCTCAACCTTCCTAATGCCATGACCCTTTAATATAGTTTCTTATGTTGTGGTGACCCCTAACCTTAAAAGTATTTTTGTTGCTACTTCATAACTGTAATTTTGCTACTGTTATGAATTGTAATGCAAATATCTGATATGTAGAATGTATTATCATTATTACAAATTGAACATAATTAAAACATAATGATTAATCACAAAAATAATATGTGATTATATATTTTGAAATATTTATTTCTAATTATAAATAAATGAAATTTTTTTTGAAGCATGGAAATAGTCTTAATATAACAACAGCAAATTATACTGCTACATTTTGCGACTGTATGAGTAAAAAGCCAAGGACAGTGTGAAGGTTGAGATTGCTCTTTCTCACCAGATCAGAAATTCTTGGGGCAGTAAACCTTTGCAAGAGCACAATGCAGATAATCTTCCACAACAAGTCTACTGTATTTAGACTTTATAAGCAACAAGGTGGAAAAACCTGTTTCACAAAGATATGTTGTTGGAAATGGAAGAAGGCGCAATACTGTTTCAGAGAGAGCAGGATATAATTGCAAATACTTGATCCAGAATTTTGTAATTGGCATTGTAGAAAAATCAGTTCTCACTGCATCATTATTAATAAGTTCAATAAACTCCTCTTGTGCTGTCTCAGGAACATCTTCAACTTTGACTGTGAATGGGCTTCTGGCAAGTGCAAATGGGGTGTCAGGTAGATTTGGAAAATATGATGAAATTTCATCTGCAAGCATGTGCAAGTGTTTTTTCACAGAAATTATCATTGTAATCTTTTTGTCTGGTTCAATGACATGTTCCTCAAAGAAAGCAGATAAAGTAGGCGACATGTAAATTTTATTTTCATCCATTTTTTTTTTGCCAAAGCTGAAGTTTCATTTAGAATGATCGGATCTTTTCAGACAAATCGAGGCATGTTGCATTTGGTTTTTGCAGTGATAAATTTAACTCATTCAAGATGGCAAAGATGTCAACCAAATAAGCTATTTTTTGCAGTTCATTTTTGTCGCCAAAAAGTGCTTTGAACTGAGGTTTTGCCTTCTAATTAAAAAACGTTTTTTGAGTTCATCACGAAGCTCAAAAACATGTTTCAAAACCTTTCCTCTTGACAACCATCTTACTTCAGTATGAAATAGCATTGTTCGGAGCATCCAACTCATTGCACAGTTGCAAAAAGAGTAGACTATTTAAAAGGCTCGCTTTTATAAAATTGACACAACTTGTGATGGCTTTTCATTACTTCTTGTAACTCTTGTAGCAGAATCTTTGTTGCTAATATTTGTCGATGGATCATACAGTGAGTTCCAATGACTTTTATTGACTCATTCAGTACCAAACATTGAAACCCAGATCGATATCCTAGCATTGCTGGAGCACCATCTGTGCAAACACTGCAAATTTTTTCCCATGAGATCTTATGTTCTTTCAAAAATGAACCAACTGTGTCAAATACACCACATGCAGTAGTTTTTATTTCAAGAAGTTTGCAAAAAAGAAACTCATCTTTAAAGTCACCATCATTAATATACCTCACATAAACCAGTAACTGTGAGCAATTTGCAACATCTGTTGATTCATCAAGCTGGATACTAAATATTGGAAGTGATGCAATTTAATTTCCTGGATTACCTGATCAAGAATATCAGCAGACATATAATCTATTCTTCTGCAAACAGTGTTATTAGATAAGGAAATTGCACTCAATTTCATAACAAATTCGTCTCCGATCATAATTCAAACAATGTCTTTGGTCGCTGGCAATAGTAAATCCTCAGCAATGGTGTGAGGTTTCATAGCTCTGGCGATTCTAAGTGCCATCAAATGTAAAGTTTCAACGGCTGCTGTGTTTTGTTTATAGTATTTGCCACCAGTATCAAATCTGATTCTTGAGTCCATCAGCTTTGCTTTTAAAATAGTTGGTATCCTTTCCAGCAAAGCTCAGATGCTTGCTATCAAAATGGCGTTATAGTTTGTTCAGCTTCATGGATTCGACTGATAGAACTTAACAACAAAAAACAATTCCTGCTGTAATTATTGAGGTAAAACCATACTGCAAAAAATCCTCACTATATTTTCTTTTCTTAATATTCTTCTCTACATGATCCATTGACATAGGATGGTTTGCTAATGAAAATATATATCTTTAATAATACAAAAGATGATACATGGCATAGTTCAGTCAATACAGTTAATTAAACTTTCCTATGATTTATATTGTGCTGTTGTTTTTTTTACATATCTGCTACTATCACAAGGATGCAGTATTTGCATCAACCTCAACTGAATATAAAAAACAGATTAGCATTTAGATTAAATTTCCATGTTGCAGATACTTTTTTGCAATAGTTGATGATTTTAAATTTAGCCAGTAATTATAATTTATGATGTGTTGTTTTATTTCCAATACTACCTTCAACATATTATCTGCTTTTAACACAGTAGCTGCTCTCTACATATATGTGACTGGTCTGCATAAGTACGTTATGGCGTTAACTCTGTCACATACATTGTAGTTGTATAGGATGTATGTAATGGAGTTAGTGCGATAATGACATCACACCGGATACTCGTATGTGGGCATATGTGACTGTGGACTACCCCTGTAAAAGTGTTGTTCGACCTTCAAAGGAGTCGTGACCCACATCTGCTGGTCTAAGGGTATATAATCTGTGCATATCCATTTTAGTTATTCAAAATGATTTGTTGAACTTCCTTTACCTTTTTTTAAAATTCCTATTAATTGTGAAATCTATCCTTTCATTATGATTAATTTACATATATTTGTTAATTACATAACATCTCTATTCCTTTGTCATCTATATAAAAATCTGTACAAACTCAAGAAAGAAAGAGACAATATTAAAATTTTCAAATGACTTTATTGCTAGACAGTATCAGCACCAGAAACAATCCTAGGACCCCACATAGGATAACGGATGAGATAAAACCTAATTTTGTTAAACTACACACATCGTTTTACAATAAAATTTTATTCATATTTCTATATGCCTTTTATATTCTAAGATTATAAAGTATTACACATTCCCAAAACCACAGTGACAGAATAGGCAAAAAGTCAACTATTGGGTTAGTAACAAATTGAGAGGAGGGTAAATTATCACTACATTACATTTCTGCAACCCATAAGATGTTTTGGAGTTTATTAGCTAATCCTTGTTAACAACAAAAGAGTAGTGTCAATCCCTATATGTATTTATAAATCCCATTAGTACACACAAATGTATTGGGTTTTTTTTTTTTCCAACACTTTAATATCAAAAAATAGAGTACATCTTTTTATTATACTTTAAAAATGTTAAACTTATAAAAGGGTAATAATAAAAATGGATCTTTAATCAATCTTCTTTGCCCATTCATTAGGAACAGTAAGAATAGCTTATTGCAAATAAACGATTATAATTTACATCAGAAAAATTCTGGTAAATGTCAACTAATAGAATCACTGTGTAATTATAAAATATTTTGCTCCCTCCCACTAAAAAAATTTATCAACCAATTTCATAACACTATAATTAAACTTTATGTCTCTCTATATGAAAAATTCTGAAAGAAGTTAACTCTTTTCTGTCTGATTTGATTAGTCAAGGGAGATAGAGATAGACAATTACTCTTTTTTTTTTTTGCCACTAAGCTTCATCTACAGCTTGTTTATTGGGAGCTTTATTTTATTGGTTGTTGCTTTAGTCCATTATTGGAAGATCCACATTAGATGAAAGGTAGAAGGTCGGATATTTCTCAACAAATAAATTGGTTCACACCCACTCTTTTCCTTAGTCATCTCTATATTGCATACTAGTGATTATTCCTGTTTTTCTCCATTTTCATTCTTAGAATTAATCTCATATGAAGTACTCAAACTGATGCTTTATCAATTTATTAAAAAAAGAGGTGGAGATAACCTTTCTTCAACTTTTAAAAATTATCCTATTCTATTGACAAGTTTTACCAAAGTCCATTTCAGAGAATGATCATATATTCAACAATTTCTCCAACACATTAAAATTCCAGCAACACAATCCAACCAAGAAGGCTGCATTTGCTAGGATCCACATCAATAGCCATATATGAAATAAAGATTTAGAAACATTAAAAAAAGTAAACAACTTATCTATTAACAGCTGTGTACTTCAGCAGTGTGTCACTGAAGTGCAATTAAAATGTGGGGAATAAAAAAAATATATATTTAACAAATATTGTGCCAATATAAAGTAAAACTAATAATTTTCCATTAAATTATTTAAAAAAAAAAAAAGCATTTATTGAGTTTATATAAACATATATATTTAGAACATAACAATGGTTCTTTGAAGAAAATTAGGGAAGTTGAAGAAAACAAAACAATGGTAAACAAGGTATTTTAGAATACAATATTCATTGATATTTCTTAGAATATAGTTTACTCAATTCTCAGAAATAACCTACTGCTTAACAAACATTTCTGTTATCATAAAAACGTATCTATTTTTCCTCTATATTCTTTCTACCTTTCTTAACTAACTTCACTAATGGAATTAACTCCTAAAAGCATCTACTTCCTTATTATGCATCTGCAACTTGCTTATACATAAAATAATTGTCAGTAATAAAGTAGTTTTCACAGATCTATTATTCAATCTACAAATAAAGTCTTAGTTGTATTTTTATATTGGACTATTTCCATCATCTAATGTGTGTGTTGAATGTCTTCATGGAAAATATAAAAATATTGGATAAAGAAGAAAGGGTACAAAGAAAAAAATTTAAAGAAGTGTTCACATGACAATGGCAAAAAATTCCATAAGCCAATCTAGTGTGAAAATACATAATATATGGAAACCACTAATCAATTTTGCTCTTAGGAAAAAGTGGAGAAATCAGGAGGAACCTCATAGATAAGTATACGAAATTTCTACTGACTGTTGCCTTTGGCAGGATGGCTCAGTTGGTTAGAGCATTACCTTAAAATTCAATAATTAAGAATCTAAGGACCCGGGTTTGAATCCCATGCTAGTACTGTCACTGGTCAGGCCAGCAACACCTGAAGAAGAGGGGAGAATAATATCTCTTGAAACGTTGTGCATATACTAACCAGTTTGCTGTGATATTACTAACAGTTCGTGCATATACTAACCTATTTGCTGTGATATTACTAACAGTTGGTGCACATACTAACTTGTTGCTGTGATATTACTAACAGTTGGTGCATATACTAACCTGTTTGCTGTGATATTACAAACAGATGAATGTATTTGGAATATTTAAATAAAATTAAACTTTTCTAAAGACATTCAACACACATATTAGATGATGAAAATAGTCCAATATAAAAATACAACTAGAACACCATCATCACAAACCTTCAGGGAAAAAAAGTCTTAGTTTAATATTTCATAAATATAAAATTCCATAATATAGTTCTAAATTTGCATATAATTTTAAGAGTAAATGTGATCAAAATGGTCTCATAGCTAAAACAATTTGTTAGAGAAAAAAAAAGTTTGGGATTGAATTCACATGTATTTGAGATAAACCTGTTTCAAATGACAACACAACAAAAGGTACAAAATATAATAGCCATAGACATGTTATACTCATTCAACAATAATGAAGATGGTGTTCTATTAAAACAAAATATGCATAGTCATGTTACATTCCTTCAACAGGGACAAAGATTGGATCCTATTACTATCAGGGATTTTTAAATTTAGTTAGAATCTTATGTGACAATCCTGAGATTATTACCCTTTAGCACTTATGAATATATAAATATCCATTTACTGATCAATAATAAATGTTTTATCTGGGGTGGCAACAAGCTCCATATTTGCAAAAGTCCCAAAAACATCCCTATAGATTTAAATCTTATATTATGATAAGCCAGTACATTAATTATTACATTAGGGTCTGTTTACTTTCATCTCCATATCTCTATGACACACAAATTACTTGTTTTCAATTAAATTATTTATTAAATATTGTAAACAACAGCATTTAAAACCATATTTTATAATCATCTTACCATCAGCTAAACCAATCATGTTTCTAATAAATTTAAAATTATAGCTATCATATGAATATTTTTAAGATATATTAAGTTATACAAAAAATTAAATGCCATTTACACCTAAAAATATAGTAAAACTGTTTATTATTTTTCTCAGCCAACAATCAATTCAGAAACCTTCTAGTTTACAGTCATCTACTATTATATCCACCACAATATTAATTCAAATTCTAAAAGAACAATTATTAAACATATTTTGTCAATGCTCTTTTTTTTTTAAAAAGATATTACGTTATAAAAAATATTATTACTTATAGTAATATTGCCATATCATACCATTTATACCTTTCTTAAACACTTTATCAATACTCTTTATTTATATCAAAACTAACAGTTTTGACTGTCCTGCAATCGTCATCAGAGCTACAATATTCAAATATATAATGATATATTCATATACATAATAAACAATATCAATAAAAATAAATATACATTTTAACCTGACCATTATAATCACTTTCCATTTTAATACTTTACTCTTAAATAATTCTATCAATATTTATTTTATATCACTTTATTTAATTTTTTTTAAAAATTATTATTTATTATAATTATAAACTTTAACAATTATTTTATTATTTAATACATATTATTGTCATTTTACTTATAAATCAACTTCTAATCTTTTCTTATTTTTATTAAATATTTTATGATTATCAATTAACTTTTCCACTTTACAAATTACTTTTATACATTACCGAAATTACCTACCTCCTTGCAATCCTATTTGACAAGAATATGTATTAAATAGTAGAATAAATTTAAAGTTTATAATTATAATAAATAATAATTTAAAAATAAAATAAAGTGATATAAAATATTGATAGAATTATTTATAAAATGGAAAATGAGTATAATGGTTAGGTTAAAATGTATATTTATTTTTGTTGATATTGTGTATTTAATTATGTATATGAATATGAGTATAAGTGTATTAATTATATAATTATATATTTGAATATTGTAGCTCTGATAATGACTGCAGGACAGTCGAAACTGTTAAGTTTTGATATAAATAAAGAGTATTGATAAAGTGTTTAAGAAAGGTGTAAATGATATGATATGTTAAAGTAGAAATCAATACATAGGAAAAGAGAAGAAGAAAAAAATGCCTTGAGCAATTAGCTATTTTCATTACTGAGTAAAGTTATTTCATGTTATGCTCTTCATTGTACTACAATGGAACTACAAAATAACTTCTTGATAACCTGTCAATACAATTAAACAATACGACTAAAAATTTTTCACAATTACTATAGTATAGATTAGAAGTTCCATCTCCAAATACCGGTACCTGCCATATACTTTGGATTTCACGGTGTGATGATACTACTTCTGCTTGCCATGTTCACACTCAGATTCCAATCAGGATTAGGAATTTTCTTTGAGATAGTTGACCATAGTCAATCCAGTTAACATTCTAATATTTGTCAGTAGTAGAATAAAATGAGAATGGAAATCAGCTCAGAGCTTCACCTTTCAGGCCATTGAAAAGCTTGGTAAATAATGCCCCTCTCTATATGGAAGACTGGAGGATGGCCTTAGTTCTGAAACCGTAAGAGCAAAGTGGTCTGATTTTTTGTAAAAATGGCAGTATTTTTTTTTAACTATTAATAAATAAAATGTTAGCTACACATTAAGACACATCCAATCAGATTTGTGATGCTGCAATTATATTATTAGTATTATTATTATTATTATGAGGCATTTTGCTTAATGATCAAATTTTTTTTTTCTACTGTCTAACAATAGAATGACTCTCTTTAAATACAGTTTTCAGTACGTATGCACATAAATGCATGAATAATTCTATGCAAAACATCAATGTTGATCTCCCACCCCGCAAGATTCTTACTGCGATACTGCATATAATTGCAGATTGAAGCCAAATTTATTATATCAACTGTTATTATGTATAAAATTTTATGATAGTTATTAGAAATAATAAATGAAAAAAGCAATACTTACCACTTTCATCAGGAGACTCTTTTTTAAGGCCACACACAGAACAGATGCAGTCCACCCACTTATTCATATCTTGTTGAGTTTCAGCCACTAAAAAGTAGGTACGTTTAGGTGTCTTAAGATCAAACATGTACTGATAATGGTACTTTCGACATTCAAAGGTCAAGCCGGCATCTATTTGTTCACACTGATCTAAATCAATTTTCCCTTTTAATTTTTTACGCGAAGAATCTGTGTAATATTCCAGAAGAAACTGTCCTGGAAGCTGTCCAGAATGTCGCAAAACAAACCACCTTCTCCGCCACTTCTAAAACAAAAACAAACACATTTAAAACAAATTTAAATTGATTCATGCCATAAATAGTTTATAATCTACTCTAAATTTATATTTAAAAAATTAAATATAATAATGAAAAACAAATGAATATAATACAAAGGTTAGAATTTAGTTAAGTGAAACTAAATTTTTTATTTTTTCAAATTAAAATAAGTTTAAAATTTTTCATTTAGGCAGCAGAGCTATTTGATTATTGAGCAGTAAATGAGTATCCATTTAAGCCTAGTTTGAGGGCAAAACAAAAAAAAAACTCCATAAAACCTTCACAAATTGATAATCATGATGAATAATGATTTTTCTTTCATATTTTTTTCTTATTGGGGACTATTAGGAATTAAAGATTGAATTACCTTTCATCTATAATATATTCTGAACTTCTACAAAAAAGCTATAGATTGAATTTTTTATTTAAATAAAAGTTACAATTATATTTCATCAAAAAAATTTTTTTGTTGTTTTATGTAAATTATTATTAATCGTGCAGCAACTCAGTTTTAATTAAAACATTTTATAAACATTTGTATTAAGAAATGTGCTCCTTTTCAATTAAAATTCTATTACACTCAAATCAGTGGTATCATATTGATGCTAAAATAAAATCACTTCAAGATTTCAGATGCTATTTGATGCCTATCTCACCTAATTTTTATTCAAATTTTGTATGTAATATTTTGGTTACTGAAAAGAAAACAAGTGTTAGTTTAGGTTTTAAGTTAGTGATGAAAAAAGAATATTTGACATAGCTGAAACCATCTATTTAGAACAAAACCATTTTGTTGGTGACAGTAATATTAATTAGTCAACTGTCAATATGAAAGTTTTTCCTGATCCAATGAAGACAAAGTTCATAAAAATAATCAACTCTCAGATTTCTGAAACAATAAGAGCTCTAAAACAATAAGAACTCTAAATTTTAAAACTTTTTAGTAAATAATGCAATAGAATCCTATCTGACCAAACTAAATTCTTCATTAATAATGTTATTTGATGTATTTATTATTTATTTATTTAAAATCATTTCCATTTATTTAACTTTGTTCTTTAAGTTTATTTATGATTTCTGTTTTCCGATGAATTAAAATATATCAGTGTTAAACTTAAATCGGGTGTGAATGGCTGTATAGATTTGTAAAGTTATATTAGGGGAGGGTAATCTTAGGTTATTTGTTTCGTGGTTAAATTGGGTCAATGGATTGGATATATTGGTGTGATTAGTAGATGTAATATTGATTCGCTATGGGCAGAATCGCTTCATACAGAGTGTTTTACATTCTAGTTAATAATAACTAGTCCAGTAGTAATAATAGCAGAACTTTAGGTTCATTGACTGAATAGCAATTTTGAGGTCTGTCTGGTCAAATTAAATGAAATCGCTATACACATTCTAAACACCTCACACCATATGAGAAAAAAAAAATCAATTACACAAATAATAAAACACATGCATATTATACCAAAAACAATACTAAAATAAATCAACGATATAATATAAAATATCTTTATATAAATATATAAAGATATTATAATGAATAAGAAAATGTTAAAACATTTAACAATAAAACTTCTTTCCATATTTGATGATCGTCTAGAATGAAAATAGTATCTCAAAGTAACTATTACTTGCTTATTAGCAATTTATTATAACAGCATGCTTTTAAATTGTATACTAATGCAATTTTGGCAGGTTTATTTTTTTTGGTAAGATACACACAGTATCTGAAACCGAGAATAACACTAAGGTTAATTTTCTTTTCATAATATTTGGGAATTTCATTTAACATTATTAGTTACTGTATGCATAAATTTTTTGTATAATGTAAATGGTATCTAATGTTTGTAATTAAAAGACAAACAACTTACTTTGAATTTTGAAAACGTGTTGTAGCCCTCATCATTCATGCAATAACTACCTTTTTAAATATATGCTAATTACATTGAGATAATAATTAAGATTTTAAAATCATGGGTACACAATTTAAAACATTAATGTTTTTTAATTAATAATTAAACTAAAAGTTCTGAAAAGTAAATATATTTTTGCAATGATGTTATTGCTAATTTCTAAAAAAAAAAAATTATTATTTTCCAGAAATTTGCTATTAAGATAGCATATGAAAGAAAACTTTAGCTTAATTATTAGTTAGATGGAAAGTGTATTAAGGCTTTAAATTATATTTTTATTTTAATTTTTAAATCCACATTTACCTGACACTGTAAATAAAGAAATATTTACTTTATAGGAAAGCAATATATTTGTCTTCATATCACTATTTTGTATAAATATAGCACTTCCACATAGATAATTATGTAATAGTAATAACAATGCTTTATTACTAGTCGTCACTCAAGAAGACTTCATTTAACAGCAATATTAGCTTAATAGTGATGCTTTGATTCATAGAGTGCCATTATTAGATGATTCTACTGTATAGATTTAGTATCAAAAGTAAATCTTTACATATTTTTAGTGTATAGTATACTACAAGAATTGCTCTTAGTAAAAACACTCCATGAGTCATGTTACATATGCCTTTAATATTATCTAATTGAATTTGTTTTAGTGTAAACAGTTACATATTAAATTCAACCCTGAAGTGTCAGGCATCTCCTGAAAATATCAGAAATATAATACAATACAAATAGTTTTGTATACAATATTACAACTATTGTGGATAATATATGTCCACATGTAAGACAGCCAGATTAAAAAAAAAGCATGTTTGCTGGTGTATTGTGATCAAGAGGTTAGGGATCAGAGAAAATGGATTAAACATGGAGACTTTCATTCTACAATAGATAAATAATCATTGACGATGATGATATTATATTTAGGCAGTCATTTATTTGATGCGATTTATTTTGAAAAATTAAATAAACTATATAGACCGAGTATATCAGTACAACCAAAAATTTCTGACCCCCCATTTATGACCCCTCATCTCAAATTCTATTATATTGCAACCATTAGTGTGAAAATTTCAGAACCTTCTTTCATTGTATATGTATTTTGCAAATAATCTTTCCTGGTCAGATGAATGAAAAGCATTATATATTTAGATCTTTAAATTCATATAGATAATTAACCACAGAATGGATAAGAAATATTTTGTAAAACTGATTCCAAGCAAAAAAATATTTTTAATAGTTAAAAAAAAACCAAATATTATTATTGTTTAGAAATGGGCTAATGTTTATAAACAGTTACTTAAAACAGTAACAGGAAATGATAACATACAGAAAAAAATAAGGAAATATAATTATCAGGAAATTTATATTAAGCCTTATTCTGAAAAACATGCAACTACTAAGATTTCTAAATATTAAAACGCTATCTAAACTCTAAGGTTTATGTTTAAATTAAGAAATAAAAGTTAGTTGGAGGAAACAAACAAAAATAGTAAACTCTGCTAAAAACAATATATATATTGTTTTTCAATAATATGAAAACAAAACAAAAAAATGTATGGCATTTCTAATATTTTTAATTATTTCATTAAATCTATTCTTAACTTTTGATTAAACACCTGTCCTAGGCACTCTTTCTTGATATCATCTGCTTTGTATTTCTATTCCGTTTTTCATTTAAAATGTAATTCATCTATGCCTGCAAATACATTTTGGACAACCAAGAAGGTCAAAATAATATCATTTAATCATCATTAATGATAGTTGTCACTATCCACCATTTTCTTAACAATGTATCAATATCTCAATTTTTGAGTTATAGTATAAAATTTAATGAATGCATTAACATAATTAAGATTATGGTTTTCCTATTTATTTATTTTTGGCAATGGTATTTATTTTTTAATCTTCTCTATGAGTAAAAATAAAATAAAATTTAAGACCATGTCTTTGCACCATAAAATTCTACTTCTGCTGATCCAAGAAATATATCTGTCTCAACAGTTAAATCGACCATAATAGTCATCTTTTTAACATCCATTTTTTTCTCTTCTTTTGTAATCATTTCAATATCTAAATCAGTTTACAATAGACCATAATACAGTTTTATAATTTTTATTTTTAAAATTGTCATGTTCGAACATAAGATAATATTGTTTTTAAAAATACTTATTATTCAAAAAATACTATAAACAAACAAAAACAGAAAATGAAGAAAATAAAATGGGATAGATTCAACAATGGAAGTGCAATTGAGACCTCAAAGTAACTTCATTTTGGATAGTTCAACTATATAGGCACAGGGGGTGGCTTCAACTATATAGGCACAGGGGGTGGCTTCAACTATATTTTTCCAATTGGACACATCCTTAATTATTAATATTTATTTTCAATATTGCTTATCTCTTTTAAATCGCTTGCCCAGCAAAAAACATTAAAATAATTTTTTACGTTAAATACACTTTCCATTGATTTCTACATCTTTATTTTTCTTAGTAATAAATAAATACTTAAAAAATTTCTTCATGAATTAAAATGGCAAATATTATTCCTCCACAAATTAATATAGATTAATCTTCCAGCCATTGCAAGAATTAGGCGGCAAACTTGAACAGATCTTTCCATTAATTTATACTTTTGTTTCCATGGCAACAAGTATTTAGAAATACTTCCAATATATTTCCAATTCACTTTCTGTCTTGATAAACTGTAATTTTTTTAATATTTAAAATTTCTTTACCTTTCTGTAAATATAGCAAAATAATAGCATCTACTACACATGTATATATATCATATTTATAGGTAAATTGTTTCACTTTAAAATGAAATACAATTTTTTATTTTATTTTATTTGTACAAATAATTTTTTTTTCCTAAAAATTTTTTTTATAAAAACAAAACAAAACAGTGAATTCATATACAAGAACTTTAAAATGAATTTAATAAATATTTTAGAGTATTTACATTATCTTAATAACATATCAATGTTACACCAAAATGAAATGTTATTCTTCAGAAACTAAAACTACTTTTAATTATAAAAAAAAACTTTATCAGTATAATAATAATAATTAATTTTTTAAATATTAATTTGTAAAAGAAATTGATATACATATATCAATTGTTAAAACGAGATTGCCTTGACAACAGGTTGAGATTATTGATTGTTATTGATATTGGAATTGTCTAAGTGTTGACTGATTTTAATGATATATATGTTTTTGCTATATATTAAAATGGTAAATATTTCTTAGCATATGAGTTTAAACCCAAAACCAATGTTACCTAAAAGATAAAATACTACATGAAATTGACATGTATATATATACACACATATGTTGTAAATCTTTCAGATGTGTAAATAAGTATTATCAACAACAAGTTGAATTGAATTCCAATAATATCACAAAGTTTTCATAATAATACTAACCAATGTGATAATGATGATTGGGATTTATAATCACAAGTACTCCAAACAGTATTTTATTTATTTTAGGTTTCAATCAAAAAAAAAAAAAAAACTCCAGGTATCAGATCTCTTCAACAAAGAATACTAATGAAATAACGATTATCATCACTGTCAATTATTACCATGATGCACCAGCATATTTCCCAGTGGATACATGTTATCTTAGTTGTGGATGATTCATAACTAGCATATATGTGATGTTATAATGTTTTTAATGGAATTATAAACAAATGGATTAATAAACAATAATTTAACAATTTATTAACACAACAAAAACGTACATATGTTGGTACCGTCTATATACTAGTGATTCCCAAATACAGATATAAAAATGAAACGCATCGCAACAATATACTTTCAGTTAAGTCTATATTTGTGATTCCAAATGCAGATATAAAATGAAACATATTGCAACAGTAAATATATTTTCAGTTTTAAGGTCTATACTAGTGATTCCAACTGCAGATATAAAATGAAACATATCACAACAATTAATACATTTTCAGTTTATCTATACTAGCAATTCCAACTGCAGATACAAAATATAATGTATCACAATGATTAATATATTTTCAGTTTTTAAGTTTAAGGTGTTTTTCAATATAATAATGTGAATATCTTATTAGTAAAAGTATTTAAAGTCGTAAATCATGGAGTATTCAAATATCGTTTTTCTTTTTTGTTTGTTTATAGTTACGGTTGTCTTCATAACTTCACTTGACAAATAGATTTCCTCTTTTATACACCGGAGACTTGAATTATAGTTGTAGCAGCATGCTGATGTATAGCATGTACAATATCAATGTCTTTGGCAATTTAGTGGCACAATGTACTTTCTTTCCTTTACTGGCATTTTAGAGGCTATAACAATCTAGTTCCACAGATTTCGACATTATTAACTGGACTGCATACTTAGTCCACTACTGGAGAACATTATCACAGCTTCTTCTACAAGCATTGCAATTTTAATTAACTGTAAAGTCTCTTCTCCTGCACAGCTTATTTCAATACGTACAGCTTGCAATCTGGAATCAAAATAGTATTATCCACATCAAAAATGAATGACTGCATCCAGTGAATTTTGAATGACCCTTTTTACTTCTGCAATCTTTCTACTCCCTGTCTATGTCACTTGCCATAATGTAAACCATTCTAAAATCTCAAGACCCCTGAATAAAATATTCCATTGTTCTTTTCAACAACATGTGGGGAAAAGAACAAATTCATATACAATATTGTAATATTTTATTATGAAAGAATAAACGGCTGTTTGTTTTCTTTTCTTTATCTACCCTCGATCCACTGCAGAGAAATATAAAATTCTTTGCTGACTTTTTTATTTCTAATTTCACAGATATCACTAATTCGTAATTTTTGATCTTAGATTTGAATTCACCATTCTATTTATTATAAGAATGGACAAGACTTTATTTATAAATCAATTCAGAACAGATAAAACCATGATTTGCGATCATTAGGATTTTGTTTTTCCCTCTTTTACAATCTCATTTATTATTATCCTTCTACTCACACATTACAGGATAAGTGATCAATAACATTCTGCATAAATTGCCCCAACATTTAATATGATTAAAATGTGTATTAATATTTTTTTCTTTTAGACTAGTGGCCATTTTCTTTAATTTAATACATATGTGCACACACACACATTATTGTTCAAATCTTTATTAATTAACTCGTATGTTTGTGCATAGTTTGCCCTTCACATTACACAATAAATATCTAGTAATATTATCAAATATATAAATCAGCTTTCTGTTACCTTTTTATCTAGTTTATTCCAATGGCACATAATAAAAGTAGTTTGTATGCTTTTTTTCTCTCTTTTTATTTTTATGCAGCATTTTGGTTAATATGGTTATAATATATATGTATAAATTGGCTAAATTCAGTTATTTATTCTTCCATTTTTATCAATGTTGTTATGAAATACTTGAAAACAAATTATTTCATAATCTAATATTTATTTTGTTAAAAAAGAAAGACATCCAAAAAGAATGTTTTCTATCAAGACCTTGGATTTAAATGAAGAAACAATAAAATAAATGGTCTGATTTTTATATAAAAAAATTTTTTTTATTAATAATGATTGCTAAGTAGTTTGTATCAGTTTAATCAAAATTTTATATAGAAAAATTAAATTAATAACTTTAAAAATGTTTAAATCATTTTTTTATTTTTATAATTTCGTAGCTTTATTTAATTTTTTGAAGCATTTAATATTTCCATCTTTTGTATTACTATATATTCTAATATTATTGAGAAAATGGCATCTTAAAACAATAATAGAAATCTTTATTTAGTATATTGGTAATAATTAATAGGTCAAGTGAGAAACATAACATTCTTGCTTCGGAAACATTAATAATTATATGCAGATAAACATAAAAAAAGGGTAACTGAACCAGTTGCCAGGAAAGTGACAAGCAGTCCATTGAAGAGTCTACAAGCTTTTGCATAAATGACCGAATCTAGAAAAATGAATCAATCTGTATATGGTCATTATAGTAGAACAATGCGTTGTTAGACTAGAGCTGAGTGTTTATTCATTTTCCACTGCCTGTCTCCTGAACACCAAAAGCCAGATGCAGGATATTATCTCTGATTTTGACCGTGCCAATGTTTAAACTGTTATAAACCAAATCTATGTAACCAGACCTCACAGTAGTACTTGAACCAGGAAGAATCATGCAGCTACTGCCCACTATAAATCTGACATGATCAAAAGACAGGGGTGATCATCCAGATACTGTATTAAAAACCTAGGTAAATATGTCTGGCATAATGAATAGAACTTTTTTATTTTATTTCTGGTGCGAATTTTTGAATTTCATTTCTTGCATGGAAATAGTGTAGTTTCAAATAAGTGTTTATTTAATATTTTTAAATAATTCCTCATATGTTTTCTTTTATCTTCTAATAAATATGTTGTAAATTATTTGTATGGAGAGAGTGAGACTCATTTACGTATGGGTTTAAATAAGTAATCTTATTTTGATAGTCTGCATTATTGCGGTCTCATGGTTTCAATAGCTAGTCAAGAGTCCAAGCATCTGAAGCATGATGGTCACCTCCTGGGTCCAGTCTAAGGGTGGATGGCACCTGTAGAGTTAAATCCCATTATAAATATCCTCGGGGAATGTATCTCACTTCTTGCAATCATGGAAGTTGTGCCACGGTCTAGAAAGGTGACCGCAGTTTGTATATTATATTCAATCTCGGACTGACCGTGGATATGGCTACTATGTAAATATGGATCATATTGACTCCTCCGCTTGAGTAATGGGGTCTTAAAACATAAGTATAATAAAGTATCAAAATATAAATCAATAAATCCAATTACACAAGATTGAAAACTGTCAACTGCCTTGATCAAGACTACTTTGATTCCTATCCAGAAATCTGAATGTATGGATACTAAAATTGCATGTCTCAAACTATAAATACATATATTTGCAATAGAGGAGAATGAATATACAAATATCAATTACATTTTCTTACATAACCAAAGATATTGGAGCAGGGTATCCAAACTATTGGACTTTAGGATCTAGTAAATAAACTAAAAAATCTTTCACAATCCATCATAACCAAAACTAATAATTAGTCAAATATGATATGGGGGGGGGGGATATTATGTGTGTATTGTGACACATACTTTTTTAATAATTAAATTTCAAAAATATGTACACAAACTTTTTGACTGAAAAAAAACAAAACAACTTTCTTCTAAACTCTTTAAGATAAGAGTCACTTCAGGATGAGACGTCTCATTAAATGGAAATAAACTTCAAAATACAATAAGGGTAAGAGAAGATTACAAATAATGAATTTAAAACAAAAAGAAGAGAACTAAGCAGCAATCTAACTGTTTGAAAAAAGATAATGCTGAGTGATAGAAGAATAGTGAGATGATAATGTGTGTATGTGTACATGTATTATAGATGCATAGATATGTTTATGTGCATACATATATGAATATATTTATAAAAATGTGTCATCATCATCAATTCCAATCACTGTTTATCAATTGCAAATTTCTCCAAAATTTATTCCATTATTTCTAATCCATAACTTTTCCACTTTACTCAAATTTCCTAATGTCTTTTTGGATTTCTTAAAATGTATTGGGATCTAATTTTAGGGCTTCAAATGTCTGACTATTATCATTTATTTAAAAAACATAACCAGCTCAAGAGACCCAAGTCCCTTTATATTTTACTTTCAATTTATCATTATTAATTGTGTGCTATTTGCAATCTCTGCACTGCCTATAAAGTATTCCCATCTCAGAACTATATCTAAGCACTGTACTACATACATATTAAAAAAAATTCTTGTCAGAAACACAGTCAGACTTCAATTTAATAATGTTAATTTTACTGAGGAAACTATATCCAAACCTAATTCTTTGATAAATTGTATTTCCAACTTTATTAATAATTTGGCCAAAGAATTAAGCAAAGTTTGTTGTTTAACTAAGAATGGAAATGGTAAAAATGATGACTTCAATGATAAATGCCAATTGTGCACCAGTTTACAGACTCAGAAACTATAACACTACTCAAATGCTACAAGTGTTTCAGCAATAATGATGATGAAACACAAGAAAAATACAGTCTATAGTAGTCATTTAATTGTATTTGTTAGATGATTTGGTAGTTACGGATAATTCAACCGATGACGTATTACACTTACCGATTTCCCTTCTGGTAGACATCGTCGATTTTTGCTTGACAACGTTGTCATGGCAACCAAGTGACTGGCGTGATTAATACATCAGAGAGTCAATCCCCCCCCCCCCCAAGAGATTTAAAATTCGGAGAGAGGTTTGGGAAATTTTTTGATTTTTCTGTCTATTGTGATTTTGCTATCCACAGCATCACATTTACTTTTTTGAGCTCTTAATTCGGGTAAAGTGTTTTATTTTGTTAATAATTTCTACAATTCTCAAACTTACATTGAATTACGTTTAATGTGTAAATAATTTTCAATAATTTTTTAAAACAAATTTGCTATAGACAGTACGTTTTTAAAATTACCAAATGCATGTGATAACCCGTTTTCTCCAAGGTCGCCATTAATGCCAGATTCGCATTAATTGAGGTAAAGTGTTTTATTTGTTTATTTTAAATTTACAAAAATTTTTTGTTAATATTTCTTACATTGAATTACGTTTAATGTGTAAATAATTTTCAATAATTTTTTAAAACAATATACAGTACGTTTTTAAAATTACCAAATGCATGTAAAAGTGCGGCTTGTGATAAAACGTTTTCTCCACGCCATTAATACCAGATTTGCATTAAATCGCGTCTTTTTTATTTAGCAGTTTATTTAAAATTTACAAAATTTTTTTTGTTAATATTTCTACAATTCTCAAACTTACATTGAATTACGTTTTAATTTTATTTTTAATTTCTGAATTATATCATACAGAAAATGTTTTTTCGTAAATTCATCGGCAATTATAAAAATTACAGCTATGAGAGTAATACAATGTCTGATATAGGTGTACGCTGAGCCTTCGGCTCGTAAAAAACATCGAAGGCCCCCCCCGCCAATTCCAGCGCTACGCGCTAGTTTTATAAATTATAACATTTTTTTTTTTTACGCGCTAGTTTTATAAATTTTTAACATGAATTATTATTATTATATTAATTACTTTTAATTTCTAAATTATTTTGTCACATTTTTTAATTTTTGAATAGTTTTTATCACGTGACCTGGATAATTCAACCGATGACGTATTACCCTGAAGGCATATCAGTCTGATCTTGCGATTTTTAACATACCGTCTTCACGTGATCTGCAGACAAATTTTAGCAATTACATGTGTCCACAGATACCTTGGAGACGCTATCTTAAAAATCACAACATCAGACTGATATGCCTTCAGGGTAATACGTCATCGGTTGAATTATCCGTGAGAACCGATGATTTAATAAAAAGTTATAGTTCCATGTTCCCAAAATGTTTATCAAAATGCTGAAAAAACAAATAAATGTAAACAATAAATTTAATTCAATGTTAACTGTAAAACTCAAAAATAATTATTATAAATAGCAATAACAATTAAATACCTTAGGAGTTCATTATTTTTAAGTTCAAGGGATGAAAGTGACAGATTTGGGCAAACTGTATGGGAAAAAATTATTATTATTAGACACCATCAAGTCAATATTGATTCCTAGTGATTAAATGAATAGTGAGTGTATCTCCAAAACTCACATACTCTCTCATGATTTTTAAGGCTGTTCAAAGGTATATTGATTATTGTTGATTGAGTTGATCAAACTTTTATCTAGGCATCTTCTTTTCTCACTGACATTGCTTTCAAAGTATTATACACTTTCCCAACAAATTAAATCATTTTATAAATAACCAAAATAGAATTCAAATTAAATTTGATTTTGTCTCCATTCTCATTGAACATTCAATAGTTATTTTTCTTATTGTCCATAGAATTCTGAAATATATGCATTAGAACCACACTTTAAAGGTATACGTACTTTTCAAATTCTTTTTCAGAGTTTACTTTCACATCCATAGAAAAGAGGTTGAACAATTCTGACCTTTTTTAAAGATAAACTGTACATCTAACAAACTTTTCAAGAGTTTTTTTTTTTTTATTGCAACTGTTAATTTGCAATGAATCTCTTAACTACTACATCTTTTGTTATTGATAAATAGTCGAGAGAACAAAAGATGCCAATCATTTCTATGCCTTCATTAACAATTTAAAACCAGCCATTGATCCTCCATCATAATTTTTGTCTTCATATTTAATATAATCCCATTTTTCTATGACTTTATCAACTTTCCTAGAATTTTGAAGGCTTTAATATTTTCAGGTATTTGTGTCATGCTATCAGGATATCTGAGGGCAAAAGCTGTCAATCATTTCTATGCCTTTATTATCAATTTAAAACCAGTTGCTTATCCTGCCATCATAATTTTTGTTTTCATACTTAATATAAAAACCACCTTTCCATTGCTTTATTAACTTTCCTAGAATTTTGAAACTTTCAATATTTTCAGTCATCTGAGAATGTTTACATTTCTTCCACATTAATCCTGAATACCTACATTTAATATATTTTCATTCAATTTTATTCAACTATACAGAGAGTATAAATGCTTTCAAAAGTGTAATGGCAGAGTGACAAAGATTCCTACATGCCATTTCTTATTCTGGGACATCTCATGATCTCCCGAGCAATTAACTATATGCTTTTGTTTTTTAGTACTACACTATTATAAAGTAATAATTATTAAACAAGGCAAAACTCTCCTCATACAGTAATGCCACCCTGTGCCAAACAGAGTAATCAATGGATGCCAGAAGACTTAATGCATAAAATCCCTATCTAGTGCCTACTCATCCAATATCCCCAGACTAGTTTCTGGCTTGTGGCCTTCGTCAGTGAGGAGCCTTGGATCTGAGAGCCAGAAACTAGTCTGGGCCTATTGGATGAGTAGGCACTAGATAGGGATTTTATGCATTAAGCCTTGTGGCATCCATTGATTACTCTGTTTGGCACAGGGTGGCACTACTGTATGAAGAGAGTTTTGCCTTGTTTAATAACAATTATGTGCTAGTATAAAAGATGGTGATCATATGATGTTTTGTAGTAATAATTATCATGAGCAAATGTAAATAATAAAGTATTATTTCTTTTATTTAAAATTGGTATTCTTTTTTAAACAAAATTGTTAATGAATAACATTTAATTGTTAATTAATTAGTATAGTAATGCACAGTAATACCTTTATAAAGCTTCTTTTGTTTTCATCATTATTTATTAAGTAATTTTTTTTTAGAAAAATTGTTAATTTGAAAAAATTTCTCTGTACAAAGAAAATAACCAAAATATTTAAACTCAATCAATTATTAAGAAAGAATTAACTATTAAAATTCCACTTGAATACTAAAATACTAATTTGAAAATAATTGTGAATTTAAATATGCATATCTTTATAATTCCAAAGCTATCTATCAAACAGAATGTTAATACCACATAATATAAACAAAAACAAAAAATGCTTTAGTTCATGTTTTTAAAAATTTTATAAATTAGAGTTTACTAACTTTTAAAAATAAATACTGTATTTTAATCATGTATAAAGTTTATATTTTGACTCAAATTTTACTCATAATTATAAAATATTTTCCACACATTTTTTTTTTTTTTTTACTATTTATTTTGAAATACTAGAATGCTTAGGAAACCTGTTAAGGCAGAAATATCAATTGAATGTGATATTTTATTTGTTTATTTCAAATCCTGGCCACAGAAAAGAGTTGCATATAGTCGTTAAAAATATGAGAAACACTATACTATATAGAAACTGAACTGGTTTCAGTTCTATAAAACCATCCAAGGAAGTTGGTTAAGACTAAAAACATTTATGCTTTTTTCAGTTTGGGCTGACATCTTGATAGTATATTAGTGAAGTAAATTATTTCTGCTAAAGGGAAGGTACATTAGATACTAATGATTCAGGCACATTTTTTCAAAATCCAAAGTTCCTCACTGATGAAAACCATAAGCTTGAAACTAGTTTGAAGATATTGGATGGGACAGCACCGGATAGCAAATTATTAAGCTCTATTATCTAGCAACTATTATTACTTAAGTTAATATAAAAAAAAAGACATGGTAGGAAAAAAAATATTCTGCTAAAATACCAATATGTAAGCTGAGGTCATGTGACTGTCATATGATATTTTATAGGTTTAAAATAAACAATGCAAGACTTCTTAAAAGAGTGTTTTATAGTGAAATTAAGCATAGTTATCATGGGAGAGGTAGACCTTTATACAATAAAAGGATTATCTCAGACACTCTAAAGAAACACAATGTCATTTGTTTCCATTGGCAAAATATGGAAAAATAGAATATACTGGAGAACTACAATTAGACATTGTGCTGAAATATTTCAGGAAATAAAGTTCTTAACTGAAGAAATTAAAAGACATTAAATATGACCAGAAAAATGGACCAGCATGTTCTATATGTAGATGTATTTATGTCTCACGGTTCAATTTGTATAGTCATTGCAAAACTCATTTTTAGAGTAATTTTATTTTTTATGGAGTTAGAAAGGCCACAATCATTACAAGTGGAATATGCACATATAACCAATATATTTCATTCTTAATAACTGAAAGAAACAGTGCATTGGCAGATATACATTGTGATATATATATATATATTAGAAAAAAGTCACTGTGATATATATTTCACAAATTCAAAGCTTTTGAGATTTTGAAGAGAAGTTGAAGAGAATAGCAGATTAATTTTACATCTATTTTGAGGATTCATGTCTACATTATTGGGTAGATGCATTTATGGTTTGTGAGTATGGATAAATCTAAAGAAGCGAAATGTTTAATGTTGTCATTGAAAACATATGGTGAAGAATATACTGGAGAGCTACAAGATGTAGTGTGAAGTATTTACAAGAAAAATTTGCTGCAGAAGAAGTTAAAAGACAATATCACAAAATACCAAATAAAGAAAATAATGGATCAATGTATCTTTATAAGAATGTATTTGTGCTTTCAAAGATGGTGTGTATAATCATTGCAAAATTCAACTCTAGTGTATTATTCTTGTTCTTTTCTCTCTCTTGGAATTGTCATACTCATTTCCAAGTTGCTACCTATTGCTGATAATATATGGATTAAATGTGCATGTGTGTATTTGTTTATTTTATATGTATCTATATTATATATATAAATAAAACTTCCATTTGCAGTTTGCATCCATGTTTTTCACATGTCTGTGTATTAGTATATAAAAATGTTTATGTGTATTGATGTGTGTGTAAATGTTTTTATTTGAATGAATGTATAGGATTTTATAAATATGTGTTATACATATATATATATTCATTAATTCATTTATGACAATATATAGAATAATTATACTTGTGTTTTAGAAGCATGCAAAATTTTGTTTTAACACTTTTTTATTTCTTGTTATTATTAAGATATATATTTACTATATTACAATTTTATAATTAGTTTTTTTTTTTTTTTGTTATTGTTGATTTATAATATAAGATATATATTTACTACATTACAATTTTATAATTAGTTTTTTTATTATTGTTGATTTATAATATATGCATATAAATTATTTTTGAAATTAAAACATTTATTAGCATAAACAAATCTAAGCTAACACAACTATACTCATATATATATATACTCAAATTATTAAAACTGAAGCATTTTATCTTTTTTGTACCTACATTTGCATCTGATGATATGGTTAATTATAGTCTTCTTTAATCTTAACTTTAAAAAACCCAATATATTAATCTACAGCTGAACTATTTACTTCTTTTATCGATGTCAATGTTATTTAAGAAATTATTATTAATTATATGGTTGTGTGCTCTTGGGGGGGGGGGGCATATAATATTTTAGTTCCATTGGAATCATATTTGAGATTTTATTATTATTCCAGTGACTATCAATAAAACTTTTAGTTAAAGCCTGCCATTGTAATAAATTTACTAGTAAAGCAGTCTAAATTTAATCTTCAGCTTACTTAAGCGGTCTAAATTTAATCTTCAGCTGACAAGTGAAGCATTAATATTTGAATATTTTACACCTCTTGAATCTTTCTGCTTACTGTGATAAACAGTCATTTATCTTTACTTTATAATTAAATTATTGGAATGTAAGACTCGTTTTAACACATTTCAACAGCTCTATCACATAACTAATATTACTACTACAGCAAGGAAGATACTTTTTAATCTAAATTTTGAGTCTTGGTGTACAAGTAGAAAGAAGTTTTATTAGGAAATATTTAATCTTAAGATGATCAATTTTTAGTTATTCAGCTTTGTTAAAAATTTTGAAATTCGTAAGATCTCTATTGTTGAAATTAAGACATGACATGAAAGATTTTGTAGATTTTTAAAAATGATGTTTAAAAAAGCAATCAGCATCAATATTGTAAACTGGTGACATTTTAAATCAAATTTCAAATGTTTGGTACAACTCAAAGATAATATATTACAGTTAAAGAGAAAAACAAAAATCTAAAGAGAGCATTTTTTAAAGTGTTCAATTTTCAAAAATATATCTAAAAAAAAATTTAGCCTTGCATCATCGCATTAGAACATGTGATTTAATGTTTGGTAATATTTCTTCATTTAACTGACTTTCAAAAAAGTAGCAAATTCTATGCACTATCAAATTTCTTACTAAAACATTACTAAAATATGTTTTTTTTTTAAATATTTATATTTTACATTAAAACTAAAACAAAAAAAAAAAAAGGCATTTAAATTTATAAAGTAAATAAACATTGAAATCAAGACATTTGTCAACATTTGCTATATATTGTGAAGATACTCTGAAATTAAATAGAAAGAAAAAAAGTTGTTTTACTGATATTTAGTAGTTTATTATTTCCTTCTATTAAGATATTCAAACTAACCACATATACTTTTTTTTAATATAGTAAACTTCTGAATCCAGATAGGACTTAATTGATTATCTTGCAAATGTACTTCATTTCAGAACTTAACAATTTTAAAAAAAAAAAAAAATGCTATTGGTCTGAATATCATAATTTTGAACTACTAGATGTATATTGTATAGATTATGCCTAATACTAATGGCTAGCAATAGCCAGAAATAATCTAGTTGGCATTAACATCTGGTACTCATGAATTACTCGTGCTAACATGTATGTCCACAACTCATTGAATGTGTAACAAAAGCTAAAGGATTATGTTATTTTATGTTAAGATATAATTCCTTCTGCCAATCATTTAACTTGACATCTTATCACAGATCTCAGAAAAGTAATAGTAAAGTTAACCCATGAGCCCAGAACCTGTAAAAATAATATCACTTCCACCAGTGTTAATACCTGCATTACATCACATTCAGCAAATGACTGATGCCTTCATGAGGATTTTACTCTTTAATTACAACTAGATATCCATTTGCTGATCCTTATTGGATAGCTAACTGAATTAGCTATGAGCTAATTAACTGAAAGGAAAACTCTAAACCCATATGCTACCTAAAAAATTGCAATTCTTAACTGTTTCAGACTTCAGATAGTGAGCAGGACAGATGAGTGAATAATAAAAATATTACTGTAGAGTCAGTAAAATGTACTGATTCCAATTAAGTGAATATCTGCAATAAAATGCATTAAATTTTCAGCTAGGACGACATCATTATTCAGAGGAACCATCTAGAGAAAGTGATGTTCCTGGAAGTCATAGTGAAAAGTTGTTTAGAAGCTGGTTAAGCTGTCAGTTAATACAAAGTATAACATTATCACTAGTCTTTAAACCCAAATATGCCAACGAATGATAGTGTTAATAAGCAGCCTGACATTGGCAATGATGATAAAATGTTTTTTTTATGTTGTATGCTATCAATCAATATAAATTTATAATTAGTTTAATACAAATAGATAGGTAGCGGCTGCAGAAAGGAGTTTGCTATTAACTGAAAGGAGACCCCTTGATTCCTCTTGGAGGCCTTAAAGGAACCGAGCAGGGCAAATTCCTAATGTCCACTCCATACGTTCTTGTCGTTGCAGCTGTTATTACTATGTGATTATTCATATAGTATACGAACATGGATGGGCTGCTCACCAACATGCATTAGCCAGCGTGGTGAGTTTATTGGCTTTTTACCTCCGAGTTTAAGAATATTTTTTCAATATATACAATCATGACAGACAAAAATAAATCATGGCCCTTATTCCCAGGAGGCTGTAAAGTCACCAACCAAGGCAGCGGTTGGTGGCCGAAGGTGGAGGGTGCTAAGAATCCCCTGATTGCGGACTCAGGCTGCCATTTGATGACGACTTTTTATTTAGGTACTTACAACTGCAGATCACTTTCAAGTGAAGGAAGATTGCAAGAGTTAGAAGAAGAACTGTCTTATATTAAATGGGACATTATTGGACTTTGTGAAGTTAGAAGAAAAGGTGAAGAAACAATTGATTTAAAAAGTGGACATATACTCTACTATAAAGGCACAAATATTGGAAATACAAGTGGAGTAGGATTCATTATAAATAAAAAATGGAAGAATAACATTGTGGAGATTGATGGTGTATCAGACAGAGTGGCAAGATTAGTTTTACAACTTAATAGCAGATACCAAATGCAGATAATTCAGGTTTATGCCCCAACAAGTTCTCATAGTGATGAAGTTATAGAAGATTTTTATATGGATGTACAAAAGGCTTTTGATCAGAGTAAACAACATTTTAAAATTGTTATGGGAGACTTTAATGCTAGAATTGGTAAACAAATGAAAGATGAAAATGCTGTAGGTAATTTTGGTTATGGTAATAGAAATGAGAGAGGACATAGACTTGTGGAGTTTGCAGAAAAAAAAAAATTTTATATTATGAATTCTTTTTTTGAGAAAAATGTTAAAAGGAAATGGACATGGAAGCATCCAAATGAAGGTACGGCAGAATTGGATTATATTTTGACTAACCGAAAATACATATTTCAAGATTGTAATGTTCTTAATAAATTTAACACAGGAAGTGATCATCGATTAGTAAGATGTAAGATACATGTTAATGCAAAACTAGAGAGACAAAAATTATTAAGAAAAACAATATTTACAGTTGATATTCCTAATCTTCAGAAACATTCTAATGAATTTAAATTAGAACTTACAAATCGGTTTCAAGTATTAGTAGATTTTGAACATGATTCAGATTTGAATGACATTAATAGGAAAATAAGTGATACACTTTTAAAAACTGCAACAAAGATAGCTGGTAGAAAAAAGCAGCAACTGACCAATAAAATTTCTACTGAGACTAGAGAATTTATGAAGAAAAGAAGGAATATGAGGATATACAACAATGATGAATTATTTATGAAGAAAATAAGGAATATGAGGATATACAACAATGATGCATTAAAAAAGATTGAATATCTCGAATTTTGTAAAATGGTGCGGAAAAGAGTTGAAAATGATATAAGAAAGTATAATTGTGAACTAGCAAGGAAAGCTGTAGAAGAGAATAAAAGTCTAAAGAGTGTAAAACAACATTTTGGTATTGGTAGGAAATTTATATCTGCAATAAGAAAAAAAGATGGCATTATTACTAAAAAGAGAGATGACATCATAAAATGTGTAGAAGACTTCTATCAAGAATTATATAGTAATAAAGAACAAGTGCCTCCTATACATATTATATCTTCCGAATTGCCCAGAATTTTGAATGAGGAAGTGAGACATGCAATTAAATTTATGAAGAAAGGGAAGGCTCCAGGTAATGATGGAATTGTAATTGATATATTAAAAGAAGCAGGTGAAGAAATAGAAATTTTTTTAGCAAAGTTATATACCAAATGTCTAAATGATAAAGATGTACCAGATGATTGGAAGAATGCAGTATTAATATTAATATTTAAAAAAGGTGATAAAGAAGACATTAGAAATTACAGACCTATCAGTCTTTTATCAGTTTTATACAAAATTTTTACTAAGATAATTACAACTCGTCTACAGAAAACACTGGATTTCCACCAACCAAGAGAACAAGCTGGATTTAAAAGTGGTTTTAGTACAGTAGATCATATCCAGGTATTGAGAGAAATTATAGAAAGGACAAATGAATATGAGTTGCCATTATGCTTAGGATTTGTAGACTATGAAAAGGCATTTGATTCTATAAACATTTCTTCAGTGATTAAAGCATTGGATCATCAAGGTGTAGATCCAGGATATTGTCATATTTTGAAGAATATTTATAAAAATGCAACAGCAACAATTAGATTACATAATGATAGTAGGAAAATCAACATTGAAAAGGGTGTAAGACAGGGTGACTCCATATCTCCAAAACTTTTTACAGCAGTGCTGCAAGAAGTATTTTGTGGATTAAAATGGGAAGCTAAAGGAGTGAAAGTAAATGGAGATTATTTAAGTCATTTAGATTTTGCAGATGATGTAGTTGTTTTTGCAAATAATGCTTTAGAGCTACAGGAAATGTTGCAGGAGTTATCAGATGAAAGTAGGAAAGTAGGACTAAAAATAAATGTTAAAAAGACTAAAGTAATGTTTAATAGATTTTCTCAAAATATGAAAATAAAGATTGATTATGATGAGTTAGAAGAAGTTAACAGTTACAAATACCTTGGTCAGATTATTAATACAGATGGAAATATAATGGATGAAATTAATCATAGAATTAAACTTGGTTGGAGTGCTTTTGGTAGAAATAACTTGATACTAAAAGGAAATATGCCTATGTGTTTGAAAAGGAAGGTTTTTAATAAATGTGTTTTGCCAGTTCTTACTTATGGATCTGAGACTTGGACACTTAATAGAAGAGCAATACAGAGACTTCAGACCACTCAAAGAAGTATGGAGAGATGCATGTTGGGAATAACAAGAAGGGATCGAAAACACAATGTATGGGTAAGAGAACAAACAGGTGTTACTGACCTCATTGAAAAAATTAAAAGACTGAAGTGGAGTTGGGCTGGACATATTGTTAGAAGAGATGATAACAGATGGACAATTGAAATTTTAAACTGGATTCCAAGAGATTGTAAAAGACCCAGAAAGAGACCACATGTGAGATGGGTGGATGAAATAAGAAAGTGTGCAGGGGTGATGTGGAGAAGAGAAGTGAAAGATAGGAAAAGATGGATTGAACTTGGAGAGACCTTCACCCTGCAGTGGATTGGTAATGGTTGATGATGAGATAGGTAGCAATCCCAAGTATTATAAATTAAGGAATCAGAATCAAGAAATTTGTGAAATAATTTTCTAACTTTAAAAAATATTAGTGTCTTATGCAGAATCTATTGAGACAATCTGCTATCATCTTTGTCAATATTAATATGCAATTTTTAAAAGTTCATATTTAAAGAATAGCTCAGTTGGTTAGAGCATTCCCTAAAATTCAATATTCAAGAATCTACTAAACTTGGTTGTCTACTAACCTGATAGAAATAGTCCAACAAATTATCACATACACACATTTTAAGTATTTGTTTATTTATTTAACAGCATATGTGCTTGCTCTTGAGATGAAATACTGCAGAGCAGAAAAGTTTTTTTCAGAAGACTTTTTTTTTTTCAAAGACCTCATTCATGAATCAATTCAATATTTGTACATTGCCTAGTGCTTTCACATTATTTCTAACATTGCTTTGCATAATTTAGTACAATGATATAATAGAAGTCAGTGGAGGTTAAAGTTCACAGATTGTGGCTCAACTCCATCACTTTTGGTGCTCAAACTTATGAATTCCTGAGCAGTCAACTATTTGATTATTTTTTATTACTAACATTATTTAATTAAATTATTATCTTAGTGACCTAATATTTATGACATATCCCTAAATATTGAGATGTTGAAACATGTTAAGGAATTGATAAACTACTGCCAATCAAATGATATCACAGGACTGTATCTCAAACTGCCTTCAAACAGAAAATATAGCCTACATAGATCTCAAATTCATCATTTTTTATAAATTTTCAGAATGAATGTTCATTGTTTGCTTAATAAACAATCTCTTAAATCAGCTGTACTATATTTAAAGACTGCAAGTATTTATGTAATTTATTCATTTAAATTGCATTTTATCATCAATTAAAAAATAATGGCTATTTGTTTAAAACTTATATAAAAACAAAAGACATTTTGAGGCATATTTTAACCAAAATTATCAGCATATTTCATAACTATATTATGAGGTTGAAGCACTAAATACTGAAATGATAAAATGTGATAAAGATATGGCAAATAATAGTAAATTAGCATCGATGATGATCAAATAATATTGCTTGAGTGTAGTATCTTATTCTTAATTTGCCTTAAAGTATTCGCAAGAGAACATGTTTTTATAAACAAGTGTGCAGGTATGTTTGAGAAAATATGTTCATTGTTTATTAATCATTTCTTAATCGGTTGTACTATATTTAAATGTTGAAGATATTAATTAATTTATTTAAGTTGCACTCCAACATGAATTCAAAAATAAAAATAACCGTTTTTAAATTCCTTCATTACATAATTTATTTTTAACTATTATAAAAACAATACTTTTAAACGTATTTATGCAAAAATCATCAGGTTTTCATCACTACTATTATTTAACAAATGAATATTTTAAAAAGATACATAATTAAAATCATAAAACTCTATAAGACTAAAAAAAAAAAGAAGTTAACTTTAAAGTTTAAAAAAAAAAAAAAAGGAATAAACTTTGCTACGAATATGGATTATAAAAACAGTAGTAAGCTGAATTATCAATAAGAAAAACATCAACCAAGAACATTCCCAAGGCAAAAGCCTCTCCAATATCCCCTAATAAAAGAGTAACAGGAAAAGAGAGCAATAGACATCCATTAGCAGTCATCTGATTGATTAAGGACAATATAATGTCAGAAGAGAAAAACAAAAAGACAATAAAAAATTAGAATAAATAAAATGAAAACAAAAAAGAATGGAAACAGAATTATTGTATGGGTAATTAAAGGAAAGAAATGTGATTACATTAAGACAATGAAATTGAATACTTGTGCAATCATTAACAATCAATTGTACTAACTTAAGTAACCAAAGACAAATAAGATAAAAAATTGAAAACAACAATACCGATGATTAATTTAATTATAAATATAATTAATAATTATTTATGAAATATGATGGTGATAGAATTCACCTAAACATATCAATAATACAAGTAGAATTAATGAAGATGGTAATGACTATTAAAAAGTTAAAAACAAAAAACAGTAAAAATGACCGATTGGGGATATTTAATTTAGAAAGCTTTTAGCGCATATTGTGATGGTTGTATTTATGTTAAATTTACTTAGTTCTTTCAGGGTTCTGAAAATTATGTTTTACAATAGATAACTTCTTTTTTTTTTTAAAAAAAATAACGATTTATTTAAATGATTTATACAATTTTATACAATGATGATTACATGAATACCAAGCAATGTCCATAGCTAAATGAGAAGTGGATATATACATGAATGTTGGATCAATGCTTCAGTAATATTCTAGATTGGTCCATACTTTGTCCCAGTTGAACAATTATGTATGCCTCATTGAGCATTGAAAAGCACGTCCCAAATTGATAATGAGTATAGGTTTAAAAGTCAAGATGCGAAGCAGAGGCTAGGTGGGCTGGGAGAACACTGACAAGGTCATTGATTCACTCCCAATCTGTCAGTCCGAGCCCAAGCATCCCGAGATCTGCCGTCACTTTCTTATAAGTTAAGCCATTCAGCTCGTGATTAAATTTGTTAGCTTTTATTGTTGAGGTAGATGGTATGATCAATCCACTAATTGGTAGTCTTTAGATAGTATGGTAGAGTTCACATATATATGACTGAGCTCATCTTGGTATTGCATTGATGAGGCGAGACTAATATTTGATCATTGATAATCTTTGCAATAATCAGTGCATTAGCATGGAGGTGCCGGCCCAGGTTTGTTGATACAGCCAATCCGGAGCAAGCATTTTATCTCTGATATTACCCTTGATGAGTGTTTTAAATACTTGAAGGGTACTGGTGTTCGCATTGCCCAGAACAAAACTGCATCTCGTTAGCCAGATGGTGAAGGATAGGAAAATTGCTAATCTAATGTTAGCAAAATTGCCAGCTTTAATTGCTTGCTGGATTAAGAATGTGTCTGTAGAAAAGTGTTTTAACTTTTCGTCAATGAAAGACCCAAGAATGCTGAGTGATGGACAATCTAGGAAAATGTGTTGAATTGTTTCCTCATCCCTCTGACAGAGTTGACATTGAGAGCTAATTTTGTTAAAACCCCTCCTCATTACGAGGAACTGATTAGTGGGTAGTGATGAGAGGTTTAATTTCAGAAGAAAATCAATAAATTTGGGTTCCAGAAACCAATGTTTGGCTTTTTTGATCAATAATTTGTTGTTTAATCCAAGAGCATTATGGAGAGCTGAGGGACAATCTTTCTTTAGCCTGTAAGTTTCCCACAGTAGGACTTTTTTTCTTTGAAGATATTTGGAGTTAAGTTAATACAGCCATTGACATGTGTCCAGATGTCAGTCAACCATCCTTTGCTATGGGGAGATGGCGTATCAGTAGGTTGAAATTCTCTGATTAAATTTGTATAGTCCATTTTCAGTGAATGTTTGTGTAGCAGATTTAGTGATTTTTGCAAGTATGATGTAGCAACCGAGTGTAGACCAAGACCGTTCAGTTCTCTAGGCATTTGGGCCTTTGCCAAGCTTATGGCCACAACCTTCCTTTTCCACAATAGCTTAGTACATAATGAGCCTATTTGTTTACCGAAGATTTTAGTAGGCTTGATGATTGGTAGATAGTAATTGAGTCTTGAAAACACAAGCATGTTAAGGAGTGCGATTTTACCAGGAATTGAAAGCGAAATACTGGAGAGTGTTGATTGTTTTATTGGTTTTTTGAAGGATTGAATTTTGAATTTCTCTAGTCATGATAGTTTTTGTTTTTGCCATGGGGAATCCTAAAAAAAGCTGTGGCTTGGCTGTGAATCTGGATGGAATTGTTGTTCCTGTTTTAATTCTCCAAATGGAAGATTTGCTATTGTTAATTTGGAAGTTTAATATTTTGGCATGTTTGTCAATAATTGTGAAGAGTGTTGGAAGATGAGCTTCGCTGGGAAAAAAAATGGTAACATCGTCCACATAGGAGATGTGGTTGATTTGTTTTTTGATGGCGGGAACATAAATGCCTGGCAAGATATTCTCTATGTCCTTGAGCATGGGGTTGATGTAAGTTATAAAACATAGTGATGCCAGGGGAGAACCCTGTAGAATCGAGATGTGAGGTCTAAAACCTGTAGACAACCTTCCATCTAAAGAAGTAAATATGGAACGATTTAGTAAAAGGTTTGCTATTATTCTGATGTACATGTCGGGCACCTGACACTCCCACATCGTCTGGAACAGTACAGATGGTATTACTGAGTCAAACGCTGAAGAGAAGTCCAGTTGTACGACCAGTGGCCTTGACTTATTAATTTGTCTGACGTGTTCAGTTAGTAAAAGAAAGTGCTGAACTGCATCAATGGTTGATGATCCTTTTTGGGCAAATTGAAAAGATGAAATATGTGAGTAGAGTTGGAGTTGTATCCGGTCCTTAACTTAGGATTCAATTGTCTTAATTAGCAACGGAATCATGGAAACAGGTCGTATATTGTTGAGACTAGATGGATTTTCTTGTTTTTTAAGAAAAGGGACCAGTGCCACTGGGTACAAATCTGGAATGTTCTGAAAGTCATTGGTCAGCACGTCAATCATGGTTTTTGATTATGGGGATTGTGTAATAATTAAAGTGTAATAGTACAAATTTCGGGATTGCGTGAAGGCCTGAATGAGTGCTTTCAAAAAATGCCTGTAGTTTTTGCAATATTTGGGCTTCATTTATGTTGTGATTGGTTGTGGTATACGTCCATATGTTTCCTATTTGAAAAGTATTGTTTTGCTACTTTGTTTTGAAATGAGAGTGAATTCTCTCCAACATTTCTGGTCCACTATAGCACTTGCTGTTATTGATAATCGTAGAAGGTGTTGGTCTAGCAGTCATATAAAAATAGTATATAATAGATAACTTCTTGTAACAGAGATAACTATCTATTTTTTAAATAATTCTAAGTAAACTAATTCAAAGGAAACTACCATCAATGCTATTCAAGTGGTATTGCTTGATTGATTCTCAGTTGAATTATCATGCCTCAAATTTTTTTTTTAAAAAGAGCATTTTACTCATTTGATGACTACACTTGTAAAGATTATGATTAAATAATAATCACTGATTTATTGCTGGATGTTTTAGCTTGAAATATGAAAACATAAGTTTGTCAATATCTAGATAGTAAGATTTGAGAAGTTTTTCGTCTATGTGTTATTCTTTAACTAAAAATAACAGAATATCTATTTACTCATCAACATTGTATAGTTATCTGATTGTCCATGGAACAATTATCTAAAAAAAAAAAAAAAAATCAAATCAAATCAAAGCCTACAGAATTAAGTTTATTTGGCTTAAACTCACAATCAAGTCAGACAAGGCAGATAGATAGGTGCAATACTGCTATATCCCTCAGCCATCAAATATAAGCAATATCTATAACAATTACAGAACTTATAGATTACCAAAAAAAAAAAAAAGGTTAGATGACATTTGAGCATCAAAAGATCGAGCTTCTATCCAGGAATCTTTTGGGTATAAAGTTTGTCTTTCTACCATATCTGTAGAAAGTACAATGTTCACTGTTTCTGGTGGCTTCAGTTAAAAGTGTTCGGACAGATCATAATGAATATGCAATCATTAAAAGATATAAAATGAAATAATTGATGAAAACTGATGCCTTTCAAATAAACAGCATTAACTGTGAATAAAATCAATTTTTGATAGTCCAGAGTAAACTTGATAATGAGAAAATACATACATATACTATCACTAAATGAATGCAATATAAAGTTTGTTCTGGCAATAGTCTATTCATTTCTGTTAGATATCAGATTTAGGAATAATTTTAGATCATTGAGCTGTTTAGCCAAAAGGTGAAAGTGGCAAATTCAAGAGCTACAAATTCTTGAATTAAATCTCTAACTAAAAAAAAAAGTTTAGTCAAAAGAACTGCTTATGGCAGCCTACTTTTTCTATGTAACCTTAGATGTAGTGAATGAAAATGAAATTCTCCACATCAAGCAAAAATTAAAAAATTAAGTAACCCAAAATCTAAACAATAACACTTTTACTATAAACTTAGATGAAACCATAAATTATCATATAGCATTACAAATTGTTAATGTTAAGTTCTCTGCCTAAAGGCAGGAAAAGTAACTAAACCATAGAGTATTATAATCAAGTGATAATAACAATTACCATCAACAGTAGTTTGTCAATACTTATCATCAATGACAATCCATTTTTTTCTAGCATCTGTGCCGGTCAAAATCGTGTATTCATTCAACAAGACCAATATTCCAAGCAAAAGTACCTTGAATCCAACCATACACAAGATACAAATGTCAGGGGAATGGTGAATCCTAACCTATTTGCCTGAACTATTGCCTCTCTGACTAACGAATAACGTTTGTGATGACACGAGCAGTGTTTGTTTTATCCCAGCTGGAGGTCATGGTTCACAAAGAGACTCAAAATAATAACGAGTTTATATAAGAAATTTGATTTAGTGAATTGCAGAACAGTACAGAGGTGATTGGATATCGATTACTAATGGTTTGAACAGTAATAATGACAATTCTTTATGGCAACATTACAAAGAAGTAAACTTAAATCAAAGAAATATTATAAATAAATAGAGTAATTAACCTTAGAGATTGGGAGTGATGACAAACTAAGCTTAATTAAAATAATAATATTATAGGAATTTATTAAGAAATTGATTTACAAAATAAGTTAAGTCTGTCTTGCGTTGTTAGCCGAGAGGTATCGCAGCCGCCATGCAAGCAAGTAGTTGGTTGCAGACGGTTGTGGGTTCGCGTCCCGGCCGATGCTATGACACATGGAAAAAAAAAAAAGAAAAAAAAGTTAAGTCTTTGTTTACACAACTTGGTTATTTTCTTGAATTCATTTTTTTGATGCGGCTTTGATTAACAAAGTAAAAAAAAAGATTAATTGGTCTGCCAAGAACCAATCAGCAATAAAATATTATTAGACCTCTTTATGATATTACGAATAAATCTATTTTATATATATATTACAAGACATGAAAGATGGGCATTTCAAACACTATTACATTTAAAATCACTTGTATATAATGAGTGTGGGAAGCAAAATAGTTCTTAAATAAATAATTGACAATTATAGTCAGCTTTAATTAATTAACGAAATTGGTTTGTGAAGGACGTGCCATCACAGCAGCGAGCATTTCAGGTTTGCTAAATAAAGATATAAAATGATGAAGGCAGTATGCTATTATAGATTACAACAAAATATATGAGGTCTGTTATGAACCTCTGGGTCGCTTTGCTAAAGGAAATTCCTAGTAAATACAACTAGATGATGAGAAATGCTGGCCCTCCAGCCAGAACATGTCTCTAAATAATCAAAATATTTTTGATATGCTGGACTTCCCATACACATCTTAATGGCAATGCCTGAAAAGAATCCCTTGGTATGAACTACGTCTACTTTGAGGGAGTATGAAAGATTGGACTGGTCATAGTTAAATTTCCGAAGGTCCTGAGGAGTAAGTAGCAAAGCAAAATAATAATAAATAAATGGTAGTAGCTATAAATACATAATGCCTTAGACATATATAGATAGATAATGTATCACTAACAAAATTATGAACTTAAATCCTGATTAAAATAATTGGCTCCCTGACATAAAAGGAAGTCCCCAGAAACCTTAGGCCATTAATGAATGAATCATAAAACATAATATAAAAGGAAAGGCAAGAATTAAAATTTAAAATATAAGTTGTTTCCCACACTTTCCGAATATTTCATTTATTAGTAAATTATTAAACAGTTTATCAAAGATTGCAAACAAGATTATCTTTAATTAACATAGACGGTGCATTAAATTTCAAACTCACCGATGGTGAAGTTTGACAAATATACAGCATAACAAATTATACATCAAAATTTTACTATTTTTGACGAATAAAATATATATGTATGAAACATGTACTGATAAAATGCCCTCAACGATTTTCTTTCAAGACATTTGTTTTACAGAAATCATAATAGATTTACTAAAATTCTTTATTCTTTCAGAAATAATTACAGGGCTATTTTAAATGGGAGGTAATAATAAGATACTTTTAAAATAATTTCAATCATTCAAAATAAATTTATAATATGATGTACAAAACTAAACGAGCTTTCTATTAATTAATTTATGGGAAATAAGTCTCCTGTAATGATTTTGACTGGAAAAATAAGAGGGAGAGAATTTTAAGTTAAAAGCTCATTGAATTTTGTACTTGGCAATTTCAGTAAGTCAATATTATAAATAAACCAACAAAAATTAATTTAATTTGCCACATCAAAATAATGAGATTTTTACAAAAATTGATATTTTAAATTTAAGAGAAAAATTAAGACACATTTTAAACCAAGCCGTATAAACATTACACAGATATATAAAATATAGATTAATTATTTATTTGAAAAACAAGTAAAATAGAATCAGTGGCTTGTGGCGAATTGGACGTTACCTCAGAATCAATCGGTAGGCATTCCATGGCTTGAAACAGGCATTTATACAGTCAGATCATTAGCAGGCTTCATCAACACAGACAGTCTCTGGCTAGATGTTGAAAGCTCTGGAAAGGCATTGATGGGCTGGTGGAAACAGAGCTCCAGGGATCAACGCCGATCTTTTCACCCCGTCATTTCTTTAATCACGATGTACTGTAAATCTAAACTACTCTCTTCAGTGAACTCTTCAAATCATCCTTCAATCAAAATTTCCACTATTTATTTGATCTGGCTTTATCTATAGGATTCAATCTACAGTGACAACTGCCAATTGCAATCGCTCCAAGGGTTTCTCTGAGATTGGTGCCCGCTTTGGAGGGAAATCTATAATTCTGCATTAACATGCCCCAAGGGTTGATTTGCTAATTAAAAAAACAACAACAAGCATATTAAGTTTATCAGTCATTGTATTAACAAAGCCCATTTAATTAAGGTTTAGATTAACAAAAATGTATATTGTATTCAGAAAAATTTTAGGAATTTGGTACAATGACTTTCAAACTGATATTTGACATAAACTTAAATAGAAATTTACAAAACATTTCTTACAGATATTACATTGTTTAAATAACTGATTCTCAAATGTACATTGATTAAAAGATAAATATAAAATGTTACCAACTGATTAATTTAAGAAAAATGAACTTTAATAAAGAATTTGAAAATTTTGTAACATTTTATAGATATCTAGGATTCAATTCAATTTAATAAAATAAACATAATATACAGTTTTAAAAATATAAAAGGTTAGTTAATCATAAAATACAAATTAATTAGATAATAGATTATAATTATACTACCACCTATCATGTGGTGGGTGTCAGTTAAGATAGAAGGTTGGGTTCAAACCCATACTAGTGCTGATGACATTGGCACTAGGTGAAGCAGAAATATGTACTATATTTCCAGCTTCACATCTTAATTTTAAAATTTAAATTCCAAAACTTCCCTTAAACAAATAAAATTTAAACTGACATCTAAAAATTCACCATGAAAAATTTTATAATCATAGATATATATATTTTCAAATTTTGGGGGATTTTATCAGAGTATATCTTATCTAAACACTATTATGTAGCACCATCTTCTCTCATTACACACACATGCATTTTGAATCTCCTCTACCAATATGGAATAACTTAACTTCATATACATACATATATTAGATATAAATGTAATTTCAAATATTTTTTCTGATATATATGAAACTTCCATTTACCACACATTACTAAAACATATGAACAAGGATATCCAAAAAGTACAAATAAACCCAAGATACACAGTTTGTGATGAATCAGCACTCATCAATTGTTCAAGGTATCAATCTTTTACATATACTTTCATTATTATAAACAATTAACGTGAAGATCAATTGTTGTTCAGACCCGTTCATAATTGAAATTAGGCTTGGAATTAAGACAGGTGGGAAATGCAATAAATAATGCTAATCTTGAGGAAAATTAATAAATAGAAAATAAAATACTATTTAAATAAATTTAATACAATGGTTTTGTAAAAAAAAAAAAAAGTGATGTTCTGCAAAACAAATTGCAAATGCAATAATAGTCCACACAACAAAGATGAAATATGACTCTACAATAACAACAAGAATTAAATGGTATTTATCAAATATAATTTCAGCCATCACAATATCAATCACAAATCCCTTTGCTAATCACATCCATACGGCTGAATTGAAAATGACAAGCAAATGTATTCAGAATACTCACATTTAAATCAGTATAGCATTATTCCAACTCACAAGACAACTACAAACTTACAAGACAATTAACTGAATGTATAGTTTTTATGAAAAAAACCAATATCCCTACATAGTGGCGGCTTGTGGTAAACTTTATGGAGAGGTCCCGTCCTTTTGGAGAAAATTAGTGGGTAATGAAAAAAAAATTTGACCTTAAAATGATTTTTATTTCAACTATTCAATACAATAGCTCTAGGTAATTTGATATTTATTTAGCTAAAAAAAAATTAAAGCTTTCGTTGAAAATAATTCTTAGAATGGAAAAATTCATCCAATCCACTCTGATTTAAATCCTAAACATTTTAAAATAAAAGAATTAATGAACCGTATAAATTCACCCAAGTTAAGTTAGTAATTAAGCTCTTGGTAATTTGATATTTACTCAGATAAAAAAATTTAAAGCTTTCATTGAAAATAATTCTAAGAATAGAAAAATTCATCCAAATCATCATCTCTGATGATTTGCAAACATTATAAAAAGAATTAATGAACTGTATAATTATTCATCAAAGATAAATTAGTATAATTTGAATTATGAAAACTTGTAGTTTTAATTAAAATAATATAATCATGTTTTCTTTTTTTTTTAAAAAAAATATTATTAAAATGATTTTTATTTTTGGTGGGTTATTGACCAAATAATGATCTAAAGGGAAAGCTACTACTTCCCTACATATACTCTAAAATTAGTATGCTAAAATAAATTAGGCAAACCATCATCAATGAGAATCAAGTGCTATTGCCTTGTCATAGTTCTTTATCTACACAACTTTGGGCAAAATAAATAAATTAATATATGCATATAGGGTGGATGGCTGAATGGAGCTTGAAAGTCTGTTCAAATCCCCTATATTATATGCATAACTGTTATTAAAATCTTTTATCATGCCAAATGTATGTACTGAGTGTGATTTTACAAATTTTGTGAAAAGATTCTCTTGCTACAACTTCATAGCAAAAATTTGACTTTCTATTGTATGGGGTTCTCCAAGAGTTAGCAATAGAATAAATTATATTAATAGCATGGGCAATAGCCAACTATCATCAGCAATAATCAAAGGTTATCATCTGATTGTAGCAATCTATTGTCCAGTTCACTAATATATTTTTCTGACAGTAAACTACATATAATTACTACTAATTTCTATTTATTGACTGACCATATTTTCTATTCACCGATTATCACAGCTGAAAATTTTCAAATTGTATATACATATATATCGTAAAAATGACATTGGAATTTGCAACGTATTCTCTTTTGAAGATAGACAAATCATACATATTTAAGTCTCAATGCACTTTACAGATGAATGGATCATAATCAAAACATTCAGTGCAAGGCATCACTGCTAAAGCTAAAAATAATGATTCATTTACGATAAATTTATATATTTTTAATTATGATCTAATAAATTTCATTTATATTTACAGAAACAAATGCAAATAGTCTTCTCAATTATATTCTGAATAAACTAATTTCACTCTTTGCTCTTTATCATCTAACTTTCATTGCCATTATTCTTATATAATAACTAAGAAAATAAGAAGTGTTTAGTTGAAACATGAGTCATGAAACTATATTCATTTCCTTGATATAGAAAAGTGTGCACAAACAAAAACAAGATGTTTTATGCATACATTAAGCAGTGATTATTTTATTCTTTAAAATCAAAGTGTATATCATATAAGTTAATAAGTTAATTTATCCAAAAATTTGGGTGCTTTGAAGAAATTGATAAATTACATATAAAAATATTTGACATGTTTTGATTTATAGTTCTATGGATTAAAAAAATTGATAAAAGATTCCAGTAATATATAAAAAACATATACTGAAAAGTGAAAAAATTTGAGCTCATTGTATTTGTTCAAATGTTATTAAAGAATAGAGGATATAAAAGAAAACAATTAGGTACATAAAATTGAGGAAAGATGACCACATTAATTTTTTTAATGAATACCAAAGCTTGAAATAGAGACCTTTAATGTGAAAGATTAGATAATTTAAAAACAAATTAATATATATGAAAAGGTAAGGATATGATCAAAATTGGACAATATTAATAATAGTTGGATAATTATGAAATAAAAAAGCAAATAATCATAAAGCCCTTAGTGCAATGGAGTGAGGGGTTTGAATGCTAGATCCTCGAGTCAAAATATAATGTCACTTCCAGTGGCTCAGATGTCACTTGGTTTCTGAAACAATTATTCATTGCATAAACATGACATATATTAGATAAGTATTAATTGTTGGAAGACCTCTTTGCAAAAAAGAATATTGGTTATACACATAAACACATATGACATCTATAACACATTTAAACACACTTCCATTTTATAAGTTCCTGTTTTAAATTCAGGATGCAGAGAGAAAAGTTAAGATGATGATGATTGTTATAAAATCTTTTTAATTGCTACTGTGAGATAAATCAATTTATTAAGTGAAAATAACCCATTTGCAAACAATCTTTGTTCAGTATTATCTAAGATTTAATGATAAGCTATCTTTAAATTAGCAATGGCTCATTCTGCCTTCCAAGTTAATTATTGAAGCACCTAGATTTTTCAATTCATTAAGCAGCTTGATATTTTTAAAAGCTAATGTAGTATAATAATAACGGGGGTGGGAATATATAGTATTTTGTTCCTTTAAGATAATGATCTTTTTAAAAGTGAAACTGATATTGCAAGCCATTATATTATTAAAGTATGTAAACAGTTTTTAAAAATGCAAATATTTATCTAATCAGTGAAATAACCAGAATTGATGCACATTTTTATTATCAAAGATAAAAAAACAACTATAATTTATATATATTTTAAACCATTAATTTTCATCAATACAATCATTCTGAAGTACCATTCGTGTAATCAAGAAGAAATATCGCATATATATATAAACCTAATCTAATCAGATATTTTTTTAATGTAATACGTAAGTAACAGCCCACTAAAATTGTCTTGATAATATTCCATTATTTTACTTTAAAAAAAATAAACAATAATTAAATATATATCAGTATGTATTCCCTTCAAACATTGACAAAACAATCTTAATAAGAACTATGCCAATAAATTGCAGTGAAACTATCTAGCTATCTTTAGATCAGGCTGTTTTTAGCATATACAGCTGTTATAAACATACAGGTGTAACCTCAGGTTATGATTAATTAATAACAGATGATGACATTATCTTGAACTCATAAGGAACATAAAAGGTTTGGATATTTATTTCAAAAATAGCATATTTAAATTTCCATTGAAGCAACAGGGAAATAATATATAAATAAATAAAATATTTTGCAAAAGTAAGCTCTACTAAAATGATTTCTTAGAACAAATCTTGGAAAATTGGCTGTGTTATCATGTTACAATTACAAGAAAAATGCATATTATGGATAAAAAAAACCAAATACTACTTTTAAGAAATATTTCAGGCATATAAAAATCTGCTTTTTTTTACTATATATCTCCAGAAAACAGAAAGCCTTATTAGAAAATTTATAAAAAGTAATCAAGTAAATCATACACTAATTCAAAACACAGTTTCAACAATTAAAATACACCTCAAATCAAGATCTTTCTAGATGTTTAATTAAAAAACCATTCAAACAACAAAAAATTTATAATACAGTTCAAGAAATGGATTTCATGTAAGTCTATAGAATCTTTTTCCAGATTCAAATATAAAATGTATTTCATTTACTTATAAGTTACCAAAGTTTCATCAATAGATTCCTGACTAATCATGGCAGTTGTGTTTACCTGTTTCAGAAATGGAATTTAACAGTTTGACTTACATAGCAATGGTAAATCTTAGACCATAAACCACAAAATTAATAACTGTTCAATCTATAAATATTATAGCAAAAATTGAACAAATTAACCAAATTGTTTTCCCTGAAGCTTTGTGATGATGATGTTTTAGTTGAATTTATATATTGGATTATTTCCATCATATAATATGAGTACTGAATGTATTTAAGAAAAATTTAACTTTATTTAAATATTCTAAATACATTCAACTGTTAGTAATAGCACATAGGTTAGTACTAGCATGGGAATCGAACTTGTACCGTTAGATTCTTGAGTATTGAATTATAAGATAACCCTCTAATCAACTGAGCCATCCTGCCAAAGGCAGCAATCAATAGAAATTTCATATACTTATCTCTGAAATTCCTCCTGGTTTCTCCACTTTTCCTAAGAGCAAAGTTGTTTAGTGGTTTCCATACATTATGTATAGTTACAGTAGGCTGACTTATGGGATTGTTTGCCATTGTCATGTGAGCAGCTTCTTTAAATTTTCTTTTTTGTATCTTTTCAGTGCTTGCAAGAACACAAACTGATTAGAAGAGAAAAAACAGATGTTTAGCAGACCATGTACACCCGGGTCTCGTTTTATGCGGATTTATTTAATGCAATTTTGAAGTTATGCGATTCATGATTCTTCGTAATATCTTTGTATGCGGTTTTCTTTTATGCGATAAAAATTATTAGATCAGAAGTTGAGCTCCGATAATGCGCTATTACTTTAAATATTATAAATTTCGCGCACTCACGTCATATTTAAAGTAATCGTGTATTATTGGAGTTCGACTTCCATCTAATAATTTCCAATATTTTCAGCACTTTATAATAGTACTGTAATAGATTTTATGTAATAAAGAAGTTCATAATTCACTTAAAATCAGAATTTCCCCATTTTATATATACACATTAAATTTTACAGGACTATAATGTAAATCTGTTCAAACGTTATAGATGAAAAATACTATGTTGTTGTTTTTGCAATTTAAATCAGGTTTTATTTTTGCTTTTTATAAAAAGATTACGTAATTAATTAATCATATAGTGTCCGCAAGTAATAAATTTTACAAGATTATAATGTAAATCTGTTCAAATGTTATAGATGAAAAATACTATGTATGTTGTAGTTTTTGCATTTTAAATCACATTCTATTTTTGCTTTTTATAAAAAGAGTACGTAATCAATTAATCATTTAGTGTCCACAAGTTTATTTTTAAAAGGTGAGTAACAGCGGTGGGCACAATTAAATTTGGCAATTAAAATCTGATTTTTAATTGTAATTAACAATTTAAAAATTACGTAACGAGGTAATGTGAAACGAGGAAATTTGATTTTTAAACGGAATTGAAAATTAAAAAATTAAAGACAAAAATAAATATTTAATTTTTAATTGTTAGTTTTAATTAAATATTGGCCCAACAGTGGTGAGTCGGTGCATTTTTATTATCATGAGTCTAAGTTCTTATTTTTATTTTAAACTTTTAGTTTACTCTAACAGAGAGAAAAAAAACACCCAAGAAAATGAATTTCTTTGAAAACAAAAATTTCAGTTTTAGATCGTTTAGCAAAATGGGAAGGATCAATAGCGATTGGAAAACATTTTAGTTGTATTTCCTCTTGACTTTGTTTAGGAGAAGATACAGTACCTCACATCACATCATGACAAATCTGATGTCTCAAATAGCGATAATAATTAAAACACCGTACATGTATTAAAAAAATGTAAACTACGCATAAAAATATATTGTTTTGAATAAAATTAAATAATGTAGTTAATAAAAATAGTAAAAGAAGTTTGTCTTGTATCAATTTTTTTCAAATTTGAAATTTTTTATTAGTCATATTTTTTTATTTTTTTTATGCGAATTTTAAAGTAATTTTACGTTGTTGCTTTGCTTTTATGCGATTTTTGGAAAATTGCAATACATATCCCCCATTTTTCAAGGTAAGTTAAGTCTATTTTTGTGCGATTTCTTTTGTGTGCGTTTTCTGAGAAACCTATCTAACGCATAAAACGAGACCCAGGTGTATATACCAATGAACATATATCTAATTGGGAAAATACAAAAATATCGGATAGAGGAGAAAAAAATCAAAGAAGAAAATTTAAAGAAGCTGCTCACATGACAACGGCAAACAATCCCATAAGTCAACCTAGTGTGACTACACATAATGTATGGAGACCACTAATCAACTTGGCTCTTAGGAAAAAATGGAGAAATCAGGAGGAACCTCATAGATAAGTACAAGAAATTTCTATTGACTGTTGCCTTTGGCAGGATGGCTCAGTTGGTTAGAGCGGTGCCTTAAAATCCAATACTGAAGAATCTAAGGGTCCAAGTTCAATTCTCATGCTAATACTGTCACTGATCAGGCCAGCAACACCTGAAGAAGAGGGGAGAATAATACCTCTCGAAACATTGTGCAACCTGTGTGCTATTACTAGCAGTTGAATGTATTTGGAATATTTAAATAAAGTTAAATTTTTTTAAAAACATTCAATACTCATATCATATGATGAAAACAGACCAATATATAAATACAACTTAATAAAATCCCTAAAAAATCTATCACCTGACAGGAATCTCTAAATCTCTTATAGCATTAAACAATTAGATTTCTACAAAAAATAATAATAATAAAACATGCTAAATAAACAAAATATTTTGACAAGAAGATAACAAAATACTTAAGGGTAATAAAAACAACGACAACAATTATTAACAATGACCAAGAGTTACAGTTCGAGTCAAAGTATGCAAGATCTAAATGCAAGAACTTATCTTGATTAATAATGCCAGATATTTTTGTATTTATTTTTTCAGATAGTTTAAAGGCTTTCTTCCAGGTAACTAACCCAGTGGTCCCCAATCTTTTTGCATTTAAGAGCACATTCTATAATACTGGCCAGGTGGAGGGCACCATTAATTTTTTCAATGTAAATTTATAGTTGGATATTGTTAATAATACACATAATGTACAAAAAAATATTTATTTCAAAAATAAAATTTTAACATTTGATTACAATATAATACAATAATTTATAAGAAATTTTAAAAATTAAATTTATTTGTATCAGATAAATAATTTTTTATCGTGTTCACATAGCAGTGGGCACATGTAAAATGCTCTGCGGGCGCACGGCATAGGGTTGGGGACCCCTGAACTAACCCATAGACAGGCTAGCTAACTATTTAAATAATGGAACAAATGGCTAACTATTGTTATTGGAAATACCAAAAACTCTCGCCACCTGGCAATTAAACTTGGTGAATACTGTTTTCTCTAATTCTCCTTGAACAAATCTGGGGAGGGAGGGGGTCATCTTTGTCTCATATGTTATTGTTTTTTGTATTATGAAATGTACTTTAGTGCTCTAACATATAATGTATAAAATTTTTGTTTCATTTTTAACCAGTCTAAGAAAAAATAAAATCACATTGCATAGAAGTTAAATTGCAGTTTCAGAATGATAACAAACAGCTTAATAATACTGTCAAAGATTGTTGTTGCTATTGGCCAAAAATATGACATTTTTTTTATTTTCCTCAAAGTGAGGAGCTTATAAAAAAGGATGTTCTGTGAAATCCTTTTTGTTTTGAGAGAGGAATAAAGTTATATTTTATTGTTAAAACAAAAATGTGTCAACTTTAATCTTGATCAGTAAATGTGTCTAGAAACATAAATTACTTGAATTAATAAATTATCATCTCAGAAGTTTAATACCTAAATTATTCAAATTCATAGTACTTATGCATTTTCATATCTACGAAGCTTGGCAGCCTTTATATATATATATAGTTTCAGAGTAATAGAAGTTTTTTTTACCTCAATTTTCTATTTACCTTAATTGTTAAATTTTAAAAAATTAATAAATCGATTATTAATTCCATTTAAAAGGCTTACTTGAATTTTTTTATACTATCATGGTTATGTTTCTATTTTTTTATATATATTAATACAAGAAAATAATGAAGAATGTGAAGGTAAATTTTATAACAAGTAAACATCGATGTCTATATATATTAAAATAGAAATCAAATATTCTCACCTCCCTAAATAATGCATATGAAGACATTTCATATATTTTTTTTAATTTTTAAATTAATAAGTTGTAATCTGCATTAATGAACACGACACGACATTTCTAATTTTTTTAGTTACTTATATAAAATTCTTGTCAAAAGCTTGCCAGGCGTTTTATTTTAAATAATCCATTTTCAGGGGCTTCCAACACATGGTATAAACAATATGGCTGACTCTAAATTATTCAATATTTACCCTTTTTTTTAATTTATTAAAATGATAAAAAAAACACAAAGTCCAAAGAATTGTAATTAAAATTTTTTTTAATGCAAATGAAGTAAAGAAAAAAAAAAACCCTATTAAGCAAACTTTAATAAATGTAGTTATTCATGTCCGTGGACAGACATCATTTTTCAGGTGAATACTATCTCATAATTTTGAAAATATTCCACTGCATCTTGTTTTGTCAATGAATGATTCCAAATTTTAATCATATTTACAAAAATGATTGGGCAAAAAAGGAATGATTAAAAAATCACAATAATTTTACTATGTGTTAATGAATGTTAAAGAAATCACAATAATTTTAGCCACATGTTAGCTGTTCACCACATGTTAAGTGTTTATTACGCGTTAATGTTTGGATGTTATGTTACAAATGGTAATTTATTTAAAAATGTATTCAATTGTTTTAAAATCAACATTCAATTTAGATAATTTGTTAATATTTTTTTTAAAGTTAATGAGCTACACATGTTCGAAAAATATAAACAAATAATTTGACCCTGAAAATAGATTATTTAAAATAAAATTCCTGGCAAGCTTCTGGGATTCTACATAAGTACCTGTATTTATAAAAAAAATAAATATATAACATGTAAATGCCCAATCAAATATTCTCACCCTTCTTTAAAAAAAGAGCATATATAGATTTCATGCATTTTTTTTATTTTTATATTAATAAGTTGAAGTCTGCATTAATGAACACGATATGACACTTTACATTTCTAATTTTTTTTATATTAATAAGTTGACTTAATACAAAAAATGTGGAAATAAAAACTATAATTAATTTTTGCAGAAATGTTCCTTTTTTTAAAATAATAATAAAAAAATTTAAATATTAAATACAATTCTTATCAGCTATTTTTTGGTAAACATTTTTGCATGCCCCTGAAACTGTATATTCATAAATAATAAAAAAAAAAAGGTAGTCTACCCCCAAATACCAAATTTACTTCAAATTGTGATAATGTCAAAGAATTTTAACAAAGAAATTAAAAAGATAATTACATCCAGTAATGAAATAATGAAGGCATTTGCTGGTAATAAAATTAAAGAAAAACAATCTATTTGAGAATTGTAATTGATATATATGCCAATAATAATAAAAAAACAATTTTACACACAATTTGAAAGGCCTCTACAAATTCAGTTAGAGAATTAAATTCAAAACTTATTTTTTATTATTAAAAGATATTAAAGAGATTAAATCTCATGAAAGAAAAAATGATAATTTCTGAAGTAATGAAAAACAAACAAAAACAGATTAAATTTCTTCTCTCACTTTTCTTGTTTTTTCAAAAACCATAAATCCATCTATCAGAAATTTGATACTTCTTAAACCCACAAAAATTTACCTGCAGTTAGAAGGAAGCTTAACCACCAGATTTCATAATTGTATCATAAATTACAATTTAATATTTTAAATTCAATATTAAATATATATACACACATGCACATAAAAAAAAATTCAACAGAATTAATTGATAAAGGTATATTATGGATAAAAATAGAAACAACAGTTCAGTAAATACTTGAAAATTAAATGTCTGATTGAAGTGATCACAATATTCTATTTAAAAAGTTGTCCAACCACTTTGCTTAATTTTATTGTCAAACTGAAAAATTTAATTACTTTTTTAAACATTTCCCTGAGAAAAACAGGATATAAAAAACAAAAAAAAACAAAACAAATAATGTCTAAATAAATAAATAACTGAAAAATTTAATGGCTTATTTTTTTAACCCCCCCCCCCCAATAAACATTTCCATGACAAACAAAAGGGGAATATAATCTCCAAATAAGCAGACAAGGGAATTACAAAGATAAATTTCTGCTTTAGCAAATTATATATAATCAATAAAATATACAATAAATTTCATAGGATTCAATTTTTCATCTTAAAGGAATACTCTTAAAATTTATTCATTAGCAGATCTGTTAATATAAATTTAAGAGAAAGGCTTTATATAATTTAAAATAGTGAAAAGTGGGTACTTAAATGTACATCCAATACATATTAAAATTAATAATTATTTAATGTTTACAATTCAGATTTCTTTAAAGTTCTAAATAGTAGCAGGTTAATTTAACTATATAATACATATAAATAAGAAAAGTTAAAATATGTATTTTTAATCTAAAAGAAATTATGAAAAGCTAGAAAAATTGCCATAATAAACTGATATAAAAAAAAATATCAATCACAATAAAATATATTCTAAATTATGAAAAGTGCAAAAAAAAATTGTGCATAACAAATTAAAATAACCATAAAACTGAATATATATTTTTTTTCATATAATTATAAAATAACCATATTTGTCATTGAAATTGTCCAAAGTTATTGAAAATTTTTTGAAGAATTGAATCTCTTTGGAGTACATCTTTTTCTGTTTAAATTTTTTCAATAATTTTATAAAATTCACACATAATGCATAATACTATTGAACTATTTTATTTACTAAATAAAAATTATTCATGCTATTAGATCTTCTAAACTATGGCTACACTCCTACTTAAACTAATTTTCACCTTTTATTCTAATCTTCTGTAAGCATTTTAGCAAAAATAATGAATAAATAATAAATTTATATTACATATGTACTTTATTAAATCTTTTTGATTACCTTTTCTGTATATAAGAGTAATGCAAATGCATTATTTCAGTTATTAAGAATGCTGCTTTCATTTCAGCATTGTGTAAGCAAAGCTGATTGTCTTATTTAATTTACCTCTGGCTATTCTATTTTTCATACTTGCGATTTCATATTCCATTTCAGTGGGATAATCTTGAATTTTATTTACATATCTGCCGACTTCATCAAAAGTAAACCCAACTTAATTATTCTTTTAGTTTTGCATATTCAAAGATCACTTTTTAAAAAAAAAAAAACTTGCCCTTTTTCTTCAGTTGAAGCTATCTGTTTTCCTTTTGAATTTTGAGGTTAAACAAATTTAAATATATATAAAAAGTATATTAATACAATAAAATGCAGATTTTAAATTACAAAATAACACAACAATGCAAGACATAAAATGAAATTAAAAAAAAAAATCAAAACTTCACAAAAACAAATATATCTACATTAATAAAACAGAGCTACCATATGATGTATTAGTACTAGTGTATAAAATATATGCATCACAAAAATTTAAACCAAAATTGTATATATTTCTATTTAAAAAGATTATGTTTAATAATCTCCCAAAAGTTTAAAGAGTAGATGATAGCTGGCATCAATTCAAATAAAATCACTAAACCATAAAATTCTTCCCTCCACCCTTCTGCTAATCTCTTCACAAATCTTTGACTTTGCTTTCCATTACAACTAAATCTTTTATACAGAATAAAAAAATAATTCTAAGTAATAAAAAAAAAAAACCAAGATTCCAGACCACATAACAATATCTGCAACTAGAAAATCAGCACCTGCGTGAGGAACCTACTTTGAAAACTCCATATTGAGATAATTCTGAGCAAAAGACTTGTGCTATTTTTCTCATTTTATGAAAATTATCGTAGTAATGAATTAAATATAAATAATCTTCTTTCATAAATGCAATGATTACAGATAAACATTTTTAAGTTTTAACAATAATGAAAAGGTGTGGAGAATTGAACATGAAATATTGGTAATAAAAATGAATTCTTATAAAATGTAAAGAAATAGCACCTATATTCTATAGAATTTAATTATTAAAATAAAATGGATTTATTCCAGATACCTTTAGTATTTTACTGATACATTTCAACCATGTCAAGTAATCGCTGTCTCTGTAAATATTCTTATGGCTGCAATTAAAAAAATCCCTAAAATAAATAAATTTATGTTTTATATATATACTTTTTACAAAAAAAGCACTTCTAAAATATTGAAATTCATATGGAAAAAAAGTTAAGTAACCGAAATAGCAAAAAGTTGTTTTCAATGAAATCCAATGTAGCAGAAAAAAAAATACCATTTTGATGTGGACTTCGTAGATAAATACAAAGTTCAAAAAGCAAAAAAAAAAGTGTGATTAGAACAAAAAAAAAAGTATATTGATGGAAAAGATAGTTTATTGGAAACTCAATGCCCATGGCATCTTTATCCTACAGTTAGACATATATTAAAAACCTGCTCTATAAAAACATCTTGTTCAACTCCTCTTCAAATGATAATCATTCTTAAAATCTGAATAACATCATCAAATTTCATCTTTAAAAAGTATTCATTATATCTAGGCTTTTTTTCCTCAAATCACTGCTTCAAAAAAAAAAGGCAAATCTAGACAAACAGTATTGTCTACAATTGAATACATTTTATCTGAATCAAATATAGATCAAACAAGAAAAAAACTACTAATAAAGCATATTAATATTATTGCTGTTAGTTATGTGAGACAAACAATATATTTACAGTTGTTAATATAAATATTAATTGCAAGCTTAATATAATGTCTTTATATTACATTCATTATTTTCTTTACAAAAGAATTCCATACAATGGATTTTAGGTACATTTTTAGCAGTTTACCAAATATGATTGCAAAATAATTTAATTCTATATATTTCTTTTACTGTGAATTAATAATTTTTTTTAAGGTGTCAAAAGTGTAATAAAAATTTAAGAAAAATATTTTTAAATATAATCAATACAAATTGTAGTTTGACACAGGTTTACCATTTTAAAAAATTAATGTATATTAATGTAAGATGGCTGCACTATCAATAAAACTGCTTTGGGAGATTTAGCACAGTAGTTGGAAGTCAGATTCCAGAGCTAATAGTTTCTGAATTGTATCTTAACCTGTCACTTACTGAAGCTGTCAGAAAACCTTTTGAGTAATTAATCATTGTTATTTATTAAGTTAAATATACATTTTAGTATTCATAGCAAATGTAAAGAAACATTTAAGATACTTTACTTTAATGAATCTGCAGTCAAGGATGAAAAATAAACAAAATCCATTAAGAGCCAAATTGAAAACAATCTAGATTTATTAACTCTTTAAAAGATACTGTTTATAAATAACTATTGTACTGGTTTACTTATGACCTTTATCCAAAAGATATTTGACAATGAAGAAAATAGTAAATTGATTACATTTCACATAAATGTGATCCATTGGTGGCTTACTGTTTACCAATATCTTAATAAAATGTATTCTACTATAAACATAGTAAATTTTAATAAGTTCCCATGAAATATATAATGGACTAATTCCTAACCTGTCAAAAATGATTATGCAACTGTTTTAATGATTCCAATATTTAGCCATCTAAAAGACACATCTGAAAAACTTCAATTTTCCCATAAGAGAGAGAAAAATTTTATTTTAAATATATTTCATTAAAAAATAAAAATGCTAATAAAAGATTAAAATATAATCTCATTAACTCAACATACAAAATATATCATGCTATACAATGTTTAAAATAATTAATAACTGTCAGAGTTAAAAAAAACAAAAAAACAAATATGCTGATAAATTATGCAATAAAATATTATGATCTAATCATCAGCATATGAGTTTACCATTGCTGCAACAATTTATTTTAGATATCTCAAATTTTGAATGACTTTTAATGATACCTTAAATCATTAAGATGAAGATGGAATATTTTATTAATTAAAGATGATTCATATGCATTATTATTAACAAACAATGCCCTTATATATTTTTTTATTTCAGAAATGAACTTATTCTTGAAGAAATCAAAAATTCTCCAAGTTGTTTTGTTGAAATTATTTTTTTTTTTTTATATTAATTTAGAAAATTCAAGTTAATATAATTTTGAAACTATTGTCTTTACAACTTTACTTAAAATTATTCAATAAAATTTTTTTATCACTGGTAATAGATATCATTTTCAAAATATTTTAAGAGCCCCCCCCCCACACATAATGATCCATCAAACTTGATTATTTTATGCTCTTATTTCAAAATAAATTTATGCTTCTTATCTCCAGATATACTGTCAAGTCTATCAATTGTCATTTTTCCTTGCTATGTGTCCATTCCATATTCATTTAAATCCTTCAATTTTTAATAACTATGTCAAAAATATACAATTCTAAATTCAAATTAAACAATTTCTTTTCTGATTATTTCCAATAAAAAATATTTCTATACTCCATGCCATTTGGAATCTTTATTTCATTTTAAAATTCAGAATCCATATTCCACGATTATTAGATAAATAGGCAAACACACTTCTTTCAAATACAGTATTAAATCTTCCTTAAAATCATTCTGAACTATCTCACTGAAGTGTATAAAATAAAATGTAATTATCAATGTTCCTTTTCTTTCTATTATTGCATCATTGGGCAACAATGTGATAAGATTTACAATCTATGCTTCAAACAGACAGAATGCACTGAAGTCATTCTTAAATTATAAATCTTCAGTTGCTATTGCAAAAATAATATATTTATAAATCTAAAATGATAATTATTTATCATGGATCAAGATATATTTCAAATTAAACCTTCTAAAGTTGCTGAGAACAATTTGAGAAAGGAATGCATCACTTTCTAGTCTAAATATCTTGGAAGCCCCAAAAAAAAGTTTGAGCACCAGGATTGGAAGAAATGAAGCTATGATTTCATAGACCTTGAGATCCAAAATCCACAACTCTACCAACTGCATTAAATCATGCAAAGCAATATCTTAATAACCCAATGCAATTTTATCAATGAAGGAACATTTATCTACTTATATTTTAAATTTTCCAATATAACTACTCTATTCTCTATTTTTAACTGCTTTGCAAGTATTTCTACATTAACAACTGTTCAATATCTTCAAATGTCATAAATTGTTATACATAAATTTATAAATTGAATGTTAAATATCATATGATGTTGACAACACAAGATTACTTTTCTACTTCTATAAGTTTACTGCATTGATGAATGTCTTGGGAACTTAAAACCAAAAGTTAGAAATCCATAGCTTTTCTTCTACAGTACTGCAACTAACTTCCTAATCCCAAGCATTCATCTTGATTGTGCATAGCCTCTTAAAATTTCTTGGTATCAAGTTTAGAACTTGTCCATCTATTTTCATTCTGAAAAATATGTTTAGTATAACCATACTTCAGACTTAATTTTTTCAAATAATGCTAGTTCTCTCCTCTATATATATTTCCCTATACTTCATTGTTTGACAAGTAATCATGGCACTGCACTTCAATTAAATCTCAATTCCTAAGTAAGCATGATAAAACACATTTATCAAAAATTTGACTTCTCAAATGCACAGCATAAATTGTTTTTAATATTATTTCTATCAAAAATAATCTGCCCAAATTTAAATCCATGAATTATTTCATCCATTGTATTTTAGTTGTAACTTCAAATTACCAAACTTTAGTTTGTTAATATTAATCTTTAGTCCTACTTATTTTCATTTCATAGCTCTTATAAATTAATACCCTGTCTAGTTAGGGGCACAAAATTCTTATGAACTCTCAAGTAGGGCAGATCCGAACAAAAGTGAGGCCAGGTGCGAAGTTGATTAGCGGGGCCTTGAAACTAATTTCGTACAACAAAATAATAATTTATTACAGTTTGCTATTTATTATATTGCACAAATTGGTATAGTAAGGAGTACATGAAAATGACAAATAATTAAATTACTTTAATAAAATTAACATTTCAATCACATAAAAAATCATTAATAAGTTAAATAACAAAATTAATTGCTTCATATATTTATAAAATACAATTTGGTATGTGACTTACTAGAATACAGTTACAATACATGATTTTTGTTTCATTTTCTGACATGTTTCATAGAAAATTCATTAATAATATCATCATCATTTAGTTTTTTGGTTAATTCAGATTCAACAGATAAAATAGCTAAGTTTTTACAAAAACCATTCTTTTTAGCCTGTATTAACTATTTCCGTACCAATTTCTGGTTTTCATAACATACTTTCTAAGAACTGCCTTTTTAAAAATAAAATATTTTCAAAGACACCCCCACCCCATGTAATGTAGTTTTTGGTTTAATAATGTCTTTTACAAAAATATTGCACCATAATCGTTAACAATTACTGAAAATCACGTTTTTTGTGGCATTTAACGGAAGGAAAAAAGAATCTAAAGCATCAGACAATCCCAAATTGCCATCTCCCTCATAGCTTTGTCAGAACAATAGAATACACCATCAATCACAGACAAAGGTTGGTATATTGCTCAAATCTCTTGGAATATTTTTAAAATAGATTAAAAATCTGTCACACACTGTAATTTAATATACACAATGCTTTAAAACAACATAAAAAAGTAGCGATCACAGCACCATCGCAGTCTAAAATGTCAAATATGATAGTGCATGATAAATAAAATATATATAAAAAATGTATTATTTTTAACTTTTTAGTATTGGCGCAGTAAATAAAAATGTAAAATTATATACTTTAAATTGACTTGATACTTATAGTTGATATATATATAGCACTAGATATTTCTATTATAAGTTTAAATGTATATCCTTTATGTGTATATAATTTTTAGTATGTATATATTGTAGATATATATATAGTATTCAATTATTTAAAAAAAAATTTTTTTTTCTTTTATACATACAGAGATTTATATGTATAGATTTATTATTATGAATAAGCAGTTTTGTGATTTATTATATAATTTTTTTTTTATTAAATAATATGTGTTAAATTTATTTAACTTTCATTTTGTTAAAATAGAGTAAATCAGAAAAGTGTAAAATAAGGCAATTAAGATTGTTAGATTAGGAGATAAAAAAATGTACACGTGTGAAAGAATGAATACATCTGTACAAACACAAAGATGCTTTTACACGTATTCCTGATGGCTATAGATTCCAGGTTTGTTGTTATCTGTGTCTTAAGATTATTTTTACAAAAGAGGTGCTTTGATGTAGATAACGATAGCGATCAATTTTAAGTCTTTATTGATTGTGACCGACGTCAAACTTGTGAAGCTTTGATTTTTTTTTTAAGATAAAGATTTCCAGATGTTTTTTTTTTCTTTGGTTGAAATTCGCGATATAAATGATTGAAACAATTTTTTTAAGGAGTTAGTCTTAAATTTTTTTAGAGAGATGATGAGTTAGTCATTAATTTTTTTAGAGAGAGAGTCACTCAGATTATTATTATTATTTTGAGACTCAACTCAGTCGGTCCTTCCTTGTTATTATTCTTAAGCAGAAATGTAAGCTCTGATTTTTTTTTTAAAAGAGAGTGAACGCTTTAATTTTTTTTTTCTCACTCTTTGAAAGTTGAAAAAAAAAGAGCAAATGAAATGTGCGTTTATATAAAGCAATTTCCAGCAATATTAAAGAAGAGGAGAGAAATGGAACAAGATTGAATTTATTAGAAGTTAGTAATAATTATATAAAAATGATATTAACATATTTGGTTATGCATAATACTATGCCTCTGCATTGCTAAACCATTTTTTTCTGCTTCCTGGTTAATACAGAATGAGTCAAAATCGCTGATCTGTCTATGAAGTCATGTATCCAGTAATAACCAACAAAATGATAGATTTTGAAGCCAACCACACAAGCTATATGGAATGCTTTGTTTCTAGTTCCTGGCTTATTAAAAGCTCATTACCTTCGAATGAATGGAGAAGAGGAAATAGGAGGAAAAGAAAATTTATAACAGCCATGTAGAACCAAGTTTGAAGCCATAAATCAAATTTTTGTTGATTTACCTCAATCATCTAAAGTGTCAACAGCAATTATTTTTTTTAAAGGAGAGAGACAAGCAAATCCACCGGTACCTACTTATTCAAAGTACTTATAATAACTTTTTTTTTAAATGGTAGAAGGAAGCCAATCAACAGTGAATAATAATGGAATTGAAGAAACAAGCAAGTCAATTGATTCAGCATTATCTTAAAAGTATCTGCAATAACTTTCTTTTTTGTTGTTGTTGTTGTTGGTGAGCAAAGAAAAGCAGTCTGAAAATTCAAACTCAGGACATTAATAAGAAGTAAAAAGTAGACGGGTAAATATGAACTTTCTTTAACCGATTTTATTCTTTTACTTATTAAAAGTAAACCTTAATTTACTGGTCAAAGCAATTTTCTTTTTTGATACAGAAACATTAAAGACTTGTTTATCTATAGTTATTTGCAATATCTCACAACATAGCACAAACATAGTTTAAATCTTTAAACTTAAATTTTTCATTATTTTTTTTGTTTTTTTTTATTATATATTGTAATGTTGAAATGTTTTTTTTTAATTGTTCTTCAGTTGTTAATGATAATGAGCAACCTATAGATATATGCATTTATAATGTTTTTTATTTTTATTTTATCTTGTTGCATATTAAAAATTAATATATGTATTTTATTTTCTTTCGCTATAAGGTTGCAAAAGAAAAAGATATTTTTATATATGTAATTTATGGGTATACATTTTAAACATATATGTTAACATTACCGAATGCGTGAATGTGTAACTGCTTATCCAAACACATCAAAGAATAGGTTATATATGATTAGTTTAAAATGGTAAATTGAAAAGTAGGGCATTACATTTGAATGGAAATGAAATAACATATACAAGTTTCACCTGAAATTTATTTTATGATATGATGAGTAAGAAAAGTCTTAAATAAGCATTTATAGAATATGTATTTTTTTTTCTAATATTGATTTAAGTCAGCTTATTTTGAGATATCAAGAAAAATGACAAACCTATATATTAAGTTTATTTGCTTATACTTATATAAATTTTTATATTAATAAGCCATTTATTTAATTGTCGATTTGACTTTAAAGAAGGAAAGAAAGAGTAGTAGTGTTAATAAAATATAATTATATATCTTAATTGGTTTCCGAGTTATTATTAAGAATATTGTGTTGTTTTTTTTTGTCTTAATTCTATCATTTTAATTCATCATCATTGCTCGCAGTTATTAAGTATTACCATTCGTATATATTGAGCAATCACTTGCAAATATTAAGCGTCCGCAAAATAATAGGTAAACTAGAATGTTGATATTTAAGTATTTAAGGATTATGCTTGAGAATAACCAAATTTTGATAATTATAGTTCAACATAGAAAGCTAAAATTGTGTTGTGTCCATGAATTTAGATCATCCTCATCAAAGATGGATATCATGTTATTAGTTTAAAATGTTTCAAATAATACTATATAAAAGTTATGATCGCCATCAATCATCATTAATAAATTATAATCATTAAATTTAATGTTTAGCGTAATGAATATATTTTAGTAAATAGGGGTTTATAGAAAATTGAATATTATGCAAAGAGATTCATGATGATCAATCATCACCATTAGTATTATTAAATCCCAGTATGAAATAGGATAATTTTAATAGATGCCTATAAGTTTATAAAGATGAATTTATTGTTGTGAGTTTATTGATAAGCCATGGCTGGTATCATCATCACTATTATAATCATTATTATGATATCACTATTATTATCATTATTATGATATTATTATCATCATCATCATTATTACCTTTATTGTGATAAATAATCTAGTTAAATGGCCATCAATATCAATAATGGTCTTCACATGCTTGTTTGGAAGCCATTAATAGGATTATACATGTCTGTTCATCAATATACGCTAATGAGCTAGCAATGTCTATAAGAATCTTTGATCTATAGTATAAACTTTGGTAATATTGGGATCTTGTAATTTTATCAATATAGATAAAATGTAAGAATGTCATTTTTGTTCAATAGTCATCCAAGTCATGTGTAATAAATATGTACTGAATGAGTTTGAACTCAAGTACACTATAAATAGATACTTATCTAGATTGAAAACAATCTAGTGGCGCTCATGGGAAAACACATGTACTTAGCTAAACTGAATAAAGAGTGATATCATCCCTTTCCAACTTCATAATATTAGTTTTATAAAATATATTTTTTTATAAGTTGTCATGAATAGCACCCGTGTGTGCATATGACCATGAATGGTCTTATATATTTGGAAAGAAGAATAGGAAGGATTCTTTGTTAGAAGAACCTAGTATTGGAGATAAGCATAAGGCACTCCAGGAATCTCACAGTGGGTACTTTTATTCAGTTGCTATATTTAATATTATTTTTATTAGATGACAATGGCCAGTATGTTTTATTGTTCAAATGACTGCCCCAATATATAAATAAATACCAAGAATCTTTAATGCTGATATTTTCAAGTGGCACAGTGATTCTATAATTTCTTTATCTATGCTATGATGAATTAATATAGTTACAAATGGTACAGATTGGATAGGCATATATCTAATAATTAATAATTTCCCCTATCTAAATATTTATTATGGTTACAAATGTGACATATTAAAATAGTTACAAATTATAGTTACAAATACATATCTTTTATATTAATTTAATAATTACAAATACATATTTATATTAATTTATAAATATTGTTACAAATGGCGCACCAACTAGGGCTCGAAATAAGCCAAATAATGGCTTGAAATACCCCACATACATGAGAGATGGGTAGTATATAATGATGACAGATGTATAGTTTAAAAAAAAAAAAAAGAATATTTTTTTTTTCTGTGCAATTTTTTTTATTATTAGTGTATACAAATATTTTGGCCTGATGTTTAGATGATGATGATTACTGTTATTGCATTTTTGATGATGATAAATGAATACAGTCATTATAGAGCTTAGTTTCAATTTTTAAAATATAATGATATCACAACTTATAATGTGTTAAAGTTAATAACACTGTTTTTTTTTATATATTTTGCTTATCAATTAAATAAGCATAGAAATATTAATAGCCTTGAAGTGTGGAATAATAATTTTGTTCATATTTGAAAAGTTTGTGTTATAGAAAATTTATGATTTTGGAGGTTGGATTGGATATTTGATTGTTGGAGTTTGGTTGGTTGTGTTACGGTTGTGATGATGGATGGAGAATTTTTGTCATTGCCTTGAGAATGTGATGTATTCATGCCACTGGTGATTGATTTATCTCATTCACTGCTCCAACCCAGATTATAATATCAGTTGTTTTATCATGAAGCAGTTAACAGTAGGCCTGCCATGATTTCGCCTCTAAGACTCCAGAGAGAGCAAGGCATAATTTTTCTGATACATAATATTTCGCCTCTAAGACTCCAGAGAGAGCAAGGCAGTATTTTGTTTTACTGATATATAATTGTTGCCTCTAAGACTTTAAAAATAAGCAAGGCAGTATTTGACGAATTAAAGCCCCTAAGACTTGGAAGTAAGCAGGGCAATGCAACAATGTTTGCAATAAACTATTATGGGTTGTAGTAGCTTAGAGTGATTGAATTGGGGTGATCATCTGAGTGTTCATGGAGCATTGTGTGCTTTAAGTGCAGTGATTGAATTCTTTTGTCTATCTCATGATTGTGAATTGCTAATCATTCTTTTGGCTGTCAATATCTGTCAGATCTCTAGAAGGATAGATGAGTATATAAATGACTTGAGACATGAACTCTGTTATAAATCTAGCACATATGTTATATAAGTAATTTTTCTTTTTTTGCTTAGTGTATTAAAAAGGGCATAGAGAGAGTTAAGTTTTATAAAAGCATGAAAAACTAGATAAATGATGGCATAAAAAGGACACACTAATACAGAGATAGCTTTTTCTTAAATAAATGTTTTAAATAGTACTATGACCTCATACTTTATCAATCATATATAGGTAAAGGAAAAAGAGTGATGATGGAGGTTAAGTTAATTAAAGGCACTAAAGATATAGATAGATTGATGGGGAGAATTATGGCTGAGAAAGAGTGGTTGAAAATTTTAAGGTATATGAGGATAGATAAAGGTGTTTGACTCTGGATGTATAGGAAATCAGGGAGCAGAACAATAAATCAGAACAGAATAAATCAGAATATACTAAATCAAACAGAAATAAGTAATATAAATATTTTATAAATTTATGATGGAGCAAGAAAAGGAATTAACTATTGAGGGAATGGAAGTAGAGAAGCAAGGCCCTCCAGAGTGGTTGCAAATTATGATGGCACAATTGAAGGAAATGAATGAGGGCATGAACCAAATGAATCAGAAATTTGATCTACAATCTCAAAGATTTGATACTAAACTAGATCAACAATCACAAGAGATGAAGGAAATAAAACAAGAGATAAATCAGAAATTTGATGAACAATCTCAAAGGCTAGATAATAAACTAGAACAACAAGCTCAGGAAATGAAGCTAGATATAGGTCAACAATCTAAAAAAATTGAGAATATTGAAATAGAATTAAAAAACAAATGGCAAGAGTTTGATGACAGATGTGACATAAGATATAAGGAACTTGCCGATAAATTTACAACAAGTCAAGAAAGTTGGGAGAAAAGTTTTAGTGTTGTAAAGGAAGAGTTGGTAGCTGTACAAGAAGGATATCAGAAAATGATCAACAAAAATGAAAGCCTTAAAATAGCTCAGAATAATTTCAAAGAAAGTGTAAGCAGTGAGATTAATACTTTAAAATTAGAGGTAGCTGCTGTACAGAAACAGTTAAAAGTAGAATATAAAGATCTGGGAAAAAAGCAAGGTAAATCAGATCATGAGCTAAAGAAAGTACAGACAGAGGTACAGAGTATAGGGGAGCAAATGACAGGGACCACAAGAGAAGAAATAGAAAGTTTAAAACAAAGTGTAATAGAATTAGAAGTCAATAGCCAGAAGGATCAAGTTGACTTTAATGAAAAGCTGGAAAATCAGCAGAGAATGGTAGTGGAGGAAGTCAAAGAATACCTGCGTTGCCAGGAAAAAGACCTAAACCATCAATTATTGATAATGATTGGAAGACAAACTCACAGAAATAAAAGAAATGCAAGTTAAGGCAACCTCAAGTAGTGGGTCATGTAGAATACCACAAAGTTTAGGGCCCGAGATATACGAGAATAATCCTATAGGAATAGAAAGTGGGCAGATAATAGAAAAGGGTCCCAGAAGGACAGAGGAAGAGGAAGATAGTTTAATAAATGAGGGAAGAAGTAGCAACATAGCTAAATATATACAAGTGAAAGTTTTTAGGGGTGAATATGGAGAAAATCCCATAGAATATTTGAATGGTCTCGATGAACTGTTTTCTTTGAGTCGACTAAATGACCGAGAAAAATTAGCAGTCGCGAGCAACCACCTTCATGCCTCAGCAAAAAGTTGGTGGCGTGCACTCTTTTATAGACCCGAAACATATGGGGACTTTAAGAGTATGCTACTTCAGACATTCTGGAGCGAAGAGAAACAGGATAGTCTTAAGTACAAAATTAGCCAGCAAAAATATACCCCTAGAGAAGGAACTTATACTCAGTTCTTCCATAGTCAGGCTGCTACTTTAAAAATGCTTACAGCATGTCCCTTATCTGAGCCCCAAATCATTAGGATAACCAGAAGGAACTTCCCAAAACAGGTAGAGCAGGCCCTAATAGCTGCTGATGTATACTCCCTAGAGAGAGTGGCAGATATGTTAGATGCCCTAGGAGCCACAGAAAATATGGCCGAAGGTTATCCTAGGAGGAAGGAGAACTATAATTATAAAGTCTCCAGTGTGAGAGTTGGAAACAATCAGCTAGGCAGACACTTTCCAACAAAACCCAGTAAACCACACATAGGTAGGCCTGGGAATAATTCCCATCAGCAAATGCAAAGTAGACCCATGATTAATAGAAATAGAAGTCCAGTAGCCAGTTGCTCAGGAATTGGTAATAATGCTCCACATAAGGTGCAGCAAAAGTCTATAAAGATAATGACTAAGGCTAACCCAACAAACTAAAACGGGCCTCGACGGAATGTTCCCTGCTGCGGGAGCCCATTGCTAACTTGTTAAAACTCCTCATGTTAGCGACCCGCAGAAGCATACATTCAAAAAGTTCTATAATATATATGAAGGGCCATTCATGCTCAAGGAAAGAAAAGGGGAAAATGCATTTGTACTAGAATCGTCAGAAGGAGTAAAAGGCACATATAATGTACGTAGCCTAAAACCAATGGCACTCATGACCTAAGCAATTTTTTTATATTCAAAATTTTTTTTTTGTTTGGGGGTGAGGCAAATGTAGATATATATATAGTATTCAATTATTTAAAAAAAATTTTTTTTTCTTTTATACATACAGAGATTTATATGTATAGATTTATTATTATGAATAAGCAGTTTTGTGATTTATTATATAATTTTTTTTTATTAAATAATATGTGTTAAATTTATTTAACTTTCATTTTGTTAAAATAGAGTAAATCAGAAAAGTGTAAAATAAGGCAATTAAGATTGTTAGATTAGGAGATAAAAAATGTACACGTGTGAAAGAATGAATACATCTGTACAAACACAAAGATGCTTTTACACGTATTCCTGATGGCTATAGATTCCAGGTTTGTTGTTATCTGTGTCTTAAGATTATTTTTACAAAAGAGGTGCTTTGATGTAGATAACGATAGCGATCAATTTTAAGTCTTTATTGATTGTGACCGACGTCAAACTTGTGAAGCTTTGATTTTTTTTTTAAGATAAAGATTTCCAGATGTTTTTTTTTCTTTGGTTGAAATTCGCGATATAAATGATTGAAACAATTTTTTTAAGGAGTTAGTCTTAAATTTTTTTAGAGAGATGATGAGTTAGTCATTAATTTTTTTAGAGAGAGAGTCACTCAGATTATTATTATTATTTTGAGACTCAACTCAGTCGGTCCTTCCTTGTTATTATTCTTAAGCAGAAATGTAAGCTCTGATTTTTTTTTTAAAAGAGAGTGAACGCTTTAATTTTTTTTTCTCACTCTTTGAAAGTTGAAAAAAAGAGCAAATGAAATGTGCATTTATATAAAGCAATTTCCAGCAATATTAAAGAAGAGGAGAGAAATGGAACAAGATTGAATTTATTAGAAGTTAGTAATAATTATATAAAAATGATATTAACATATTTGGTTATGCATAATACTATGCCTCTGCATTGCTAAACCATTTTTTTCTGCTTCCTGGTTAATACAGAATGAGTCAAAATCGCTGATCTGTCTATGAAGTCATGTATCCAGTAATAACCAACAAAATGATAGATTTTGAAGCCAACCACACAAGCTATATGGAATGCTTTGTTTCTAGTTCCTGGCTTATTAAAAGCTCATTACCTTCGAATGAATGGAGAAGAGGAAATAGGAGGAAAAGAAAATTTATAACAGCCATGTAGAACCAAGTTTGAAGCCATAAATCAAATTTTTGTTGATTTACCTCAATCATCTAAAGTGTCAACAGCAATTATTTTTTTTAAAGGAGAGAGACAAGCAAATCCACCGGTACCTACTTATTCAAAGTACTTATAATAACTTTTTTTTTAAATGGTAGAAGGAAGCCAATCAACAGTGAATAATAATGGAATTGAAGAAACAAGCAAGTCAATTGATTCAGCATTATCTTAAAAGTATCTGCAATAACTTTCTTTTTTTGTTGTTGTTGTTGTTGGTGAGCAAAGAAAAGCAGTCTGAAAATTCAAACTCAGGACATTAATAAGAAGTAAAAAGTAGACGGGTAAATATGAACTTTCTTTAACCGATTTTATTCTTTTACTTATTAAAAGTAAACCTTAATTTACTGGTCAAAGCAATTTTCTTTTTTGATACAGAAACATTAAAGACTTGTTTATCTATAGTTATTTGCAATATCTCACAACATAGCACAAACATAGTTTAAATCTTTAAACTTAAATTTTTCATTATTTTTTTTTGTTTTTTTTTATTATATATTGTAATGTTGAAATGTTTTTTTTTTAATTGTTCTTCAGTTGTTAATGATAATGAGCAACCTATAGATATATGCATTTATAATGTTTTTTATTTTTATTTTATCTTGTTGCATATTAAAAATTAATATATGTATTTTATTTTCTTTCGCTATAAGGTTGCAAAAGAAAAAGATATTTTTATATATGTAATTTATGGGTATACATTTTAAACATATATGTTAACATTACCGAATGCGTGAATGTGTAACTGCTTATCCAAACACATCAAAGAATAGGTTATATATGATTAGTTTAAAATGGTAAATTGAAAAGTAGGGCATTACATTTGAATGGAAATGAAATAACATATACAAGTTTCACCTGAAATTTATTTTATGATATGATGAGTAAGAAAAGTCTTAAATAAGCATTTATAGAATATGTATTTTTTTTTTCTAATATTGATTTAAGTCAGCTTATTTTGAGATATCAAGAAAAATGACAAACCTATATATTAAGTTTATTTGCTTATACTTATATAAATTTTTATATTAATAAGCCATTTATTTAATTGTCGATTTGACTTTAAAGAAGGAAAGAAAGAGTAGTAGTGTTAATAAAATATAATTATATATCTTAATTGGTTTCCGAGTTATTATTAAGAATATTGTGGGTTTTTTTTTGTCTTAATTCTATCATTTTAATTCATCATCATTGCTCGCAGTTATTAAGTATTACCATTCGTATATATTGAGCAATCACTTGCAAATATTAAGCGTCCGCAAAATAATAGGTAAACTAGAATGTTGATATTTAAGTATTTAAGGATTATGCTTGAGAATAACCAAATTTTGATAATTATAGTTCAACATAGAAAGCTAAAATTGTGTTGTGTCCATGAATTTAGATCATCCTCATCAAAGATGGATATCATGTTATTAGTTAAAAATGTTTCAAATAATACTATATAAAAGTTATGATCGCCATCAATCATCATTAATAAATTATAATCATTAAATTTAATGTTTAGCGTAATGAATATATTTTAGTAAATAGGGGTTTATAGAAAATTGAATATTATGCAAAGAGATTCATGATGATCAATCATCACCACTAGTATTATTAAATCCCAGTATGAAATAGGATAATTTTAATAGATGCCTATAAGTTTATAAAGATGAATTTATTGTTGTGAGTTTATTGATAAGCCATGGCTGGTATCATCATCACTATTATAATCATTATTATGATATCACTATTATTATCATTATTATGATATTATTATCATCATCATCATTATTACCTTTATTGTGATAAATAATCTAGTTAAATGGCCATCAATATCAATAATGGTCTTCACATGCTTGTTTGGAAAGCCATTAATAGGATTATACATGTCTGTTCATCAATATACGCTAATGAGCTAGCAATGTCTATAAGAATCTTTGATCTATAGTATAAACTTTGGTAATATTGGGATCTTGTAATTTTATCAATATAGATAAAATGTAAGAATGTCATTTTTGTTCAATAGTCATCCAAGTCATGTGTAATAAATATGTACTGAATGAGTTTGAACTCAAGTACACTATAAATAGATACTTATCTAGATTGAAAACAATCTAGTGGCGCTCATGGGAAAACACATGTACTTAGCTAAACTGAATAAAGAGTGATATCATCCCTTTCCAACTTCATAATATTAGTTTTATAAAATATATTTTTTTTATAAGTTGTCATGAATAGCACCCGTGTGTGCATATGACCATGAATGGTCTTATATATTTGGAAAGAAGAATAGGAAGGATTCTTTGTTAGAAGAACCTAGTATTGGAGATAAGCATAAGGCACTCCAGGAATCTCACAGTGGGTACTTTTATTCAGTTGCTATATTTAATATTATTTTTATTAGATGACAATGGCCAGTATGTTTTATTGTTCAAATGACTGCCCCAATATATAAATAAATACCAAGAATCTTTAATGCTGATATTTTCAAGTGGCACAGTGATTCTATAATTTCTTTATCTATGCTATGATGAATTAATATAGTTACAAATGGTACAGATTGGATAGGCATATATCTAATAATTAATAATTTCCCCTATCTAAATATTTATTATGGTTACAAATGTGACATATTAAAATAGTTACAAATTATAGTTACAAATACATATCTTTTATATTAATTTAATAATTACAAATACATATTATATTAATTTATAAATATTGTTACAATATATACATAAGTGATTAAAAACACAAAATATTTTTTTTAAGTGAAAAGTTGACATTTTTGCTTTTGATTGAAAATTTTTATTTAAAAAAACAAACGCTAACTAAAACTATGTTGTAAAATGAACTTTACTTAATACATATAATTTTACTTTAAATTAACTTCACACATATAGTGTGTGTATATATATATCACTAGATATTTTGGCAGTAAATTAATATGTATACTCAATTTACATATCATATTTAATGTGTCCATAATTATATATGTATAAAAAAAATCAGTAACTTTTCTTTTTAAAAATGTTTGATATTTTTTCTTTTTCTTTTGAAAAAAAATAGCTTAACAAAACTATATTTGCTTCTGCGCTACAAGCGGGTGACCCGCACAATTTATTTGATTGGTCAAAATGTTTTCTTTTTTTAATGACATAAAAACTATAAGCATGACATCAACAGAAATATGGACATTTGATAGATCTCTGACGCAGCATTCTAAAGATGAAATTTGGATTTTTTATTAATTTTTTTAATAACCGGCATAATTATTATTTTTTTTTATCATTTCTGTAATTTCCACGAAACAATAAAGACAGAAAACACTTATCAACATTCAAATATGCTTTTATGGAATTAAAAATACTCTGATTCACAAACAAGGCCTTCCATGGAGTCCAAACATAATCACAGAATAACGCTCATAAGTATACAATTTTAATATTTTAATTTTTTTTTAATTATTTGAAAAAAATCATTTAATTTTTATTAATTTGCGTTTATAGTGGTGTGTGTCTATATAAATTATATATTTATTTATGCTCATATGAATTCATATGTACAGTAATTTTGTGTTCTAATATAATCCACTTATTTTATAAAAATAAACTTATTTTATAAAAATAATGATTCTCAAAAGGTTTAATAATTTATTATTATGTTTATATGGTATGTTTGTGTTTACTCTTGCATGTTGTATAAAGGTTTAATAATTTATTATTTATTATTATGTTTATATGGTATGTTTATATTTACTCTTGCGTATTGTATAACAAATAATGATTTACAAAACTAATAATCAAATGTACAGAAAGACTGCATATGCAAGCAAAGAATCAAATTCTGATTCTTGCCTATGCCTTGATACTCATCTGTGGAGTCACTAGTTTTGCCATATCTTTCATCACATCATTTTCAAGTCTATAGCTAACAAATGGACTATATGCAAATAAATTATATCTATATGATACAATAAATATAACAAGATAGCATCACTGGTGTGCATAAAGAATATAAACATCACTGATGTACACAAAAAAAAATGAAACTAATTTTATCAGTGATAAAGACAGTAGCCTACAATTTCTAGTTTTAGATAGACAAGAAGCCAATTGCTATGATGACAAATGCATATCTATCTTCTGGAAATAATTTGTTTTGTATCTTTTGTTAGAATGAATCTTTTTCTTATAGATGCCTTTGAGTTTTGGTAACTTTTGGGGTACAAGATAAAAATGAATTCTTATGCGAATACTTTTGGAGATTCTGAAACTATGGATTATCTCAGGTAAGACATAAATATGGTTTGAAAGATAATTTTGTGAGGAATACAAAGAAATTATCACTGGAAATGTAATTTAAACTTAGTTAATGATGAATTAGAAATTATGAACAAACAATAAAGTAATAATTATGTCAGATGTTGAAATTTCTTTTTTCCTTATTTTTTACATGGTTATCACTATTTGTCTTAGACTAATTGTTTTCCTTAGTTTTTCTAGTTTCTATTAATGTAAATTTTTTTCCTCTAACAATTGTGTCTCATGTCAGTTTTTAAAGAAATTCAGTATGGCACCTGAAATAGATAAATAAACTTTCTTATTACTTAAATGAAGCTTACAATTGCAACCAAAAAATCACTAGCATTAATTATTTAAACCACTGAAGTTTTCCATCCAATCTTCCATATCTAAGATAAGTCACTATTTAAAACATTAACATGTTCTATCACTTTCAGAGAGATTTTTAAAAAATTTACAAAATTTCAATAACTCTACTAAATCTCAGTTTTAAAATATTAAATTGAAAGAAAAAAAAGCACCATATTGCCCTCTTATAAGCCTTACTTGAAACATGAAAGTTCTAAAAAGGATATTTAAATTTGAAATATCAAAATATTGAATATTTTCCCACTCTCTATTTCATATCTAAAAAGCTAAGTGACCTACCAAAAAGATTAGTGCCCCATATGGATTAGCCTGATGATAATTAGTTATATACCAAATTTCAAGCAATTCTATTGAATTTAAATATATTAAACCTCAATTTTAAAATTTCATTCTAACTTAAAAAAACAAAAGTTTACAAACCAATCTACCAACAAATCAATTTTGCAACTTCAATAAAAACATTTAAAAATCAGAATAGTCTACTTATATGAAAGAAAATGGAGAAAATTCTATATTGCACTCAAATTTTGAAGAATACACCCGGGTCTCTTTTTACGCGGACTTATTTAACGCGATTCGTGTTTCACTGGAAGTCGATTTCCGATAATGCGCTATTACTTTAAATAATAAATTTCGTGCACTTACATTATATTGAAAGTAATAGCGCATTATTGGAATTTGACTTTCATCTTAGTAATTTCAATATTTTCAGTGCTTTATAATAGTAAGATTTTATGCAATAATGAAATTAAAATCATGATTTTCACATTTTATGTATACACATATTAAATTTTACAAGATTATAATGTAAATTTGTTCAAACATTGTGCGTGTTAATTCTGCATTTTAAATCATTCTGTTTTTGCTTTTTAAAAAAGAACGTAATCAATTATTTTCTTATTAATGACACTAATCATTAACGTGCTCTTAAATTCCAACGAGAGCTAAATGGTCGTATGTCTGGATATCGCGAGCTTCATAAATAATTAATAAAATCATTGTCTCAAAGATTAATTACTAATTACGTTGTCACCAGAAAATCAACACAACATGAGAGTGAAGTTGGCGCTAGTTGTATTTCCTCTTGAGAAAAATCTGATTTTTTTAACAGTTTGCAAACGAACTTGTTTATCGATAATAATTAAAACGTGTATTAAAAAAATGTAAATTACTGTACAGTAAATTATGCATAAAAATATATTATTTTGAATAAAATTAAATATTATAGTTAAAAAAAGTTTGTCTTGTATCAATTCTTTTCAAATTTGAAATTTTTTATTAGTCATATTTTATTTCCTTATTTTTTCTTTGTGCGAATTTTAAAGTAATTTTACGTTGGTGCTTTGCTTTTACGCGAATTTCGAAAAATCACAGACCACATCCCCCCCCCCTTTCAATGTAAGTTACGTCTATTTTTGCACGATTTCGTTTGCGCGTGTTTTCTGAGGAACCTATCTATTGCGTAAAACGAGACCCAGGTGTATATATGTGAATGTGTTCACTTAATGAAAACTAATAACAATAAGCTGAAAATATCACATAAGCATTGTGTTTTTACTTTTTATTTAAAAATGGTTCAGTATCATTCTTTTTAATATACACTTTGCAAAAGTCTTTTAACATTCTCAAGCTTAGGACGTCATATAGGTATTGTCTCTTCTGTATTTCACTAGAAAATGGTTCAGGGTCATATTTTTCAATGCACCTTTTGCTAAAGTCTTTGTACAGATTCAATGCTTTTCAACACTGAGTGTTACTTTAAAACATTACTGTTTTCAAAACTATTATTTCTGCTAAAGTCTTGAGATAAATAAAAAAAGTGTTATTCTTTTTAATGTTACTAATTACCTGAACATTCTTTCTGCTAAAATATTTATACAAACTCAATACTTTTTGAAAATATCACATAAACATTGTGTTTTTTCTTTTTATTTAGAAATGGTTCAGTATCATTCTTTTCAATATACAATTTGCAAAAAATTAAAACATTCTCAAGCTTAGGACATCATATGGGCATTGTCTCTTCTGTATTTTACTAGAAAATAGATCAGTGCCATATTTTTCAATGCACCCCTTGCTAAAGTCTTTGTACAGATTCAACGCTTTTCAACACTAAGTGTTACTTTTAAACATTACTGTTTTCAAAACTATTATTTCTGTTAAAGTCTTGGGATAAATAAAAAAAGTGTTATTCTTTTTAATGTTACTAATTACCTGAACATTCTTTCTGCTAAAATATTTATACAAACTCAATACTTTTTGAAAATATCACATAAACATTGTGTTTTTTCTTTTTATTTAGAAATGGTTCAGTATCATTCTTTTCAATATACAATTTGCAAAAAATTTAAACATTCTCAAGCTTAGGACATCATATGGGCATTGTCTCTTCTGTATTTTACTAGAAAATAGATCAGTGCCATATTTTTCAATGCACCCCTTGCTAAAGTCTTTGTACAGATTCAACGCTTTTCAACACTAAGTGTTACTTTTAAACATTACTGTTTTCAAAACTATTATTTCTGTTAAAGTCTTGGGATAAATAAAAAAAGTGTTATTCTTTTTAATGTTACTAATTATATGAACATTCTTTTCTGCTAAAATATTTATACAAACTCAATACTTTTCGATGATACAACATATTACTGTTTATCACAATATTCTTTTTTTTTTACATCTATCAGCTACAAACTAAATGTTTTTCAATGTTCAATAAATATTTATTCCATAATTTAGATAAAACTTTAGCTGTTTTAAGAGCACAAATAATATTAGCATGACATTTTTTAATATTTCATGAATTGATAATTCATTCTTATTGAATATCCAGCCAGCATATAACTTATCTTTCAATATTAAATCAATTATTTTCATTTTATTATATAAAAAAAAATATGGGACAAACATTTTTCCTTCACTTTCTTCACTGGGTGTTTTTTGATTAATTATACATTTCCAGGGGCATTATGTTTTAAACAATATGTCCTCTTTTTTTTAAAAAAAATGATTATAAAAACACAATAAATTACACAAAACTCCAAATGTTCGTAATTAATTAAAATTTAATATAGCTGTAATAAACAAAACAAAAAAACATGCTGAAAGAATATTCACTTCAAACATGTTTTGAAATTACACCACCATTATCTCTGTTCGCACATAGTTTCATATCATGTCCATTAGCACATACTTTTTATGCAGGAACTATTATTCCATAATTTTGAAAATACTTCACTTTGTCTTCCGTCATTGGCAAATTTCAAATTTTAATCATTTTTGCAAAAGATTAGGAAAAAAATCCAAAAACATGACAATGTTCGCAACATGTTAACGCTTTGTACGTTAAGATGTACATAAAAAAAAATAATTCATTAAATGTTATGAATGGCATTTATAAAAAAATTATTTTTTAAAGTTAACACAAATTTATATTCAATTTCTTGATATTTTTTAAACTTAACAAGTAACACATGCTCTATAAAATAATTTTGAGAAAAAAAATAAACAAATACTTGCGATAAAATAATTTTCAGGAAGAAAAAACTTTAATGTCCCTGAAAATGAATAATCAAGCATAAAACATCCGGCGAAGAAAACGAAGGAACAACATATAAGTACTGAAAATATTCCACTCTTAGGTTTGGAAAAAATGCTCTCATTAATTTTGCATTACGGGACCATTTTAACAGTTTTAATGTTATAATTCACAGTAGTAACATATGATGGTAAATGGCTACAAATGCAAACCATATAATAGTGTGTGTGACAAAAAAATAGCTTCTGTTATAAAGGCAAGTGTAGTATATGAGAAATTACAAATTATTCTAATTTTTTTTATTTAATATATATATTTCAAATTGGTATTTTGAAAACAGATATGATGGTTGTATTATATTTATGGCTTAATGACAAATTATAAACGGTAAACGATATAGAAATTGCTTATCATTAAAAATAAATACAAACTTGTGATCACCACTAGATTGAAAGCAAAACTGGCATTTAAAATTATAAAGATTTTTTTTAAAAAAAAAAGCTTAATGCAAATAAAAAGAAGCCATTTTTAATTTTATTTGGAACTAATTATGCGTTCCAATTTGAAACCACACTTAGAAAGCGAATCATTTTCTTTAATCTAATGAAGAATGTACTTTGTTTACTTTTCAAGAATTATATTAACATTCAAAAGAATTTAAGTTTAATTACTCAGTAGATAAAAGTGTACTAATGCTACATTTAAAATGCAGATTCAGACATTTAAAAGCTAGATAGTGTATACAATATATTTAATTTGATATTTAGAAATAAATATATTTATGGTTTGGATGATACATTTTCATCATTTAAAGTAGTATGCTTATGCTGTACTTTATTTGAAACAATATATATTATTGAGGTTACACATTAGACAATTTTTTAAAAAAAAGAAAAAAATGTAATTATCTTTTGTTTAAATTAATATACAATAATAAATAAATGTTCCTGGATTTATTATGTGTAATCTTAGTTTTTTTTTATTTTGGTGCTTAAAAGTAAAGTTTTGGAGGAGAGCTTGTTTGTTTTAAGACAAATTTAATATTCTTATTATAAAGAACTTTTTAATCATTTTAACTAGTAAATAAATCTGTGTAACCAGCTAATTAGAATAACAGATTTTACTTGGGAATTGTCAATACAGCTCAGATGGAAAACTACACAATGTGTACTAGTCAAACCTAAATTGTGTAGCCTCCTTAAACTAATTTAAAAGTGCCTCATTTCTACTTGCCTTAACCATTGAGGATATAGAATTAATATTAGCAATCCTATTTCATGATTTCTACCTGTATATTCATGAACACATAATCTTGTACTATCATTGCATCCAGAAAATAATTCAAGAAAATATATCCAATAAAGCCTTAAAACTATCTTATGGATCAATTTTTCAAAGAGGTTTGAATCTATATTTTATTACAGTAACAAAAAAAAAATCTCAATTCTGATAGCATGGTAAGAGAAATTTATATTTAAATTAAAAGCCTTCCTAGAAGAAAAAATAATAGTAATAATATTTAATTCTAAAGCACTTGTTGACGAAATTATTAAACATAAATTAGTTAATTGCACTGAGCCAGTTTTTGTCAAAACACTACCAGAATCATAGTGCTGAATAAATTTATGCAGTACAGTTAAGCTTATATAATTGATATAATCTGTAAATGAGGCACATATGCAAATAAGGCAATTAGATATTCCATTTTTGTTGATGGAATGTGGATCCTTTGCAATTGCCTATTTGTACTTTCTTTTCCTATCATCTCCTTCCAAGCATATTGTTCTAACATTTGACAGAGAAAATGTGACCTGTGGCACATTCATAATCCAGAAAGATCGATCTGTATTCACTCTTTTGTTTAGCTCTATTGTACAAATATCCATGTTGAACAATTCTCATGGATCTATTTGCATGAGATTCCCCATAATAAACATAGGTGCAGAATGGATTACTACATGCTATTTTATAAACCACTTGTGGTGCATGCTCCAGAGGTATCTTGTCATTATTATTGTTCAACAAGTTATTAAGAGAAGATGACAATCTAAAGCTAATCCTGTTTGTGTTAGCGCAAATATTCCTAAGGTTATTTGCAATAAATGGGATGTAAGAAAGTATTAGAACAATATGCTCGGAAAAAGACAAGTACAAAGAGGCTAGCAAGATCCACATTCCATCAATAAAAAGGATTCATGTGTTTCATTGTCCAAAAAATGGAATATCTAATTGTCTTATTTGCATATTGTGCCTCATTTGCATATTATATATCAATTATATAAGCTTACCTGCACTGCATAACTTTATCCAACACTAAAGCTGGCTCAGTACAATTAATTGTTTATTAATTTATATTTTTTTATCTGAACTCAGGTCAACAAGTGCTTTAGAATTATATACTTTTATAATAATAATATTTATAACATATTAAAGTTAATATTAATATGCTATGAATAATTTCTAACATTTTATTTTCTTTTAAATGTATTAAATTCTTTTTTCGTCTTTTTTTAAGATAATACTTTTTTTTGTTTATGATTATTAAAGCAAATATAATTTAAAATTGATTTCTTGTTCAATTAATAATCAATATTTTTTTTACAACATTGATATATATATATGATTGATATTTTTTCCAATCTTCATTTATATTATTGTAATTAAATAATAATCATAATGATTGTTTTAAATTGGATGTAAGAATATCAGAGCTCACAAGTTAAATGCAATCTAATTAAATGAATTTTCTCAGATATGAAAATATACTAGCTTAAATTTATAATGTATATTTTATTTTGTTTAGGTGTTGGATTCATCTGTGTTATATAAGGTTTGTAAATATTGTAAATAATTTATTTTCTCTCTCTCTCTCTCTCTCATTCCAAACCTAAATAAACGTAGCTATCACATACACCCAGTGAAACACTACTACATTTTCTTAGAGCTAGTAGTAAGTAAACAGAGAGGCTAACATCTAAAAAGTTAGGAAAGGATATAAACCCAACCTATAGATATTTCTCTTTTTACATAAAAGTATCCTATAATCAGCAATGTGACAGATATGTTTAAAATAATAAATATCTATAGTAGCAAGCCATAGAATCTCTCTGTACTTAGACATGTATGATGGTCAGGAAATATGGTCAGATACTCAGTCTGACCACCATTAGTTAAGATATATTTTAAAAAATAATATATTGGTATTCATAACACCCATTAACCCTAGGATTTAAAACTTCTCATATTCTGATAAAGAATTGTAAATATTTAAAAGAGTAAAAACTATACATTCATTTCAACATATATAATAAATATACAATAGAGTGTAGGTAGTATTTGATTTACACAAATAATTTATTCCATATTTTTTTTGCAAAAGCTGAATTTCATTCAAGTCAGATTTTTCTTTGAAGTACATGCTTATCATCAGTCATTGTGCAATATATCAAAAAAGATGTTAATACAGCATGAGATGTAAGAATTGAAGGATGTGATGATTTCCGCATTGTATTTTTCAAATGTGGATTTTATTTATTTAGTTTACGAGTTACTTGCATGTACCTGGATTTATATAAATAGAAAATGATCTGTATATAATAATTTTACAAAAATATGCAAATAATGTACCCAGATAATCAGTGATGATCTAAAAAAAATAGCATTAAGCTTATCTTTTAACTGAAATGTTAAGTTATATTATTGAAAAGCACAGAGTGCACAATTTAAAAGCAATATCTCTATAGAAAATCAGCATTAAGTAGATAGTCTATTAAGACTGACTAGTACTTTTTCAAACTATAATTATATTTTATAAATGCACTGCTACATTTTTAAACATTTTAACTTCTTTTTAGGAATCAAGATAACAGTGAGCAAATGTTACAGATGTTTAAATGTTTTGAATTTTCAAAGTTCTATATTCTTTCTTTTAAAATCATCTACAATTATTCACTCATTTACTACTATTAAAAATAAATTCATATATAAACAGTCAACATTTTCTTAAAAGTCAAATTTTACAGATAGATATTTCCAAATATTTGTTAAGTCCAATGAATTGACAATATGATTCTACATACAATGTCCTAATTTATGTAAAACAGAAGTATAATAATAATTTATTATAAATCAAAAATTAATGAAATCTATTATGCTGTTCTTTCATATAAATTATAATAAAAATCATATATAACAGCTATATAAATATATATTAATAATAATTATATATAAAAAGCCTTTTTTGGCCACATGGTTATGTGGCCTTTTTAAATGTTAATTAACTATTTTAATAATATGTGATGTACTGCAACTTCTCCTTAAACGAAGTCAGGAATCTTTCAGCAACTATATCCAGAAAAACCTGTTAGCCACTTTACCTTCCATCCCCCACTCTAAGTTTTCCCATATTCTGCTCCACCCCATTTCCACAACATAACCTTTGTCAACTCTATGGCCTTTATATCTAAATCCCCCTTATGTTTTCCCAAACCCAGCATAAAAACCAATAATCCACTTTCTGTATAATCACTTTTTTCACATTGATGCTTCCATAACTTCATAATTTGTACCCTTTCTGTTTTCAAGCATTTACATTCAATTAACAGATGCCTAATATTTTCTATTCCTTCATTACAACAATTTACAGACTAAATCATCCATATTTTTCCATTTACATGTATATTCTCCTGTTGCTAAAGAACCCATTCCAGCCTTAAACAATAAACTACTTTCCTTACTATTATCATATATTAACTCGCATCTAATATTCTGTTTACTTCTATATATATTTAAACTCTTTTTACTCTCCATACTAGTTCTCCATCTCTCTAACTCCCTATTCTTTATTAATAAATCTATTCTTTTATCCCATTCCTTACCACTATAACACTCAACAATCTTCCTAATACAATCATCCCATCTTTTGTAAAAATATATTGATATAAATTTTTTATCCAAATCTTCTGCATACTGCATTACCTTTCTCACCCATCTTGTTGCCTGCCCTTTACTAGTAACCCAATTAAATACTATTTTCGCTATTCTTTTATTATCCATAAACTGCAATCTACCAAACATTTTCATTTTACTTTTTGCATCTCTCATATAAAACTTGACCATTCCATTTCTCCTTGAATTGCCTCCCTTGCTGTCTTTCCTACTTTTTCTAAATAATCTAATACCCCTTTACTAACACATAACGCATCATTACCATATGTTAACCCTGCTACTGCAACTCCCATATAATTCTAGCTACATCATATTTATTATATGAAAACACTGTTAATTTCTTTATCAATCCCTTTCTTTTCATTGCTTCAATTATCAATTTTTTCTCCCATTCGTCCAAACAATTTTTCTAATTACTTAAGATAATTCCCAAATAACTATATCTATTCACCACACTTAATTTTATATCTCCCAATAAAAATTCTACATCTTCTCTTTCCCCAGTATTAACCATCATTATATTTGATTTTTCTTCACTAAATTTAATCCCCATCTCTTTACCCACCTTTGCACATGTCCTCCGCATAATTTCCATATCTTCTCTTTTTTTTGCACACAAAAATATATCATCCGCAAAAAAAAAGACTCAACAATGTATATACTCTCTTGCCACCTATTAACGGTATCTCTATCCCTCTTCCTAGTCTTTCTATTGCTCTGTCCATTTCACTCAAATACAACACAAACAAAATAGGTGACATAGGGCATCCTTGCCTCAGTCCCACCCCATTTTTAACTAATTGATTCTATATCCCCTAATTGATATGTATAATAATTATTTTCATACAATTTCTTAATAACACCCACTAAAGCTTCATCCATTTCCAGATTTTCTAAACTTATCCACAATCTATTTCTATTCACTCTATCATATGCCTTCTCTATATCTATAAAACTCATATATAACTGTCTACCTGAATTCCTACTCATATCCATATGTTGTGTAAGTACAAATAAACTATCTCCTATACGCCTATCTAATCTAAACCCTCCTTGCATTTCCCCCACTACATTATTCCCTTTCATCCATATATGAGAAGCTTTTATACAAAACTAATGTTACTGCTATCGGTCTATAATTATTTAACTTTCTATGATACTTACCCTTTCCTTTAAATAATAATCTTGTATTATTCCAACTACTCGGAAAAACTCTATTCTGTGCCATTTTATTAAAATAGGATAATAACTTTACTTTTGCCCTATATCCTAAATTCATTACCATCTCTGCTGCCTAGCCATCTAAACCTCTTGCCTTTCCACTTTTCAATTTCTTCTCTACCTTATTCAGTTCATTTTTTGTAAATCTAATATTCCCATTACTATATGTTTTCATGTTTTCTATCATTCTATCCTTCATATCTAACATATTTTCTATATCCATTACATATCTATTTAAGATTCTCTTTAAAGTTTCTCTAGAGCTACACTCTATTCCCTCATCTCTCTTTCTCCCCTACATTTTTCCTTTTAATGTAATTCCAAAACTTTTTACTCCCATCTCTTCCACTTTTATTAATATCCTCCAACAATTTACTATTCAATTTCATTCTCTCTCTATAATTATCTATTTCAGCCAACTTCTTATTTTCTAAGTACTTTCCCATTTAGCATTAATATCTTTTTCACTTTCCTTGTTCTTAATAGCACACTTATATTCTCTGCCTGCTTCTTTCCTCTTTTTTACACTTTCACTAATTCTCATTTTTATTACACTTATTCTTCTGAATATTCTCACCTAAAACTCTATTTGCCACTTTTTCTATTTCATTACACCAGTCCTTATACTCATCCCCAACCGACTCTTCCATGATTTCTTCAACTTGTTTTTTATACTCTTCCAACTTATTCTTATCATTCACTCTCCATCCACATCTTTCACTATTATTTCTACTTTTATTTCTATTCTCCATCACATTATTAAAATTATGATCACTAGTACATACTTTCTCTTCATTATCAAACACCTGAATTTTCCTTACTTTATTCAGTCCCACTTTCTCTACCAATACATAATCTATTGTGTGAAATATAATATTCCAATGCTCAAATTTCTCTGACAAAATTTCTTTAAAAGCTGTCCATTTTTATTATTATCTATATCATCAATTCCTTAATATGTCCATTCATATCCTCTATAATCATTATTCTCTTGCTCTTTTCTTTAAAACTTTGTATATCCTTAACTAGATATTCATATATACTATTGTTCATTCCATTATAATTTGACTATCTCTAGTGGATGTATAAACTATAGCCACCATCCATTCTTGTCTACCCAACCTTATTTCAAACAACAAATGTTTTTGACATTTAACAATATTTAAATATTTTTTTGATATAACACCTATACCACCATCCCTTTTTTTTCTTTTCTATTTATACCCTGCCATACTAAATGTTCCAGAATAGATTCTTCTTCTCTTAGATGTGTTTCCACTACTGCTAATACCTCAAGCTCTTCATTTTCAATTGCTTTAATTTAATTCCATCCACATTTCTGGTCTCCTACCACCTTGCATATTCAAATACTCAATTTTAACAATTTCTTCTTTTCTAACTACTCTTTTATAAATTCTTTTAATTCTTTCTTTTCCATTACATTTATAAATAACTTTCTTACCATTAATTTCACAGACCCATTTCTTCTCCATATCTATACTTATATCTAAATCAAATATTCTTTTGCTTATTTCTTACATTCCATCCATTCTTCTTATTTTTGATAATACTGCAATTTAAAATTCCACCACCCTTTATAAGTTTCCTGAAATATATTTTTTATAAATCAGACTCCCTAAAACTTCACTTCCTTATTTTCCTAAATGCAACCCATCTTTACTATATAACTCCCTCTTTTCAATAAAACAATCCCACATATCGACAAACATAACATTATTTCTCTCACAAAATTTTTTCAATCTCTCATTTATAGAACATGCAACAAAAGACTCTTGTCAAATCTTAGTAATAATCCAACTACTCCTACTCTTCCTTTAACCTTACTCAAATTCCTAATCAAATCGACATAATCATCGATTACTCTCTCTCTCTCTCTCTGATGTTTCTGACAAATGATTAGTCCCTACCATAACATACACATCTTTACTACATTGCTTTTTTACTTTATCTGCTACATCCCTAATTCTAGCTCCGGGCAAACATACTCTTACATACCTGCTTCTATTTTCCCTTGCATTCTCTAATTAATGAATCTCCTATCAATACTGTCTCATAGTCTACTTTCTCTACTCCATCCATAACATTTTCTACCATCTTCTGACCATCCTTATCTACTTCTTTCTTATCATTCCTACTCAATAATTCTGTTATCTCCTCACATTTTATCTCTAATATTAATTTTGCTTCCACATCCGTCACTTCTTCCTCTTACTTATTCTTTGGCTAATCATCTCCATTGTGCTACTACTTCTCTGCCCATATTTCCTGATCCTCCACTAAAACCATACTCTATCCTATCTTCCTTAACTACATTTTGCTCCCTTTCCCCTGTCTTTCTCTTTAAATTATCTACACTTAAAAACCACTTTCTCCCCTCTTTTACCACATTTACACACTGACTACAACCATAAACCTGCTACATCCTTCCTAGTCTTACTCAAACATTTCAAATGATAAACCTCATCACATACAGTACATTTTACCAAAACACGTCTATTTTCTTTCTGCCGATTATATACACATTGTAAAATACAAATGTAATCCACATTCTTTATTTCCAAAATCACGTATTTTTCAAACCTTATCTTTTTTCTTAAATTAAATAACTATTCTTAAATTTTAAAAAAACTTTTAATAAGACATGATGAGTTAGAAGAAGTTAACAGTTATAAATATCTTGGTCATATTATTAATCCAGATGGAAACATAATGATGAAATTAATCAAAGAATTAAACTTGGTTGGATTGCTTTTGGTAGAAATAACTTGATACTAAAAGAAAATATGCCTATGTGTTTGAAAAGGAAGGTTTTTAATAAGTGTTTTGCCAGTTCTTATTTATGGATCTGAGACTTGGACACTTAATAAAAGAGCAATACAGAGACTTCAGACCACTCAAAGAAGTATGGAGAGATGCATGTTGGGAGTAACAAGAAGAGATCGAAAATGCAATGTATGAGTAAGAGAACAAACAGGTGTTACTGACCTCATTGAAAAAATTAAAAGACTGAAGTGGAGTTGTGGTGGACATATTGCTAGAAGAGATGATAATAGATGGACAATTGAAATTTTAAACTGGATTCCAAGAGATTGTAAAAGACCCAGAAAGAGACCACATGTGAGATGGATGGATGAAATAAGAAAGTGTGCAGGGGTGACGTGGAGAAAAGAAGCTAAAGATAGGAAAAGATGGATTGAACTTAAGAGAGATCTTTATCCTGCAGTGGATTGATAATGGTTGATGATGATGAATCAACAAAATAACTTTTTACAAAAAAACTTCTATATATAAAATAACAATATATATATATAACAAAATAAATAAATAAAATAACTTTTTTTAAAAAAAAACTTCTATATATAAATAAAAAACAAAAACAATTTTTAATCTTTCAAATTCTCTTAACCACCAATTAGACTTTCATACACAATAAATATTAATGCTCTCATTGAAAACAAATATTAAAATAATGTTTAATCTCAGATTAAAACTTATAGGTATTCTTTGTAAAATAACAAGAATAAAATAAAACAATAAAATAGAAGAAACATTCTAACAGAAAAACAATATAATTTCAAAGAACTGTCTATATAGCATAATATACAGAATAAGTAATACATACATTATACAACTTTATATATATAATTAAAAATATAATACAGATAAAAATGTAACTAATTTACAAAAGTATCAATTTATTAAATATATAAAGATTATGGATGTAACCCTGAAACTATTAAAAATATACTTTTTAATTCTAAAAAAATGTATATTAAATAATAACATTTCTATGCAAAATGATTATAATGATAATAATAATAGTTCAAATAAGAAATGGACCAAATTTTCATATCATAAAATTTATAATATATTAATAAGAAACAAAAATTATATTTATAAGAATATAAAAATATTGGATGATTGAATAGTAAGCCTCAATAAGAGATGATATAAAATACAAAAAAGAACTTTTTTATAAAATTAACTATAACCCTTGCAATATAGTTAACTATGGACAAACAGGGAAACAGAGATAAGAGCCAAAGAACAAATGCAATTAGTAGGTGAGATAATAAATTTCTTTATACATTCATTATTTAACATATTACAAAAATATTAAACATTTAAATTACATTAAAGATCCAAAAAGAAGACAAATATATGAAACATATTACATTGAGTGTAACTTAAATAACTATGAGTATTTATAAAACTTTAATAAATTTAGTTAACAACTAGTTAATTAAAAATGAATGGAAAATGGTATAAGATAGTACATATTAATATATGAACTAACTCAAGGAAATATAAAAATATTAATAAAAAAATACACACAATTACTTCTCTATAAAGCTGTTTTAATATTTCAACCAGCAAACTGGTTTTCATCAGAAGGTACAGCAAAATGGCTATTTCCAGAATTTGAACACAAGAGTTACAAACATTTACATATCAGATAACAAAATTAATTCCTATAGGCTAAAATTCTTTGTACAACAATTCTCATCAATCAACTAATAAATATCTCATATTTTTTTAACACAAACAAAAAAACAGTAATTACATTCTTATAAAATACTTATAAAACTTACAAAACCCAACAAAAAAAAAAAAACCTTTACAAGCACAAATTAATTATTCTAATATATGTATGTACAATATAAATGACTCTACAAAGATTACATACAACAAAACTATACAAATCTTTGTACAAAAAAAAAATTACAAAAAAACTATTTCCAAAAAACCTATCTGCTAGTTGAAATCATTAAAGCATCTTTATAAAGAAGTAATTGTGTTTTTTTTTTTTTATAGTATATATAAAGTTATATATTCTGTATGTTGTCATGTTTTATATAGTCAATTTTTTGAAATTAAATAGCATCACTATATGAAGGTTTTAGTCATTTTGCTGATGTTTTATTTTATTTCCATTACAGAATTGGTTAATGTTAAAATAGATTATTAACATTTGACAAGAGCAAGAAACCATGTAGTACAATTATTATAAATATACATCTATATAGCTATTGTGTATGATTTTTATTATTATAACTGGAGATGATCCCTTTTAAACTTAGAGCAACTAATTTAGAGAGCAAAAGAAACTATTATCAAAGTGCCAAGAATTGACTTTCTAATCTTTTATTTTACACATACATGCATTCTATTTAATAAATTATACATTTTATTTTAAAATTTAGATTATTTCAAACCAAAATATTTATATGTATACAGCAGTTAATATTTTCGGTAACCATATTTTCTATAAATGACCTTTTAATAGTATATATTTATATTACAAAAATTTTAAGAAAAATATATACATATTATGGACTGAATAATATATACTGTCCATATTTTTATAGGGCTCATTATTAACGTTTAGGATATAGCGTTTATTGAAATACTAAAATAAATGTTAAGGAAATGGTAAATGATGATAAACAATGTTTTTGTTTGATCATAATATTGTATTGCCTAATTCATGTTTTCAGATAAAGTAATATTACTGTACAACATCTCAACTAGGGTAAACCTTAAATAAAAAATATTAAAAAAATGGCGCTAAAGCAATTTATCAAATTCTATAGATAAATAGAATATACATATCTCAGAATAATAGGAGAAAGTTTAAAAAAAGCAAAAGCATTTTTTAATACATATTACCTCTACAAGATATTTGAAGTTACTGATAGCAATTACAATAGAATATGATGCCACATACTATGAAGGAAGGAAACTTTATTACTTAACAAAACTTTTCTTTTTCCTGGAGGTTTTTCAATAATATTTGAGACAATACAATTCAGCAATCATGAAACCAAAATCAAGCAAAAAAAATTGAATTTTTGAAATTAAAACAATGAAATAATATAAACTACACATTTTTTTAAAAATAAATATCTTTCCTATCCCAGACATATATATAGATTTGACAGCATACAAAATGCCCCACATCATGAGGTTATACAAATGAGAATTTTAGGGTATTACCAACTACTTAAAAAAAAATTACAATCTTAAATGCAATTTTTATAAATAAACCATATAAACATACACTATTATACTGGAAAAGCTAATGTAAACTTAACCAAAAATTTGAAGATTATTCATTATGAAAGCCAGACTATAATGAATATGTAAGACCATATATAACAAAAACATTTTACAGTTTAAGAAAAAAAAAATTTGAAAGTTTATAAATGTAGTTTTCTATCCCAAACCATACAGAATCTATGTAATATAGTACTATGATCAAAAATACCAGCCTGTAAAGGTTTGTATCCATTATAGCTATGCTAGATGGAGTTCCAAGTCATGCCAATTTCATAACTAACTGGAATTCCAACCTATTAATGAGTATTTAGTATAGTTGAACTTAATAACAGATTTAATAATAAAGAGTTCCTTGGAATTCCTCTAAACTACATTTCTGTACACTTCCTGAATTAAACATTAAAAACCTAAAGTTAAACTAGTCAATAAAATAATCAAAAATTACCCCAAATTTACAACTAAACCAGATTAGCCAAAAAAAAAACAAAAAAACCTCAAAAACACAACTAATGATTTCATTGCTGCAATCAGACTTCTCAAATGTAGTGAAACCATTGGTTGTGTTTTACGGTTTATTTCTTTTGACTAGCCTGGTTTAGTTGTGAATTTGGAATAATTTTGACTTTTAAAATTATTACAGCATTATTCAGAAATTTATATCCAACATGAATGACAAATGGCATTCATAAAAAGTAGGTAAAACAATCTTAATATAAACTATTGCAGGATAAGGTATTTTCCAAAAGTCCACTGTATTAGATTTAATAAGTGATTAAGCATTGAGAGTTTTCCATTCTTGTTCTATTCTATAACTAAGAATAGTTTAATACCAAGTCTATTGACATTCAAGTATTAAGAGTTAATTGTGAATGATTATCAAGTAATGATTGACTAAAGAATATCTTACAATTTTGTAGGTTAAGATGTTGGTTTATCAAAAGTTAGATAACTATCGCTTATGTGCTTTTTTATTTTACCATCCTCAGTCATTTAGAATAGAAATGAGGATGTCATCAATTATCTGCCCTTACAAGAACTATGGAAATGATTATGAATGTGTAACCATATTTTTTTCTATGCACACAGCAATTCTGACTCTAATATTTTCTTTTGTTTGTGTTGTGTGTATACATTTTCACTGATATAAAGCAATGATGAATACAGACTTAATAGAGTAGAGGTCCTTAGATGTAATCTTTGAATGAACTTAGACAGAACTGGATTTGGGATAGAAGTTTGAATTCAGCAAAGACTATGTTTAGCAGCTCTTCTGCCTATCAAGCATGACTGGACATCAAACACAATTAAAAAAAGAAATCTCACCCGGTAAATCAATCATTGAAGTAAGATAAATAATTCTAAATCAGTAATATTAATGTGGCAAAATAAGATAATAATATCAATGTTTTAATTTTACCCCCATGTGGAAGGTGTAAAACACAGGTAAGTACTTGTAATTAAGGAGTTGTCAAGATTTTACATAGGCAGAGATACTCTTTATCATCTAGCAGAAAAATGAAATTTAAATGGACAGATGGCTACAATTTTTTTTAGAAAGGTAATTAATTACTCAAGAGTGAATTCTAACTTTGTATTAACTAATCTTGAAATTCCACATTGCTGAAAAACAAATGGTGTTAAAACTTGTTTTGCACGGATATCTATTCCTATTTTATCAGTGCTTATTTAGAGAGTTCAAAGAATTACATGTAGAGTATTTTTACATACCTATACCATTAAAAGACCAAATTACTTTTTTTGGAGATCTGAATAAACATACATTAGTAGGATCACTGAAGTGTGACTCATGATTACTTGGAAATAATAGTATAGATTGTTGCTGTTATCAAATTTTTATACAACACACAAAATGATCATTATAAACAGTGTCAGTAGAAATATTGTTAATAAATGAGGTAGGATGCACTCATTCAAAATCATGAAAACCCATTGTAGACAGGCATCAGAATGCAACACAGACTCACTGCAGCTACCTTTAACAAATTAAATAAGTTATATAGAGAGTTGTTATTTTGCCAAATATATTGTATGAAAATGAGATCTAGATTCCTATAGATGTACTAAGGCTTTATAAAAATTTCATTTAAAATTGCACTTTGAGGAATTCTAGAAATACAATGGCGAGTTCATAAGGCCAAACATTATTTATTAGATCTGCTAGTTCTGATACAACAATCTGTTATTATAAAGGAACATCATTAAATAATGCGAACAAATGTTTTGTTGCTCTCATGCATGATTTTTTTTTTGAGACAGGCATATCCCATGTGCATTAGAATGCTTATTTCACAAACATTTGGTGCATGATATTGATTAACTTAAATGGGATGAGATGGCTGAGGATAGAATATAATGGACAACAACTATTAAACAAGATAGTTGATATATTTCAAAAATTATACATTTGCAAAATATCAAAGAAATTGATTAATATCCAGTACTATATGTGATATACATGCATGAAATAGTATTGCAAAAGTTATCTTTATTGCTTATTATTTTTGTTTTGATTTCAATCTATTATTTTCTTCTGAAGTATGAATGGCCATTGTTTAAAATGGCTATTAATGAACTGCAAACAATTGGATGCTTAATTATATTTGCTACAGATTAAACTATACAAAAGAAAAGGCTCAACCTTTTGCAATCTGAATTTTTTTTTTAAGTTTCATCTGGATAGCATATGAACTAACTCCACAGTAATAGCCGACAGATGCATTACCAACATATCAGTATTAAATTTAAGATTCTCAATGCCATCTTATAGAGATAACTTCTGCAAGGCTCAAGATTTAGACTTTATGATATTTAAGAACCTTTTTCCATATAAAAGTCTTAAGAATATTTAACCTTTTATTCTCTTAGTAAGATATGTTATGAACAAATCCAAGGCTGTGAGTATTCTTGATTTCCAAAATAATGTTTATAATATTAACAAAAAACCCATGCATTGCAAAAAAAAAACGGCATTTCCTATTTGGATCTAGGTAAAGGTAAACCAAAGAACAGTTCTTGTAGATATGGCACTTCTTCCATCAATTAGAGCTGCATAATATATTTTTTGTTTTTACAATCAATGTATCAACATTCATCTAATCAATCCAGTTTAAATTAGACCTTAACTATCTAAATAATAAATATCCATTTACAAATTAATATTCAATTATTAGCAAAGCTATGAGCCGGCTATTATAAAAAAAATATTAATCTTAATTTGTAATCCCCAAAAATTTTCCAAGTTCATATGGCCAAATCCAAAATTATGGCATGGCAAATTGATGTGCTAACTATAATGTTGCAAGATCCTATCTGGACAAATCTGACTAGTCAATATTCCATTCTTACTCAACATCTTCTAAATGTGGGGCCAACTTGCATTTAAAGCAAGAATCTATCTTTTTGAAAAAATATCTCAATAACACTGTCTCAAAATTTTTGGATTTTTCCAAAAAAAACTCATCTAAATTATTTTAGAAAATTGAAATAAATTATGCAAATTGTGTTGTTCACTCTTTCAAACTATGGCTTTATGCTTTCAATTGATGCTTTTTTATTCATGATTTAGAAGATACTTAATAAATCCTCAATTCTATTCAACAAATAAGTTGTCTTGGTTATAGATAACAAAAATATGATGATTTCTTGGATTTCCCTTATTAGTTACTTCTTCAAAACAACATATCAAATCATTTTTATGATCATTGACTGAGGCAATACCATGGGAGTATATATTTTTATTGACCTTGTTTCTTTGTTTAAATATGGTTCAATAGTCTCTACAATTCATAGTTGCCAATATAATATAGATTATATGATGTGCTCACTACATAAAAAAACCGTTGCACAATAACAATCCTCTATAATGATGAACTATATATTACTATCTGTAGCTGTTAAAGGTAATTCTATCTCCCATCTCACCACAGATATCACTATTAATCAAATTACCAAATTGAAAAATACAAAACTGTGTTGTTGATCAGCAATATATTAAATTGTCATCTGCTGTTTTAAATTCTTAACAAATTCACCTCATCAAAAATAATTGAGTATCATATAACTTCACATGATCACATTTCTTATACTAGCACATTAATTGTTGATAAACAGAGCAAAACTCTCCATACAGTATTGCCACCTGTGCTAAACAGAGTAATCAATGGATGCCAGAAGGCTTGTGCATAAAATCCCTATCTAATGCCTACTCATCCAATATCCCCAGACTAGTTTCTGGCTTGTGGCCTTCGTCAGCGAGGAGCTTTGGATCTGAGAGCACTGCATCTAGATCTTAGGATCTAATGCAACCCTCTAGCAACCACCTTTTATCTCTACTTAACTACAAAACTATAAGAATGAAATTGAAAACACAAAAAATATTTTCAATCTAAGCTCAATAGCTTATATAGTCATATGGGTCTGAACTCAGTTCAGCACCCATACATTTTGGTGGCAATACTGTATGGAGAGTTTTGCTCTGTTTATCGTATAACTTGTTGAAATTACAGGCTCACTGCCCATTACCATGACTGGAAAGCCCTAAATATGATAAATTATATTCTAAACCATATCCTTTAAGAATTCTGAAAGTCTAAAGTCAATGAATTATATTTTAAAGTTGTAGTGATTGTCATCTAATGTCCTCTGGCTGCAGTATATAATTAAACCCATTTGGATTATCTTTGAAATTCCACTGATTCATTCTACTGTCATTAAATGAGATCTAATATATGAAAAAAATAATAAATTTGTATTAATATTTATTCAATTCTTTGAGTATGAATCTTTTAAGCAAGTGATTTTATAGTTTACAAACTTATTTATAATTTAAAGAAGTATTTCATCCACTCTAAATTACAATTATTTCATGCTGAAATCAGGATCTTTATAACTAATATTAAGGATAAACAGAATTACCACTGATAATCATGCAAAATTTGCAAAATCAGTAATCTAAAATATATAAACCAAAAATAAAATGAAAATCACTATATACAGTCGTTCATTTTATATATAGTCATTCACTTTATTTTTTCTCTTGCATCAACAAGCTGGTCAACTATGTGCTGATTCCAAGATCTTGTCCCCTATACTTCACAGGATAATTTGAAAGCCATATAATATGTAGTAATTATACAGCTTAAAGATTACTTCTAGATATATATGTGGAAATATCAGATGTGTCAAGATAAATTTGAACTAAATGAGAAAAACATGCACAGGAACCATTGAGAGCTATTATAATGGTTGTGGTAATCATATAAAGCAAGATAAAGTGCCAGTTTAATAAGGGGGAGGGGCTAGTTTATATGTGTGCAATGTCTTTTGAATCCTTCTGTACTTTTAATTTATTTAAAAAATTCAAATAAACAACTGCTCAAAGAATTGTAATACCTCAAAAAAAGCAAAAAAACAAAAAAATACAGAAAGAAGAAAATATAAAAAATATAATAATCACCTAAGAATTTAACAAAAACTACTCAAATATATTCAACTGAGATGTAAAAAATAATAATAATAGATAAGAATATGATGATTCAGTTAGAAAATTATTATGTAAGCAAATATTTATGTCTGAAAGTTTGAGATGATTGCATTTAACTTGTAATTATATGATGGTCTATATAGAATTAATTGTTAAATGTCTTTAGAAAAATTCAAACTTTATTTAAACTTTTCAATTACTTTCAGCTGTTAGTAATAGCACATATAAAAAGAACCCATATTTGATTCCTATGTAATTCATATTGTCAATGATCAGGCCAGCAACAGAGGAAAATTTACTTTTACTTACAATTGAATGTATTTAAAAATTTAATAACTTAAAATTTTTTTAAAAAATATTTACCACTTAATTTTAGATAATAAAAATAGTCTAATATATTTATAATGCAATTTTACATAACCACCACTTCTTATGCTTGTGTATAACTGTTATTAAAACAGGCAAAACTCACTATATGTATTGCCACACACAGCAAGCTAGATGGGGATTTTATGCACAAGCCTTCTGGCATCCATTGATTACTCTAGCTTGCTGTGTGTGGCAACACGTATGAGTTTTTCCTGTTTCAATTTTAAAATACTGAGAAGAGTAAAATATATTAAGGAATTGTCAAACTACTACTGATGAATAAATAAATAATCATCAACCATTATTTGCCAAGATACTTCAAACTGCCTTCCAATAAATTTATTTCTATTGAGAACAGATTTGAATTCTATTAGTGGACTATAAAATATTTTTGAAATTAGACCAGTACTTGGACAATTCATATGCAAAAGAATCTTTTAAACTGATATGAAGAACAAAACTGTCCCATCCACCATACAAAACAGCATTACAATCTCTTTACCAGACATCATTCATAGACTGAGTCTATCAATGAATGATATTAATAATTCATCAATAATATATGTGAATGTACTCAATGGGCTGTGAGTAAACTGTGAGTGTGTATATACATATTGAAGTCTTACAAATGTCTTCTGTCTCGTAAAAGTTCTGCAATAGTTTCTTATCTACATATTTGTTTCTAAATATCCAATTAAATATACCTCAATTTACACTATTAAAGATTTTTAACATGTTGATTAAAATGTTCTTTGTAACTTGATGTTTTAATTTATAACACTAAAAAAATAACCTAAAGCCTTTTTTCAAAGTCTTATTTTGCAAAAGCTCAGATAATTAATATTTTTAGGTAATGCAAGTTGAAGGAATGTTTTGTAGTTATAGAATTAAAAAAAAAAAAATTGATTCCTCAATATTCTCAACTCTTCAAACAACTTTCCTAATGAAAAAACGAATAATTCTCATGAGTTTATTTTCTCTGAAGATGTTTCTTAATCTACTACCATCAGATGCATGCAGCTTAATCAAATCACAATTTCCAGGATTAACTTTTGCAATGAGCAGAAAAATTATACCATTAAAACATCACAAGATCATTATTTCTTATGCTTATATAGGATAGCACTATTGTTTGGAGACATGCTATAAAAAAAATTATAATGAAATGAGACTGAAATCCAAGTATGTCATTAGCGAAGAACGAAAATTTTGTTAAAAATCAAACTGTACTTAATTGCAGCCTTGGAAATAGGTGTACAGAAAAAATAATTTTTTTAAGATTAATAATCTTTTAATGAAAATAATATCAAGTCTATTGATAATGTAAATATATACTGCATTCTGTTAATCATTTAGAGTATCCCTGCAAAATACACAATGATTTTACATTAGATTAATAATAAAATAATCCACAATTGACTGTGAAATAAAAAAAGCAACATTCTCAGGACGCTTTTTTTGTTTTGATGATATATAAGCAATTAATGCTGACAAGTTATCTTAGATTTAGTATAGCATGCTGTGCACCAATGTAAAGAATGTTACATAACCTGTCAGTCTATTTACTTCCTATAGTACAAAAGTAGGCAAAAACAATACAAAAACAAATAAATGTTCATGTGCTTCATAGACAATGGAATTTCAATTTTCACAAAATTTTCATATACATGATTTTTTATTTCTTCCATTTTAATATATATCACAGCTCACAGACCATATAGCAACAAGAGAAGTCTGGATTTGATATTTGAATTCATATTTTATCAAACCCTGATTTAAAGAAAAGGCTTAATGCACAAAGTTAGATTAATTTAATATCACATGCAGCTAAAGCTTGTAAAGAGTACTCAATAACATGTATAACAAGTCAGAAATATTTCTGTCTGAGGAGTTTGAATCAAGAAAAGGTAGGAGTACTGCAAATGGAATTAATGATGAGGGATGCTATTGATAAATATATAAATAGAAGAAAATTAGAATTTGATCCATGAATTTTAAATAGCATTTGATAAAATTGAAATGGCTTATTTTGTAGACTAAAAAAAAACCCCTGATAAAATTTTGAAATGACTAACAACCAATTAATATAGTGAAACAGTATATTCTTACAGACTATTCATTTCACCTGTTCTATCCCATAACTATAAGTGTACTCATTTTAAAAAACTCCTCAAGTACACATATATATCTATATAAACATCTCTATATATGTATCAACATATATATGCAAGAACAGATTGTGGTATACAATAGGTTTATGTATATTACAGCAGATCTCTATTAGAAATTAGACCTTTTAAAATTATACATTTATTATTTCATTAGTTTCATTGCTAATCGGATATAGATATACAATTTCACATAGGCCAGCATACATATATAACAAAATGTTTATAAAAATGTTTGTTAAATTTGTGTCTAAAATAAAATGCTGTCAACAAAAATCAGCCACATGCACCTGTTTCAAGATGTGTGAAAATTAAATCTGTAAATCTATATTTCTACAATAATAATTTTTAAAGTATCACTTAGTTAAAAACAAAACTCCTTCAACTGGCATTATTTTAGACCCCATTGGGAATTGAGTTGGCCAAAATATTAAATTTAAACGACTAAAAAAAATAAACAATAGAAAGGCTAATCACTTAATCGTTTTCAATGGTCATTTAAATTCAAATATAACAGAAGTCATATCCCAAGATTCCTGAATTCTAATGTTAAAAATGCAAATATAATAATCATTGCTATTGAAGAAAAGAGAGGGGATTGCACATGCTCTCATTTCCTTTATTAATATAGATAAAATACCCATATCTATATATTTAAAGTCAGATAAAATACCGTAAATATAATAAGCAAAAAACTGGAATAAATTCTACAATATTCAAAATACAAATATATAAAAATAAACCATAGTTATAATCATCTTACAGCATATACATAATCCTGAATAGCTTATTATGGTTAAAAAAATTTATACAAAAAAAAATCTCAATAAATTGAATAAAGATAATAATTTACCCATTTAAAATGATCATAGATTTTTATATTACAAATGTTTAGAGATGTAAATTGTAATGACACAGATGCATATAATAAATATATCTATATGTAATGTAGGTAGTAAAAAAATATATAATTTACAAAAAATTATATATTACATGTACATGGAAAGGTATGTATATTTGAATGAATATTTACATATGTGTAGAAAACGTGTATGCAGGTACATAACTAATCTAATAATTTGTCAAGAATAGCTCTGAAGATAACAGCTATATAGTCAAAATCATAATATAAGGACAGATTTAAAAGTGCGAAAAAAATTGTCATTTAACAAAACAATATCTAATAATGGAAATATTTTGACTTTTAATTATATTATATATTTACAGTTGCTATGTAAATGAGTTCTGTGCATATATTTTAATATACATCTTTTCTCAATACAGTGCAATAAAACTATAATGAAGATGACAGATAGTGAGATACTTTACTTCCTAAAAAAAAATTCTCTGCAAAAATTACATGTACAATTTAATAGGTGACAAAAAAGATCTGATCAGTTCCTGATTGAAAAAAATCTGTTGCAACACTATATAACCTCATAAGAATTAGTCAATTGCTTAGTTTACTATTAAGACCTAAATTGCCCACATTCAGAATAAATGGAGTGTCTCCCTCCTTCCATACATATACACTCTCTCAGTGATTACCAATGAATAGCCATAACAAATTGGAATCATAAATTGATATAGGGCAAATGAATATCATTTTACCATGAAAAAATGAATCATTGAAATAAACTATCAACTAATCATACAAAACACAGCTGCCAACCATCTTAAAAAAATGTAAGAGTTTTAATTTTAAAGATGAACAGTAAAATAAATTATGCTGAGAAGGCAAGAAAAAAATATATCCTAACAATGATAATCAAATATACTTCCACTTCACCAATTCTTTGGATCATTAAATGAATAAAAAACATTTCATTCAAATAACATTAATTACAAGCTTATGTTTAATGACAGCAGAAATAACTATAGTTAAATTAGAATAATTTATATACTGTAATTCATTATGAATCATGGTCAAAACAATGATGATGGTCAAAAGAAAGGCTTAATATTCAAGTGAATAAACAATCTAATTCATATCTTTACTTTGTTCTGTTTCATCCTTGAGATACTGTTCAGATGCTTTCTAAATTGGAGAATACGTTTCTGCATGACTGAATCATAATGAAAGAGATAGTGGAAAAAAACTAATAGACAACATTTCTATTATATAACTCAATTACAACTAAATTGATTTTTGCAGTTTGATTTTTTAGTAATTAATTGTATACAGGGCCATCGCATGTGGCTATACAGGTTGTGCAGACACAAAGGTGCTTTATAACTGGGATGCCAAGATAATTAATAAAATTTATTTGTAAATGAAAATGTTTACAAATTTAAATCACTTCATTGTTAGACATACATTCTGAATACATTCTCAGTGTAAATATTTTTTATTTAAATATGAAAGGATTGCTTCTTTACCTAAGACTTATTGTGATAATTGTCTGAGCCTCGAATTTCGAGACTTGAGTCAAAAATATATATATGCTACCATTGCATTAAACTGAACAGACTGGTGCCAATTTGTCACGATACTTAATAAAACTTATGTATGTTTAGATTTCCAAATGACTTTAGTGTTATAAACATATTCTGATTGTAAATATTTGTTATTTAGATATGAGGAATACTTCTTTATTTATGATTTGTGACAATTGCTAGTCTCGAAATATACTTCATTTACACTCTACCACTGTACTAAACCGAACATACTTGTAATTAATAAAATTTATACATAAATGAAAATGTTTAGATTTCCCATCACTTTTATTTAAATATCCTAATTCATATAAAAAGAAACACATTAATATTAATTAATTTTAAAATAAAACATTTTAAAGAATATTGCTTCAGAATTAATTCTGTATATGATAAAATTATCTTTATCATAGTATTTCACAATCCAATTCACGGGTCTTATTCAGTTTAGAGTAGCGATAGAATGGCAGGCTTTGGAATGTGGGATACCAGGATTGATTTCACTGCCATCTTGTGCAAAATATTTTAATAACAATATTATCTTTCTTTTTGTTTTATTATGCTGTATTATATTTTACACTTTTTACTAAATAGCTTTTCTTACTTTTAATAATAATATCTCTTTTTTTTATGTTGTATTTCTTTTTAAACATTTTACTAAACAGTATTTCATTGGATGTAAACTTGGATTTGTTCTCTAACTAAAAATTCTTAAAATTGATCCATAATCCACACCAGAGTCCAAATCTAAGGAAAATAGTAGAAATAAAAATAAAAAAAAATTTAAAAATGTTATTGAACACCAAATATTTAATTTTAACAAATTTCATATTATTATTTTATGCAATTGTCTTGATTATAATAAAACTCTTGCATGTAGCTATATTAAAGTCTAAAAAATGTATCTAGTAGAACAAAGTGTCTGATTTTTTTTTTTTATAGTTATCCAATACAACCTGTAAATAAACAAAATAAAGTGAAAAGGCATTTTAATAGCTTTTAAAAATTTATCAAAAACAATGGAAGTATGAGAATTTAAAATTTCTTCCCTTAAATAAATGCTGGCTGAATTTCTAAATGTCAAACTATCATAAAGTATAATATATAATACGACTTACTTATTAATAAATGTTAAAAAATAACATATAGTAGTGGAAATATTTTATTAATGAACAAAAACAATTTTTGTTAATAGAAAATATAAACAAGTTATTCATAAGATACTCTGAATTAAAAGTAACTAATCAATTTTTAAAACAAGCTATTATTTTTAATAAGTCAATGCTAATGGAATGAAAATTATACCAACCATGTTATCTAAAATTGATCTAGTTCAGTGATCGATCCTAATGAAATATAAGTTACGTCAATAAACAATGTATGTATGAGAATTTAAAATATCAAATACTATATATATATTGTAGAGATATGAAGTATGGCCAATGGGATGGATTTCCCATGAGGTAAAGATTAATGAAATTAAGCCAGTAATTTAACTAAATATGGAACTGACCTGTTTTCCTGAAGATTTGTGATAATAGGGTTCTAGTTGCATTTTTATATTGGACTATTTCCATAATCAGTGTATTGAATGTCTTTAGAAAAAAATTAACTTTATTTAAATATTCCAAATACATTCAACTGTAAGTAATAGCACATCAAACAGGTTAGTATATGCCCATTTTGAGAGGAATTGTCCTCCCCTCTTCTTCAGGTGTTGCTGGCCTGACCAGTGACAGTGCTAGCATGGGATTCGGACCTAGACCCTTAGATTCTTGAGTATTGAAATTTTAAGGTAACGCTCTAACCAACTAAGTCATTCTGCCAAAGGCAACAGTGGGTAGTAATTTCATATACTTATCTATGAGGTTCCTTCTGATTTCTCCATTTTTTCCTAAGAGCAATGTTTGATTAGTGGTTTCCATACATTATGGATAGTCACACTAGATTGGCTTATGGCATTTTTTGCCATAGTCATGTGAGCAGCTTCTTTAAATATTCTTCTTTGTACTTTTTCTTCTCTATCCAATATTTTTGTATTTTCCCAATTGAACATATGTTCATTGGCACATACATGGTCTGCTACCTTAGACACATCTATTTTCTCTCTTCTAATCAGTTTGCGTTCTTGCAAGTGCTTTTCAATGGGACGACTGATCTCACCAATATATGTTCTTCCACATTCACATGGTATTTCATAGATGCGTTTTTTTCTTTTCAAAACTTTAGGTTTTGTAGATGTTAGAATTCCTCATAGAATGATATAGCTCTGCAAAGTTGTTCTGATGTTATACTGATTGCAGATTTTCTTTAAATTTGTCTGCTATTTTTGGAATGTATGGGTATACTACACTACCAATAATTGTCTTTTCTCTTAATGGTTCTTTTTTTGTTGTCTATTTAATGTTTTCTTAATAACTGCTGATGGATAACCATTTTTCATAAGTTTGTTCTATATAGATTTTTACTTTTTCAAAATCGCTGGTTTCTGAACAAACTTCTTTTGCTCTGTTCCATAGTCATAGTATAACTCCATGTTTTGTGCTTCTGGTGTGATTGGACATATAGGTTAGGTATTTTCCTGTATGTGCAGGATTTCAGTATACTGCAGTTTTGATTTTGTCATGAGGGAGTCTTGTCACAAGAACATCTAAGAATGCCAATTTTTGTTCTTGTTCTGATTCTATTGTGATTTTAATTGAAGGGAATATATTGTTGATGTGTTTCCAGAAAGTTTATAGCAGTGCTTTTACTATGTGGCCATACAACAAATGTATCATCCACATAGTGAAGCCAAACTTTAGGTGGATATGGAGTAGTTTTTATGGCTGTTTCAAGTTCTATACAAATAATGCTAATCAGGGGAGACAATGGTGAGCCCATAGCCATTCCTTGATTTTATTGGAAGAATTCTGTGTTGTATTATGCAGAATGTTAATAGTTCCATTATACTATCAACAGGAAGAGCTGTTCTGGTTTGTAAACTTTGATCACTATTTAATCTTTTCCTTACAATAGACAATGCTTCTTCACACTTGCGAATAAACTTTCCACATCAAAGCTTACCAGTAAGTCAGTTCTTTCAATTTTCATGTGCTTGATTAGTTCTATGAAGTGTCTAGAATCCCTGACAAAGGACTGGGTTTTGTACGCCAAAGGACTTAGAACTTTGAGAAGAAATCTTGCCAAATTTTGGCAATGCAAGGTGAATCTCTAGAACAAACAAGATCTTAATAGAACATGATCCTTATGAACCTTAGGTAGACCATAAAGATGAATAATCTTGCTGAAATATGATATTTTTACTTTTTTCTGAATCAGTGAAGTACCTGCGATGCTTTCCTTAGTATGTTACTTTTCTGATAACATATATCATTTAACGCATAAATTGCATTTTAAAGCTAGTTTGTTTTAAATTAATAGCAAAATCTCTAGTTCCCCCCTACCCTTGTGATCAAGGATTGAAATGATATCTGCATTATCAATAGGGTTTTTGTGGTGAAAAAGTTAGTAAAGATAATATCTCGGCAAAATTAATGTCAGCCAGCCCCTTAGAGGCTGTTGGGTTTTAAAGACCTCACAAGTTTGAGATCCAGTAATAGACATGAGTGTGGCTAATTTTAACTCAGGCTTCTTCATTTATTTAACCTGTAAATAGAAGATTACTTGATCTTTGTAGCTGGCCAATTCTCTGGATAAATCAATTGAATTCTCCAATTCAGCCAATTTTAGCCATTTTATCCCCCCCCCCCCATGTTTATGCTGTTAGTGGAAAAAATTACCTTTATTTGTGAGAGTAACCACTCAAATTGGCCTTTTGTTTTATGAACTAAAGTTTGGATAACTATCAATCTTTCATTCAAGACAAAATCTAAAAACCCACTGGGGGGAGTTTCTATCTTTATTATAACCACTCTCATTTGATTTAAAAATATTTTTATCTACAATTGCAGTCAATTTTTTTTTTTGTGATTAATCACAAAATCTAATTCACAGGGGGTAAGGTTTTGTCATTTTAATTTTTTTTTTAGAAGTAGGGGAAATTTTTTTATTTTATTGATAGCACCAAATCTCGTGTTTAATCTGGATTATATATACACAAATGCTTGTAATTATATATATTTATTACCAAAATGAAAGCAAATAAATATACATTCATACTTACAATATATTACAATGGCTTCCAACTGTTACTGTTGGGAGGTATAACTAGGAAAGAAGAAACTGTGCAACTGCCCTTATAAGTTTTCTGCCACTTCCAGCTGCATTTTGACCAGCCTGCCTCATTAGTAGGTGCAATGACACTTCCGGCTATACTAAGACAGCTTGCCTCATTCCACTATTCGATTCTAACAGCTTCCAGTCCTGAATGTGAACTTGCGTCATTGTGTCAACCATTTATCTCAACTGCTATTGTTTGGAGAATGAAGATTCTGTCTTACAGCTTTGTGACAGTGATTCTCTGTAGAGTGTGTACACTGTCATTCAGGTTTAACAAGTTCTCTGCAGAACATGCATGGAGAACGTGAATTCTGTCTTTCAATTTTGTCACAGTAGTTCTCTTATTCTACCTTGAAAACTATTTAATGCCAGATCCCCATCCTTAATGGAAATGTTTGGATTCAGCAAGCAACATCGCGTACTGACCCATTCTTGCCATTGACTATGCGTTATCTATCTAAATACATATAGGTTTATGGCAATGAATGCACAATCTGGTCTAGTCCATTATTTGAAGGCAAGGGGAACATCAATACTGTCTGATTTTTTCTTCATTCTGTCACTCCCGAAAATATAGTCAGATATCCTTTTTAAAATATCTGCTATTGGCATTTTTTCGATTAAATATTAACAATTCGGTGGATACTTTCAGATGACAGCATCAATAATTTACGCTTTTTAAAAACCTTTTTAAAACAAAAATATTTTAAATTATTCTATTTATTTTCTTTTATTTTGTTTTGTCAATTTTTTGAAAAATGAATTAAAGAATGTTTAGTTTTTTTATTTATGCTTTTCTTTTTTTGAAAAATGAATTAATGAATGTTTTGTTTTTTATTTATGTTTTTCTTATTTTGTTTATGACTTTAAACTTTGTTAAATTGAATAAAACAAGACTTCTTTTGACTCATTTTAGAGAAACTTCATTACTGGAAACCCTATTTCTCCATTGGTTATTTTACTCATTCAACTGATTTCTTTTCCATTCTTTTCCATGTCCACATTTCAAAGGCTTTCAATTCTGTTCCTAATTTTATTACTCACTAGCCACGTTTCACAACCATACAATAGTACATTACACACATAGCATTTAATTAACCTTTCTCTTAATTCTCTCTTCAAAAATCCACAAAATATTTTCTTTCCTTTAATAAATGCCTCTTTTACCAATGTTATTCTTCTTTTAATTTTAACTTAGTCTTCACTTCCTCCATTCTCACTTAATCAATTTCCCAAATATCTAAATCCCTTTACCTACTGAACTATGTAAATAATATTTTAATTTGCGAAGCGCAGATAGGTAAAAATTGAAATAAATCGAGATACTGCCAAATCTCTAGCACTCGATATAATACTTAACTGACAGATGACAGCCAATCAGATGTCATGGATAACTGCCCAAATGACATCCAAACCTAAACAGTCAACAAAGATTTTACGAGAAAAGGGCGGCCACCCTTTTCTCTACTTTTCTTTCTATATATCTAAGCCAGTCATAAGCATTTAGGTTTGAAAGCTTGAAGCTTTAAATATCTTCACAATTAACTCTCTGAGTCTAAATCATAAACGTACAATGCGAAATCCTATGATTTACTATGAAGTAGTTTTTTTTTTTTAGAATACATAACAAGAGGTAAAGTATGTAAATAATATTTTAATTTGCGAAGCGCAGTTAGTTAAAAATTGAAATAAATAGAGATACTGCCAAATCTCTAGCGCTCGATATAATATTTAACTGACAGCCAATCAGATGTCATGGATAGCTGCCCAAATGACATCCACACCTAAACACACAACAAAGATTTTACGAGAAAAGGGTGGCCACCATTTTTTCTGCTTTTCTTTCTATATCTAAGCCCTTTTCTAGTAAAATCTTTGTTGTGTGTTTAGGTTTGGATGTCATTTGGGCAGCTATCTATGACATCTGATTGGCTGTCAGTTAAGTATTATATCGAGCACTAGAGATTTGGCAAGTATCTCGATTTATTTCAATTTTCAACTATCTGCGCTTCGCAAATTAAAATATTATTTACATACTTTACTGCTTGTAATGTATTCTAAAAAAAAACAACTACATAGTAAATCCTAGGATTTCGCATTGTACATTTATGATTTAGACTCAGTGAGTTAATTGTGAAAATAATTAAAGCTTCAAGCTTTCAAACAAACCCAAATGCTTATGACTGGCTTAGATATATAGAAAGAAAAGTAGAGAAATGGGTGGCCACCCTTTTCTCGTAAAATCTTTGTTGTGTTTAGGTTTGGATATCATTTGGGCAGCTTATCCATGACATCTGATTGGCTGTCAGTTAAGTATTATATCGAGCGCTAGAGATTTGGCAGTATCTCGATTTATTTCTATTGAACTATGTTATTGTGGATTTCAATTTGCAGTCTTTTTTATTTATCCCTATCTATACGCATTTAGTTTTTCAACATTAATCTTCATTCTATATTCCATACATCCAATTTATTCAACATATTTTGAAGCCATTTTTTATTCTCAGGTATAATAGCCACATCATCTGCAAACCTTTTACTTCCATCATTTGCTCCTTCATAGTCTAAATATTTAATGTCTTCTTAATAAATATTAAAAAGAACAGGTGACATACTGCATCCTTGCCTAATTCCTTCCATCATTTGCTCCTTCATAGTCTAAATATTTAATGTCTTCTTAATAAATATTAAAAAGAACAGGTGACATACTGCATCCTTGCCTAATTCCTCTTTCTATAAACAACTTCATCAATCTCACTATTTGCCAGTCTAATTCTTACCCTCTGCCAAGTATTCATATTCCAAATCAATCTTCTCTCCAAAATACTCCTTTATTTTTTTAAGATGGTCATAAGTTTATTCCACATTACTCCACCAAATGCTTTTTCCAAATCCACAAAATAAAGCCAATTCTTTTATGTTTTCCAATGTATATCTGCAATTGTTCTAACACCACCAATAGCATCTCTTATAGCTTTCCCTCTCTGAAAACCAAACTATTCTTCTCCAATATAATAATCTACCTTCCATAAATTCTTTGAATTAAAATCCTCAATAAATCTTTAGATGTATAAGATAACAAACTTATTATTCTATACTCTTCACATTTAACAGTTTTCTTCTTTTTAGCAATTGGAATCATTATAGTCCTTAAAAAAAAACTTCAGGCCAAACTCCAATATTATATATCAAATTGTGAAATCCAAATATTCCTTCATAGTAAATTCCCCCATTTCTTTCAAAAATTCTAAAGGTATTGTATAAATCCATCAGCCTTATCATTCTTCATTTGTTCAATTTTTATTATTTCATTTGGCAATATGTTCATATCTTCTTTCATTTTCAAGTTCATAATTAATTGAATTATATTCTTTTCTAAAGAAACACTGAAGATATTCTTCCATCTTTTTAATATATCATTGCTATCAGTTAATCGCTTTCCATTCTTATTTGCAATTTCACTTGCTGTGTCTTTTTCATTCACATGACATTTTTAATTTTATTAAATTACTAGACCATATTCTTTCATCTGTTGAAGCAATTCTATCTCTATATTCTCGACTATTTTTCTTTTGCTAAATCTGTTTCTCTTCTTAGCTTATTATTATTATTTTTATATGCATTTTACTCTTCCTGAGTAATGACATTCTTCCATCTCTGTACTTGCACCTTTTCCAATTATCAAAGGTCATTTAGCTTTTTTTAATAGAATAGTGCCCATTTAATTTTTTGCTGTTTCTAACAATTCTTTGATCCTACACCAACAGTTATCAGAATATTAATATATTCTCCATCTTTATTAATCCTTTTTATTGCATTTTTACATATTAACCCAAATTTTCCTTTTCCTATTTATCTTAATTTATCTAAATCCCATCTTACATAACTTTTCCCTCTTCTTATTCTTTTTAAACTCAACTTTTAAAAACCAAATTATGATCTGTGAAAATTAATATATTTCTTGAATAATAATTATATAAAATGTAGTAAAATACTGTGACTGCCATTTTCTGAATTTATAGACATATTTTCAAAATAATAATATGCACACACACACAAATGTTCAAGGCAAAAAAAAAGAAACTAAATATGATACGAGATGATAATTATTCAGACACTTGAATTATCCTTGTGTCTGTAATGTTTATCACCATGGAAATGAAATATCGGATTTATTGTATCAAATGACACTACTTTTGTATTAATCAATGGAGAAAAAAGTTAAATAAAATGTCCTCTTTATTCTACATTCACAATTGTATGTGTGTGTTTTTGATTCAGAGAAAAATTAAGCACAGTAATAGAACTATTTTTTGATGTAATAATATAAGACAATATCCATAATTAAATCATACAATATGATTAAATCTATTCAAATTACCTAATTTATTACTATAGCAACATTTAATAAAATGTTTTATAAACAGATCATAATCAATTCTGAAACAATGTCTTCCTATTCAGATATTTAATCTAATATTGTACAATATAATTATTTCATTATTTATTGAACAGAAAATTATATTCAATAAAAGATCTGTGAATTTTCTTTTATAATCAATTACAGTTAAGTTAATAAAATTATAATTGTCAGCATATGTAAATATGACATTATTATTTATCAATCAACAGTGGTTTTCTCAACTCACTCCAAGCCACTTCCTCCATCTCCCTATCTTTTATTGTATTTCAGATGCTTAGAATAATTACACATTTCTCTTAATATCAGTTATAGATCCTCCCCCCATCTGATTGATTATAAAAAACATGCGTGTTAATTTCCAGCAATAAATCAAATTTCTCTTTTTCTACAAATTAAAAAAAAAAAAATCCAATTTATTCTTATAAACACCTATACTATCATTTTCCATCAAAAATAATTTTCCAATTCTTTTATTTCTTTTAGTCTTAATATCTGCTTACCATAAAATTCTATTACATTTAATTAGTCCTTTAAAATCCTAATTTAATGCTCACAAAATATTAGTATCTTATTTTAAAAAAAACGATTGCTAATTATTTTTTTCAATTTGTAGCACTATACTTATCAAAATCTTAACTTCCTCAATAAAATTCAAAAGCAATACTCTAGTCTTTTTTTTCTCAAAATATGATTTATTAACATAATATTAATTTTTGAATTTACATGTTATATATAGTGATATACAAGATTCAAATTATGATTTACAATGTCTGGAACTTGATTTACCAAGTGAACAGAAAAACCTTGAATTGTATATGTATATATCTTGCCATTCATAGCTTCTCTTATAGTTTACTAAGTAACCCCTGACCTTAATGGCAACTAGATAGATCACAGCTACCAAGAATAACAATCATCTCCACCATCCAGAAGATGGAAAAATGAAAACCCGTACTAATCCCCGCAGCACACACATCCCCCCTCCTTAAAGACTAGAAATCAGGCCTTGAGGTATTTCCAAAGCTCAGATTCTCTCATCCAAGGCCCTTACTAATCCCCACAGCACCCAGATCCCCTCCAAAACCCAGGCTTGTGAGACATTCCAAGCACCAGACCCTGCCATCCCGATGGCAGAGTATGAGTGACACAGCAGCCCCGATTTGTAGTTTAAACCATAGCACTAATCAAAAATATAAATCTCACATGCTTACATCATATGCCATCTACAGATTATCACATAGTCTAATAACCAACCTATGAATCACATAGAGAACAAAGAGATTAAAACCACAATGCATCACATCATCTCCACTGCCCTGAAGATGAAACCCGTACTAATCCCCAATAGCACTCACATCCCAGCCCCCCCCCCCGTAAGATCCAGAGTTCAGGCTCCGGGAATGGGAAGCAAGTTCCAGACTCTCATCTGAAGCCCATACAGTAACAGCACTCACTGCAAGCTAGAGTAATCAATGTATGCAAGAAGATGTACACATAAAATTCCTATCTAATGCATTTTTATAAATATTTTTCACAATATGACAATATCATAGATTTATATTTTGATCCAATGCTTTAATCACTAATGAAATGACTATACATCACATGATCACCATTCTTTATGCTTATACAAGCTCTTTACACAGAAGCAAAACTCTCCATACAATAGTGCAATAGGATTATGATGACTGGTTATTAAAAAATCAAAGACACCAAAAAGTATGGACGTTGAACTGAGTTCAGATCTATATGACTATATAAGCTAATAAAGCTTGAATTTGGACTCAAAGCTTTATAGTTAGCTACTAAGAATAAAAGGTAGCCACTGCAGGGTTGCATTAGACCCTAAGATCTAGGTGCAATGCTCTCAGATCCAAGGTACCTCACGGATTAAAGCTACAAGCCAGAAACTAATCTGGGTATGTTGGATGAGTAGGCACTAGATAGAAATTTTATGTATAGACCTTCTTGCATACTTTGATTACTCTAGCTTGCAGTGAGTGTTGTTACTGTATGGAGAGTTTTGCCTCTGCACTAAAAAAAATGCTTATAGAATCAAATGCCTTTTCATAATCTACAAATCAAAAGCATAAAGGTAACTTCTCTCTATAACATCTCTCAATACTTGGATATGGTCCACTGTACTAAAACCATTTTCAAAGCCAGCTTGTTCTTTTGGTTGGTTAAAATCCATAGTTCCTTGAAGATGAGTTGGAATTATCTTGGTAAAACTTTTGTATAGAACTAATAAAAGATTTAAATATCTTTGTTTCCTTTTTTAAATGTTAATACTGCCTTCTTCCAATCATCTAGTACTCTTTATCATTTAGGCATTAGGTATATAACTTTGCCAAAAAATGTTCTAGTTCTTCATTTGTTTTTTTTTTAAAGATATCAATTAGAATTCCCTCATTATCTGAAGCATTTCCAGCCCTAGATCGAATTGCAATTTCTCATTTCATTTAAAATCCTGGGTAATTCATAAGATGTTATAGTACATTCTTTTGTTCTTTATTGATATATAATTCTTGATACTCTTCCTCATTTTATGATATCATCTCTGTATTTAAACAGTATCCTACCTGTACACATTTTAAGTCAAGTGCTGATATTCTCTTAAGAAATTTTTTTTATTTATCTATTAAATCTCATCTCCATGAAATTATTAATATTTTTAATCAAGTACACCCTGAAATCTTTCCAGCTTGTAAACAGATTTAGGAAATTTTCTTTTAGGTAATCACATCATGGCAACCCAATAAGCCATTCCATAGTGGACAATAAATGTGAATACATTACAAATTAATATGATTTGGAATGATGATTACTGATGCAGTCTTCAATAGTGGTAATGTCATATTCTCATTGAGGCTTTTTTTTTTTACTTGTCTCTTAAGAAACAATCAAATATTAATAACTTGATTCAATCCAAGCCCATTAGCTTATATGGTCATATGGGTCTGAACCCAGCTCAGTACACATACATTTTGGTGTCATTGGTTCTTTAATAACCATAGCCACCACTATCCTATTAGGAAGGATTGGTTTTTAACCAATAAATATCACGACTAGCTCCTCTTATGCTTGTGTATAACTGTTGTTAAAACAGGCAAAACTCACTATATATATTGCTACACACAGCAAGCTAGAGTAATCAATGGATACCAGAAGGTTTGTGCATAAAATCTCCACAACCGAATTTTCCATAAGCCAATATTTTGATCTAATTTTTTTGTCTATATAATTTTTTAATTTCTTAGCATCCGATCAAGAAATGCTCTGGACTGCTATCCCTTCTTGCAACATACTTAAATCATTTTCAATATATTTATTTTTACATGCTTTGTTTTATTTTTCATTCATTAATTCTTAAAAATACTTCACATTATTTGCAATGATTCTTTTAACTATTTCTACATTACTGTGCACAAATACATGAAAACAGATTAAACTCTACCAAATATCCAAACATTTACTTTAGATTCAACCATGTTTATTTGGCTAAAATAAATATACCCATTTTTAATTTATTATAATAGTTCTTAAGTAAACATCCTATATCCAATAGTTGGTAAAATTTTAATATCTAATAATTTTATCATTAGATCTATTTATCAATGAACTGATTTCATTCAATTCATAGACTTCTATATTATAGTGAAAAATTGCTATTATAATTCAAAAATAGTGTTGTAAAAAAGAATGATAATTTTTTAAAATAAAATATTTACATCAGCATTTCTCAATTAGTTATCTACATGATTCTAAAGCATGGCCAATGAGCATGCCATGAAAACAATAGGTACCATTAATGTTTACAATTAATTAATACCTTTCTCTGCTTCATTATTAGGAAAAGGATAATAAACATTGGGAGTGCTATGGCTTTAAATACTATGTAATAACAAAGTTGGTTCATTAATTCTTAACTTATTCTGGTTTATTGTGCTTATATTAATAAAAGCAGATTCGAAAATGTAATGGTTTTAATACATCCATCAATAATTTTTGAGTTTGCCATAAAACCCTTTTCATGATTGGATGTGAACTATAGGTGGAAATCATTATTTTACAGAAACCAATTATTATCTAGAAAAAATAAATTTATGAATGTCTTCGGAAAAACAATGCATTAAAAAAATACATATCAATGAAAAAAAAAATGAAGATGTAAAAGAAATTACAAATAGAAAGCATATACAATAATAAGATATGATCAGGAAAAAAAAAAAAAGATCAAAAGCTAAATTAATATAGGAAAGAATTGCTAAAAAAAACAGATACATATTTGATGTGAAAGGCAAGTGTTTGTGACTAAAAAGGCCAAAAAAAATTGCTGCTGCCACTTGGAAAATATATATAAGTATAAAATTTATATTTTTTTAATTAATTTATAAATGTTCATCTTTTACTCTTTTTTTTTTTTTTGGATAACACGTAATTGAAATAACTCCACTATTCATATATAAGATAAATAATAGCTATTTTTTGATAAAATTAATAACAAAATAAAAAAAAACTAAGTAAACTGGTCTACTTATTTGTCCAGAAATGCATTTTTTTTAAAAAAATAATTATATGAGGAGGAGAGGGTCATTTCTTTTTAAAGATTGATCATTTTATTGAATACTATTTGATAGAGAAATTGGATCAATTTTGTTATTTCCATTACTTTTACCTTTGTTTTTGAACTAATTAAAATATTTATTAAAGAAGTCTTTAGAGGATTAATTCTAAAAACTTGGAATTAACAACATATTAACTTCAGCAAATAGTGAAGAGAAATGATTATAAAAATATAACAAATGATGATATAGTTAGTGCTATCCAAGTTAATTATTATAATGAATTTATTGTTATAATATTCAAATCTCCATTCATTGCCAAAATAAAAATGGTGGACTAATTAAAAGAAAAGAATTTGAATTGATAAATAACAAAATAAAAAATGGAAGACTATAGAGAATGACTATATGCAAGTTGAATTTATGAATTAATTTACAAGTTAGGAAACAGCTGATTAAAAAAAAAAAAAAGATCGTCTCCCATGCTTAAAGGTTATCTATTAAAAAAAAATTACATTAAAGGTATCAAAATAAATTTGTACTGTATAAAATTAGAACTGCCACATAAAGGATATGTTATGTCAGGAGTGGGCAAATAGCGGCCCGAGAACCACATGTGGCCCGCTAAGACCATCAGAAAAATCAGCCTTGAACTGAGATTTCCTTCCCGTGCATGACCTAAGATTCATCTCGTATTTTCCACTAGGATGGCCACGTCAATACACATGCACAGTATAGATACGATGTGCACAGCTTTTCCAGTTGATCTGGTTAATTTCAATTTTGTCTTTGCATTAGCAAATATATACATTTCCAACTTTAGTGAAACCATGAACTCTCCAAAAAAATGTAAAATCGGTGATGAATGTCATGTGTTTAATGAAGAACGGACAAACAAATATTTCTTTGATAATACAGGGAATAAAGCAGTGTGTTTATTAGGTCATGAAAAAAAGGTGCGGCCCTCTGCTAACCTTCGCTTCCACAAAGTGGCCCCGGAGCCAAAACAATTGCCCACCCCTGTGTTATGTGATTATATTTCCATGTACTAGCATTGTGAAAATTTATTTATTTAGAATTTTAGCTATATATTTTTACTGTTTGTTTGATTTTATTTTATTTAAACACTGTAATAAATAGTTTTTGTAATAATTCATTGTTATTTGTATACCTCATCAAAAGTTTTTCCCACTCCATTCTCTTCATTGCCCAGCTAAATTCCACATAACTCTTCCCACCTCCCTCAACATCCAACAATGTCAATCTTTTCTGTCCTTTCTTATAGCTTCCACTTAATCATTTCCTCCAAAACATTTTTCATTAAACTGATATATGTCCAATCTAGTTTCTCTTTTTCAAATTCCCTTAATCAATTTTCTTTTTTCATTTACTATTTTCACAACTTCTTTATTTGTTATTTTATTCATCCAATTGATGTCTCCCATTCTTCTCCAAATCCACATCTCCAAGCTTACAATCTGTTCCTAATTTTATTACTCACTCTCTCAAAGGTCCACAAAATATTTTCTTTCTCTTAATGTGATAAAATATATAATGATTTTATTTCATTTGCCAATTAAATGAAATATATTTTATATATACATAAACTTTTCATGTCAATATTTTTAATTTATGGGTTAGCTAATCAATGAGAAATTTTAATATAAAATAGAGTAAATGTTGAATTAATAAGATTACCTCATTCGAAAATCTTTGTTATGGTGAATCTAGTTAAAATATATATAATTAATTGATAAGAATATCAGTAATCAATCAAGTTTCAGATTTTCCACAAACTTCTCTAGAGCTTTTAATAATCCAAAAACAGTCTTATTAAAATGTCCCAGTCCAACTTCTCTCATTATACATACATTTCAGATAACAAGACTAGACTCACAAATTTTAGAGGAATGTATGGCAAGGCTGAGATTTATTAGTTAGATATTTATCCAAACATATATCAATTAAGTGCATATGTACTTCTTATACAATCATATTCCTGAACCATTGAGTGTTTTAATATGGATATAAATTATTCCAATTTATTGTGAAAAATGGAAAAAATTATTGAGTATCCTGCATATGGAAGACAGATGCTAAAAATATTCACACATCAAAAGCACATTGGTCACAATTAAGATTAAATTCTGACATATCTATCTGCATGGATATTATGGTGTTCGATCTGAAGATTTAAAATTTGTTGAGTGATATTTTTCAGAAAATGACACTTTAGGATTTATATCAAGTATGTGGTAAATTTGGAAGAATAGATTGGACAAATATATATGTAAACATTTAAAATTTGTACAGATGAACTATTTTGATATATCAAACATCAGAGTACAAGTTAATGCACATTATATAAAGAAATTGCACAAAAATAGGTAAAGTATTAACATACACATAATTTAGGATAATACATACTTTTTTTTCTGAAAATAAATATTAACATTCTGAGATCAAAAATTTAGGTGAGGAATTAAATAATCAAATGGTTTATTGCTTGACAGCTCATGAAAAGTTTGAGCAACAGAAGTAACAAAGCTGAGCTGTGATCCTAGAATCTTAAGCTTCAGTCTGCATCTCTATTACTGTATCAAACAACACATAGCTAAGAAGAATTAAGTGATCTGGCATTAAATCTGAACTTGGATTTTGAAAGAGAATGCTAATTAATTTTTAATATCTATAGACTGGACTCTGCTTATTTTTTCATATTTTATTAAATAAATTAATAAAAACAAAAATATATACGTTGGACTTCACATAATTTTTGATTAATAATAATTTCTAAAAATAATTACTGAAACTAGCAAATACATTTTGAAATAATGTATTACTAAAAAAATGTTTAATTAACTTTTCAATAAATAAAAAAGATATGAAATGAAGTTTCTTTAAAACTCTTACATACTTACATATATCAATTTATAATGAATCTCCAACATACAGCTAACATAAATGAGTATTAAACATTGCAAAATAAAAAAAATCTTTAATTCCATTTTTTTTTTTTTAATTAAATTATATGGTTAATTATTCCAGAATCATCTGCATTCAATGAAAAAATAATCAAACAATTCTCGGATCAGACAATCTGCTATTGCCCTAAAATGTACCAGGTAGTCATCTGAAAGCCAAATATATTTTAAAAATAATGTGACAGAAAAAAGATTTTAATAACTTTTCCATAAAAATGTAGGATTTGGGAAATTCATTACAAAATTCTTCAAAGCATTCTGCCCGGTTAATTTCAAATAAATATGTGGCCATGTGATAATACATATTGATACTAAGGCAATGATTACCACCACAATATAGAAACTAAAAAAAAAAAAAACATTTTTTGGTCTTTTTAAAATCATTGACGGTTTAATATGGTATATTTCCAACACTACCTAATATATATCTAATTTTATGCTGAAGGTTATTATGATTATAATATATATCTAAAACAGGACTTGCAAAATATGAGGAAGGACTCAAAAATAACCGCAATTTTAGAATAAAAAATTGTTAATTTTTAAATGTTATAAATTTAATCTTTCAATTTATTATCCATTTGATGCAATACACTGGTTTAGTTTTTCAATTAAATACTAGCAAAGTGCTGCCTTTTAATGCCATCTATTTTTCCCTATTACTTGTAAGTTCGCAAAAAAAAAAGTCCAGACATTTTTTAATCCAAGAAATTTTAAAAAATTGCACAAAGCAAGATCGAATGAATATGGCTGATAAATAAGCTGGATCACACTGAATTTAATTTAAAAATGTTTCACACTCAAGGCTTTGAGAGATGACATGTTGGAGTGGAGTTTGCACTCTTTTCTTTGCCACAAAATGGCATGTTTATGTTTTACCGCATCACGTAAATATTTCAGAACTTGCAGACAAAATGCCAGACCATCACAAACCAAATCTGAGAAAAAAATGCTATTTGTGTAAAAAAAAAAAAAAAAAAAAACAGCATTGTTTTGACTTCACTTGTCAAGCTTTTTAGGGACGAGGTGAATTTAATGTTTCAATTAAACCACTCTTATGCTTGAGTTTTTACGAGATCAGCTTGCTTTTAATCTATTTCAAGCATTGCAACTATTTTCCTTGCAGTTTTCTGTATACAAAAATAGGATTTCACATTGCTCAAACTTTTCAGCCAAACAAAAAAATCAACAAATATGTGAAATGCACTTTACAAAAAAATGTGCTACATTGCACTGCGATTTCATACAGTGAAGTATGTAACAGCAAAAATATATAGTACTACAGGGAGCACAAATCAAAGAACGATTCCGGTTATTTTTGAGTCCCCACTCGTACTACGTGCAAATTCTTGATAGTGATAATTTGTCACAGTCTGTACAAAAGTGATCAGATTGTTGCAAATCTTTAAAAAAAACTGATTTGATGAATAAAAATATTATTTCTATTAAGAATTTTAAGATAGTGTTTCCCAACAATTTCAAATTCATATATAAATATATGTAATATATAAACATATCAACTAATGCAAAAATCTTAAAATAAAAGATATAGATTATATACAACAGTATAGAAAAATAAAAAAGATGAGGTTTACTACTTACTGTTGATACAGTCGGAGAAGTTTATATGTTTGAAGAAATTGATAGCTATAATGGTAGTAAATAAATCAAGTAGAACCTTTGTACCAATTCTGGATAAAGACTAAAAGTGCCTAAAGTTATAGAAACTGAACCAGTTTTAAATCTATATAACTATGGTAGCAAATAAACTTGGATTGAAAAAATTAACAAGATTTTCAATTTGGCTGATAGCTTAATAATATAACAGAAAGTAAAAAATGACTGCTACAAAAAAGATACATTAAATCCTAAAGGTCCAAGTGTAAGATTAAAACAAAATCCAAACAAATTTATCACTGATACAAGTCATAAGCTAGAAATTAGTTTGGGAGTATTTGGATAGGACAGCATTGGTTAAGGATTTAAAAAGCACTGCCACCTGGTATCTATTGATTACTAAACTTTACACTAGATGACATAAAAGTAAAGACAAAAAAAAAAAAGAATTTGCTAATAACAAAACAACTAAATTGAGGTCAGCAATCATCATACATACAATAGGCATTGGTTATTACACTATTTAGTAATGAAGATAATAGAAATACTTTGAATTTTAAACTTTATAACATTGACATATATTAACCAGCAAGATTTTAACAGATGACAAATTGTAATATGAATTTGATTATATTGAGGAGGGAGATAAAAAAAAAAAATGCATAAGTTCTCTCATTATATAATGAAATAGATAAGAACTGATAATATACAAAAGAAGCAGTTTGAATAGTTTGAACATGTCAGAAAGAAAAAATAAATAAAAGATATTCTATTTGTGATTATATGTTAAGACTATTTCCATCATCTAATAATAATTGACAAATGTCTTTAGAAATGTTCAAACTTATTTAAACATTTCAAATACATTCAATTGTTAGTAATAGTATACAGGTTATCATAGAACCCAACATTTTAAGTAGTATTATTCTCCTTTTCGTGTATTGCTGGTTTGGCAAATAACAATATTAGAATAGAAATCAAACTAGGGACTTTTATTATTTGTGTATAGTGAATTTAAGGTGACAACGAGGTAAAAAATAGAATATAACAAGAATAGGATGGGGTGCTAACTAGGTAAAAAAAAAAAAAAACGGGGCTGACCAAAAAAAAGACTTTTAAAAAAAGCAACAGATCATTACCATGAGGATAGAAAACCATTTGTAAAACAATAAAAAAGGATAAAATAAACAATCAGATAGCCAGGAAGAGATTGTGATAATTCTATCTAAAACAAATGCATAAACAATAGGTAAAACAGATCATTATTTAGAAATAAATTTGGAGTTTATATACCTAGTTCTGCACCGAAGAAAGAATTATGTGATATTTGAAAGCAAGTCAGTAAAACAAAAAGCTAATAAAAAAAAAAGTGAACAGCTGAAACATTTTGATGTGATATACTACAACTCGATTCTTAAAAAAAATCAATTAAGACATACAACTGATTTTATCTTTGTTAACAAATGTATCTGAAAGGTAATAAATCATCAATTCCATATTAACTAATAGATATTCAAGCACTGATATCATGGAAATCATTAGTGAAACTTTGAAATCCAAACTTTTAAATCTCTATATTAGTAAAGACTGTGTCTCCTGACATAAAAGAGGCAGTAGCAATTAATAGTCCACTGGTTCATAATGATCTTATAAAAAATTTTATATTGCGCTTTGAATAAATGGGTTCAAAAATGAAAAGATAGCTTCTGCAATTTCCAAATGATATCTAGACACCAATACATTTTCTTACTTTTCTGTCACTTGACTTAAATTAACTATTTAAGATTATCTCATCGATTCAAAACTAATTTATCCAAGACTTAATTCCATGTCACGTAACATAAGGCTTCACAAACTTTTTTAACTCTTGATTCCTTTTGATCAGGCAAAGAATTCAATGATCTTACTTAATTACAAAAAAAAACAACTGGTACTATGATTACATATGATAAACTGTGATTACATATGATAAAGGTAAAGAATTAGTATAGTTTTTAAATAGCCCATTGCCAGTCTAAAGACTTGTTTAACAGATACTCATATAAGAGTAGTGGTAAAAAAAAAAAATTCATCATCAGACTTGACAATTGGCAGTAATAAAGGTTTGAGTGTATATTCATTTTTGCTTTCTCCTCTATCCAATTTTACAATATGGATATTCGGATAGGTTGCTATGCACTGGCAACCTGACAAAAAAAAATTAACTTATCTGCTTTGATTCAAATCCCGTTTGTAGACATAGAACAAGCAATGTGCTATTTACTACAACATAATATTCTTGATTAAACATCATAAATATTAATAAATGTCATGATACAAATAAATAAGTAATAATAATAACTCAATCTAAAAACAAATTTTGTCTATTGTTTTAATAATCTCTAACATAACAGCATGGAAGTATCAAACTGACTTAAATAAACAAGATAAACAAATCCTGTTATATCCTGAAAATTAAAAAAAAAAAAAAAATTAAACAATTTTTTTTTTTCTATTATGTAAACAAATGTTTCATTTTTTTTTTTTAATATCTACACTAGGAACTGTTTGAAAATTACATATGCCTTCCTCTATTAAGTATTTATAACAAAAAATTGTAGACTTATTAAATATATATAGATTACAATAAAGATTATTTAATTTTTAAGTTATTCTTTAAAGCAGATTGAAAAAAAAAACTTACATGAAAACGTTTTATAGCTATACATACATATATACAAATATGTGCGCGTATGTATGTGTACTTGCATATATACAAATAGTTCCCTTTGTTTATGTCACCAACCAATTCAAGGTGGAACTATTAAATATTTCATATTTCTACAACTACTTGACAGAATTATTCAGGTTAAAATTACTTATTAAAACTGCAAAATGTTGCTAATTAAACAAGACAAAAGGTCATTCACTAATAAACTCTGTTAATGGTTTTGATATTAAACATAAAAGCAAATATGTTACTGGTATTCAACTTACTTTTAGTGTCAGGTCTTTCTGCAAGCAATAAATAATGATAATTTATATGCACGTTTTTTAATTCTATTCTCAAATTCTCACTACACTGATACGATCTTTCACTTAATAAACAACAAAAGAATTAATTTTTAATTAAATCATTCATTTTTAATCAAAAAAATTATACAATTAATTAATTTGAAAACTTAATCGTTTTACGAGATAACTGTCAATATTCAGATAAGTCAAATGAAAATAATTACTCAAGAAAATTAAAATGTTCTAAAAGATTAAAAACTAAATGATTAATGATCATTTTTGGAGCTCCAATCCCTCTACATATTACATGTGCGTGTAAGCCCTTCAACTTAATGATTGTGTATTTGTGACTTCATAGTATTAACCTTATAAGTTGTCACTCCAACATCAAATCAATACTTAAATCTGATAATCATTGGAATATTATTATTCCATGATACTGATAATTTGGTTATTCTCTCCCAGCATTCTGACACAAGACTGTAATCAATTATCCATATCATCATCCAATATTGCTACTATACAATACTAATATAGATATTAGTAATGAAACATCAACAAACAAGCAAAATAAAAAGAAGAATGTGAAGCAAAATAGAATATAAATAGACACAGTAGATTTTACTTTTGAACATTACTAGAACATTAAACTCTCTGGAAGTTTCAGAATAATAAAAAAAAAAACTGCTTTATCACTCGGGAGTTTATAAGAAGTTTGAGCACCAGAATCAATCCCGAGACCTCCCAATCCCAAGTCGGATGCTAGTTAGTAGAGCACCCGACTTGGGAATAATTCTGGTGCTCGAACTTCTATGAACTCCTGAACAATAAAGCCATAACAAGTTCATAAAAAAACAAAATTACTTAACTATGGCATTTTACATTTTCTAAATCCATATTCACTAGCTATAACGTTTATGTAAGATTGATTAAAAAATGATGCATGACCATGATCTTTTTTTATAAAGAATAAGCTACTGGACCTAAAAACTGAACAGTTTTCTCTAGATTTACTTACAAAATTATTTATTTATATATATATAATTTTGTAAGTAGATCTAAAAAAAAACTGATCACAGTTTTTAAGTACAGTACATAGAAATACATATATATAAAGTTAAAATGATATATGATCACTATTAAGTTCAAATACCAGATATGTGAACAGATAACTTAAAATTTATTGAAAAATAATTTGGACAAGCATCTGAACTGGATGAAATTGTATCCGACTTTGTTGGCATTAATGGAGTCTTCTATTTTCTAAAAAAAAAATGCCAGGGTAAAATGATTGTGCATACATATGGTTTATATAGACTGAAAAGCATAGTATAATTTAAAGCAATATTAATGACAAGACTTGATGGCTACAGGTTCCTGGGGACTCGTGCTTTTGGTACTTGGTCACATGATTATCCAACAACAAATTATTTGATTTTTATTTTTGGCTCTAAAAATGATTGATGTCAATATAGATATAAATTGAACTGTCAATATAGATATAAATTGAACTAAGTCATTAGACTATTTAATTATTTTTGTGTGATGATTACTTTCAACTTCTACATTCCAAAAATCAAGTAATAATGCATTATTGTTACATAATTAAAACAGATGAGAATAATATAACAGCATTAACAAAAAGGGGTTTAATTCAATATAGAGCATAATTCACTATAAAAAAAGATCAACAATATTACAAATTAACTACAGCTTAGCACTGCTTTTGAACAGGCAGATCATACTCATAGCATTAGATGTTTATTAGGGGAAAAAATATGGTGAGATTTCGCACAATAGTTTAGCAACAAATTGTACAAAATGTCTTTTGTCACTAAATTAAGACTTAGACAGTGACACAAAGTGCATACACCAAAGATTCTTGACCAACATCATACTGATATCAGGTACATAAACAGGACGTTTCACACTTCCCATTTTGTTAAGGGTGTCAGATTCACTTCTTACATTTCGTAAGGATTAGTTACCAATTTAATTTGACTAATTCAAATTTCTGCCATTATTTATGCTTTGCCTATCGATTTCTGGATATCAACATAACAAATATCTTATGAAAGGTCAGATAATTATTTTTTATACTGTAAAATATTATATACTTTAATTAAATTTCAAAATGAAATATATAGCTCAGTATTACCTAATTCAAATTATTTTATTGGCTCACTCATCCAATCTTACATTGTTTACTCTTTATATTTGAAATATTGCATAAAACTTATTAGAATGTCAAACCTAATGTCTATAAATAATAAATTAATATATTTTAAATAAATAATGTTAAGTACATCAATTTTATTTCATAAATCATCATGAAAATAGCTTGCCTGTTTGTTTATTTTTGAAAAATAAAAATATTATGTTTATTTTATTTTTAGAATAAGTCAGAAAAGCAGATTTAGAAAACTAAGTGCAGCAATTAAAACCCTCATGAAATTTTTTTTTAAAACAAATAAGTGTGACAAAAAGCACAAATGTTACAATGAACATTATTAGCTGACAGAATGCACAAATACAAAACATTAATATTTCTATTATATTTAGTAGATAGATAATTGTAAAAATTAAAAAAAAACAACATTTTATTACAATAATCTTTTTTTTAATGGCTTAATTTTTACTAAAATTGAATTAACATGTCTCACTTGTATGTTTATTTATCATATTTATCAAATGATTGTAAATTTAAAAAAAAAAAATTAAATAGCAATTTTTATTATGGTGTGGTTTAGGTTTTTTTTTATTGATGATTTATCAAACTTTTAAATTTACATGACTAGTATGGCAATTAATTTTATATTAATTTTGTAATATATTCTTCCTGTTTAAATAGTTGTGTAGGATGGTAATTTTTCTCTAGATAAACAAGTCTGAAAGAGATTATCTATTTATATTCCAATGTACCATTAAGCGAATTTGTACGTGGAGCCAATTCCATTCATTGCCTGGAATTCTACAATATATGTAAAATATTTCCACATTTTATTTTAAAAATGTAAATTATAATTTTATATTCTTCTTAATGATAAAATGCGTAAAATGAGCTGGACCTCAGCAAATTTTAGCTGATATGATTTCTAAATATATAATCATATGGCTAATTGTTCAGAAGGCATATGATGTTCTAGACCACAAGAGGGATTGATCAAACAGAATTTTTAATTTTATTCAGCTGACAATCTGTCATTCTATTACCGCAATATCACTAAAATATATAAGAAAATGTCTAAGAAAGTATTGCTCATATTTATTATCAATTACTTAATGCAGGGGTGGGCAATTGTTTTGGCTTGGGGGCCACAGAGGTTGGCAGAGGACCGCATCGGGGGCCACTTTGTGGAAGCAAAGGTTAGTGGAGGGCCGCACCTTTTTTCATGACACAATAAACATACTGCTTTATTCCCTGTAATACCAAAGAAATATTTGTTTGTCCATTCTTCATTAAACACATGACATTCATCACTGATTTTACATTTTTTCAGAGGGTTCATGGTTTCATTATAGTTGGAAATGTATATATTTGCTAATGCAAAAACAAAATTGAAATTAACCAGATCAACTGGAAAAGCACTGCACATCATATCTACACTGCGCATGTGGATTGACGTGGCCATCATAGTGGAAAATATGAGATGAATCTTCAGTCACGCACAAAAAGGAAATCTCAGCTCAAGGCAGATTTTTCTGACTGTCTTGGAGGGCCGCATAAAACCTCTTAGCGGGCCGCATGTGGCCCCCAGGCCACTATTTGCCCACCTCTGAGTCTTAATGTATTGTATGATAATAAGAAATTTAATTATGCAAATTAATTAACCAAATAAAAATAAATCAAAAAATAGGAAAAAGCCAATTAAATGGAATCTCTATGTACAATCAGCCAATTTTGATGCTTAAATATCAATCTCTGGATTGTGTGATAAAGACAGAATAGTGTTTGGATAAATATGATTTAGACAAAACCTTTTTAAGTACTATATCAGTTGTTTCCCAACTACTACCCATCATTATCAATTCCAAGTCTATTAAAAAAAAAACATTAACCACCTCCTTTTTTTAAAATCTGCTTTTCTAATATATGATTCATAATTTTTCTAATGAAAACATGGTCATTAAATTTCATTTATTTCACCTGCTTTAATTTTTCTTAAATGTCCAAGATTCCAATTTTTTAACTGGATATAATAACAACAAAACATTTAACCACTCTACCACTGCACTAAACAATATAGGGCAGGGGTGTCCAACAAGTCGATCGTGATCCACCAGTTGATTGCAAAGTCATTTTTGATTGATCGCGACGCCAATCTGGCAAGAGTTGTCGGGTAATGAATGAAACAAATTAAGTCAAGATTTAAGTTTTTTTTGTTATTTTTGTTTTTGTTCTAAATTTTTCTTCAATTCTAGATAGGTGAAGTCCACTAAGCCGTATCAATTGAAAATAATATTTTTAATCTTGATTTAATGTAGCTAATTTGAATTAATAAATATGTTGCTTTAATTCCCACCAAACATGAGTTTGAGTTTTTTGGCCTGTTAAATATTTATTTTTTACTAGGTAGATATATAAAAATATTATGTATTTCACACCTCCCTCCACATAGACTATGCCTATGACAACAAGTTGATCGCAACATATTTTTAAAATAAAAAGTAATCTTATGAACAAAAAAGTTGGCCACCCCTGATATAGGGCATCTAATCTTTCAGTTTCTGTCATTCATCATCAACCTAATGACCTATTCATTTGTGCTAAGTTCGAACCTTATTTTTAAATGGTTAACACTCTTAAAATTAGGTGTAAAACCCACTAACATGGCATCTAAATAGCATTATATATTTTCATACGAAAGAACACTATAATTAGATAGGATTAATAAAATTATAGTGTATTATTATCGCAGAATATTTTTAAAAAATATTTACTATATAGAATAATATTAAAAATCAATTGGTTAATAATTTTGTTATTGTAAATTCTTATGTGGTTATATAATCCACCCTATCTTATAATGTATATAGGGGTGGCACGATTTAAAATATATTAAAAGTTATATTTAAAATGTTAAAAGTTGTTCGTTAAAAATATGTTAAAAGGTTTTCATTTAAAAATATGTTAAAAGGTTTGTTTTCTTAAAATATGTTTTAAAAAGAGTTTTCTTATTTAGTAATTAAAATAAAAGTTTTGGTCAAGAAATTAAAATAGATATGTTGTAAACAAGAATTTATTTTAACTGCTGCACCTGTGGTAGGTAAAATAAAACTCACCTTTTAAAATCTAACTAATTGAAAGTTAAAAATGTTTGCAACAGAAGGTCATACAGAAAAAGCATTGAACCAGCACTATTTTGATAGCCTAAAGGAATTGTAGGGCTTCAGAAATCTAGCAATAGATTGAAAATAAAATTTATGTAATTTTGTATGAGTAAAGCAAATTCTTAAATTAATGGGTTCTGAGGCGATATAGATTCCTATAATGTAAGTGCTTATAGAGCAAATCATATAAATACCCTATATTTTAAACTCAGGATTGTCAATAGCCATTTTATGAAAGCAGTTGCAGCCAAAATCCATGTCAGTTGTAATTTCTAAAATGTCCAGCTAAAATGGGCATTTCTTTGCTGTTATTCCACAGGGGAGAATGGAGATTTCTCTCATCCAATGCCGTAAGAATTAGCATGCCACTAGAAGACTCAAAGCCTAACAGAATGGGAAAGATGATGCCACCAGCCGCCTAGTCAAGCTCATCAAACCTACAGATCAAGCACTCCCAGTCCAGATAAATGATAACTGGTAAAATTTACTATCAAAACCGCAGAGCTCTATGTAATTCTTATATAAATATATAACAAACTAAATCCAAGTTAGCTGACTCTCCTTAAAAATATTTAAATGTAACTTAATTAATTGTAACCAAATCTAACTATAATTTTAATCCGTTTTAATATTCAAAATAATAATGTATAAAGGTTATCAAAATTAATATTTCTAAAAAGTTATAATGACCTGCCTATTTGTAATTTCTTTTCACTAAGTAAGTAAATTCTCATTTTCTAATTTAAATTATATCACTGCGGTTATGTTTATATTTCTTTTGTTTATTTTAATTAAATGTTTATTGTATTTCATATGCTAATACTTCAAAACAGCGAGCATTTAATTTTAATATATTTTCAAGAAGATATTATTTAAATATCTTCACGTAATTGTTTTATAGCATCATCTTTCTGCGCACTGTTTCAAAATTCTATTTTTATAAGATAATAACGATTCTCCTTGTGCTCATTATTAATTATGATTTAAAATGTGAAAAGCTTAAATTGATAGTTATAAGTATATTTGCCAGTTAAGTTATTCCCTAAGTCCAGATAAATATACTTTCCCTCCTTGAAATATTGATTATAAAGTAAACAAATAGATTGAACATGATAGATGTTATTAATATTCCTGTCAGTAGCGTATATATATTATCATGCTACACAAGGGTTGGCTTCGATTGATAGAACTAATAAGCTATTGCTCTTGTATTTCATAATATTAATTATAATATTCTTTGCTTGGCGGTTGAGATCCCTTATTAATTAAATATTTTCTAGTTTTGCTGCTATGCATATTATGTATATTAAGATGGAGCCACGGTAAAACCAGCACATCTCTCATAGGGTAGTGCAGTAGCAAAGCTTGAGTTAAGGCCAGGTTAGTACATAAGACCCCCGATACTTCTGAACAAAATGTTCCTTTCATTTGCAGCATAATGATCGGTCCCAGGGTACCAGCATTTGGCGCAAGAACCATTGAGTTACTCATCCATCCGCAGAGTGACTTTTCTTATTGTCATTTACCTATGCCATAGGCATTGGTAAAATCTTGTGCAGCCAACTCTACCTCCTTAATATATCACTTTCAGCAGTGAATATCTGAAGATTTTCTTGAAGGCCAGGGTCAATCTAAACATATTTGAGCTGGTTTAAATGCTCATGCTTAATATAAATATTTGTAATAATAAATGAATTATTAGTTTCAATCACGGCTTAGTATAATTACTTATCTATATAATGGCCATAAGTTAAATAGGAGCTGGCATAACTTTATTCATAGACATAACGTAGTGATTCTTTATATATTCTCTGTAATTAAATTCCTAAGATGAGAATCTGTTAAACTCATCTGTTATAAAACGTTTGTTTTTGCTTGTATAAAAACATCCATAAATTAATCTGTAAGAAGAGAGTTTATCATTTATTAATCCAAATGCCTGTGTGCATTTTTCATACGCTATAAAATTCTATATATGCGTTATTTTGATTTATGATTTACTATTATAATAAATATAGTTAAATTAATCTAGTCATTCTCCGTCTCAATATTCAATCCAATTCAAATTATTGATAATGTTCATTTATAAATGTATGCATTAATAAAGTTTCCATTAGTTAAGTATAATTAGATTAATTAATAGTGTTTTAACCTAGAGTCTTATTGCTTCACCCTGACCTATGTCACCGCGAATAAAATGGTATACTATGTGTAACTTCAAGGTGGTTGTTCATAGGATTTTGAGTCTTGGAGAACTAGCATGTGAGTTGAAGTGTGGTCAGATTCGGGATCACACTCCTGGTCTGGTCAGCTTTGGTCTCTATGCCTGGACTCTAGATTCTGTTATGCAAATGTACAAACTTGACCGGTACAATATAAAAAATGGAATTGATAAATTTATTAATTAAAATACATTTGTCTGTACATTTATTGTATAAAAAGCAACATTGTTAATTTCAAATAAAATAATTAACTTATATATATATATTGTAACAATATTTATAAATTAATATAATATGTATTTGTAATTATTAAATTAATATAAAAGATATGTATTTGTAACTATAATTTGTAACTATTTTAATATGTCACATTTGTAACCATAATAAATATTTAGATAGGGGAAATTATTAATTATTAGATATATGCCTATCCAATCTGTACCATTTGTAACTATATTAATTCATCATCATTGCTCGCAGTTATTAAGTATTACCATTCGTATATATTGAGCAATCACTTGCAAATATTAAGCGTCCGCAAAATAATAGGTAAACTAGAATGTTGATATTTAGGTATTTAAGGATTATGCTTGAGAATAACCAAATTTTGATAATTATAGTTCAACATAGAAAGCTAAAATTGTGTTGTGTCCATGAATTTAGATCATCCTCATCAAAGATGGATATCATGTTATTAGTTAAAAATGTTTCAAATAATACTATATAAAAGTTATGATCGCCATCAATCATCATTAATAAATTATAATCATTAAATTTAATGTTTAGCGTAATGAATATATTTTAGTAAATAGGGGTTTATAGAAAATTGAATATTATGCAAAGAGATTCATGATGATCAATCATCACCATTAGTATTATTAAATCCCAGTATGAAATAGGATAATTTTAATAGATGCCTATAAGTTTATAAAGATGAATTTATTGTTGTGAGTTTATTGATAAGCCATGGCTGGTATCACCATCACTATTATAATCATTATTATGATATCACTATTATTATCATTATTATGATATTATTATCATCATCATCATTATTACCTTTATTGTGATAAATAATCTAGTTAAATGGCCATCAATATCAATAATGGTCTTCACATGCTTGTTTGGAAGCCATTAATTGGATTATACATGTCTGTTCATCAATATACGCTAATGAGCTAGCAATGTCTATAAGAATCTTTGATCTATAGTATAAACTTTGGTAATATTGGGATCTTGTAATTTTATCAATATAGATAAAATGTAAGAATGTCATTTTTGTTCAATAGTCATCCAAGTCATGTGTAATAAATATGTACTGAATGAGTTTGAACTCAAGTACACTATAAATAGATACTTATCTAGATTGAAAACAATCTAGTGGCGCTCATGGGAAAACACATGTACTTAGCTAAACTGAATAAAGAGTGATATCATCCCTTTCCAACTTCATAATATTAGTTTTATAAAATATATTTTTTATAAGTTGTCATGAATAGTACCCGTGTGTGCATATGACCATGAATGGTCTTATATATTTGGAAAGAAGAATAGGAAGGATTCTTTGTTAGAAGAACCTAGTATTGGAGATAAGCATAAGGCACTCCAGGAATCTCACAGTGGGTACTTTTATTCAGTTGCTATATTTAATATTATTTTTATTAGATGACAATGGCCAGTATGTTTTATTGTTCAAATGACTGCCCCAATATATAAATAAATACCAAGAATCTTTAATGCTGATATTTTCAAGTGGCACAGTGATTCTATAATTTCTTTATCTATGCTATGATGAATTAATATAGTTACAAATGGTACAGATTGGATAGGCATATATCTAATAATTAATAATTTCCCCTATCTAAATATTTATTATGGTTACAAATGTGACATATTAAAATAGTTACAAATTATAGTTACAAATACATATCTTTTATATTAATTTAATAATTACAAATACATATTATATTAAATTATAAATATTGTTACAATATATATATTTCTAGGGAAGTGCTGACTTAAACTATTGATAGATCCGACTGTCAGATATAAAATTGGAGATGTTTACTGGCTAAAACATTTAATAACAAGTATTTTTAGTATTTAATCTTTCCCATTTTCAAATAAAATAGTATGAAACCTTTACATAAAATAAAAAATTTGTGGTCAATAATGCTTAAAATTTTGGAATAGCTGATAATGGGTAATGCCTTGAAATGTTTTGTGAGACTTGTATTAATATTTGTTTACAATTCAGAAGTTGGCTATCATAAGCAGTAGTATATCATCCAATATTTCAGATATTTTAATGCTTTGATTCATAAGTTTCAAATCTTTAATGTATTAAAGAATATAAATGATTATATATATATATCTTAATTTCAATATAAACCTTTACATTACATATATATGTTAGTTAACGTAGGTAAAAAAAATTACAAAATTACTACAAGAAAAGACTTCTGCAGCATCTATACAAATAGGAATAGCAAAAGAAAAGATATTAGTATCAGGCTTGAAGACAAAGTTTTTGCATTTTCCTGCTCTTATTTTACTGTCTGTAGTTAGATACTCGCTCATATAACTTGGATAACTGTTAAGGACTGCTATGAGATGGCTTCCTGGAAAACAACCTAAAATTGTTTGCAAATTCTCAGCTACTGAAAAAATATAAAGATTTCACCCAGAAAAATGACTTCTGTATCATTCGTATAATCAAAACTAAAAAGTAGCAGCATCTTTGCCATTAAATTTTATTGTTAAAAAACTTGCATAAATGTTATTAAAAAATTAAAAAAATGAATTTTTTTTTTTTAGATTATAGATACTAAAATTTTGAATCACTTTTTACTTGAGAGCAATCTTTTACCAAAAACATTTTAAAATATGAACCTGCTCTCACAACAATTTTAAATTGAAATAGTCATTACATCAGGTCTAAACAAATATCCATGGAAATTTTTACTATGTATTTAAATAAATTTACATCTATTAAATTAGTACCATTCTTTCAAACAAATATAAATTTTAGATATTAGAATTTTCAGAAAGGTTGCCTTCGTAATCAGAGATTTAATTTAACATTAATAATTATGTGAACATGTTACTGAATCATGATGATTCTTTTAACTTAGAAAAATCATCAATACATTTGAATAATCAAATATTTGACTGGTATATATTACAACAGTACAGAAAATAGGGATTAAAAAAGGAGAATCTGAAGTTACAATGTCCAACAATTAGGGAGCCATTTGTAACAATACACCACATTAGGGCAGAATTATAAGGAGGTGCGAACCCATAATTATCCCAAATGAACAAAATATAAAATTAAATATAAAAAGAATGAGCAGAGAGATCGGCACAGAACTGACTATAAGTTCACCAGCATTACACAAAAGTAATAATCATTTTATGAATGATCAACAATAATAAATAAATCAACAGTCAGTCTTAACTTAGGGCAGAAATACAAACAGTAATTATCTGGATCAACATACTTAGGTGCCACTCCCTCAAACTATAACAATATGTCAAATAATGCTGAGACACTAAAAATATCCTGACCATCATCAATGCTCTGGCCACTTAGAACCATTAATGTACTGGCCAACTATAAATTTCTAAAGAAATAATAAATATTATGAAGTGTAATGCATGGTCTTTAAAGGATATCCCTTTTATGCCAACCAGGATTATCATCATCTGGATGTCCTAATACATAAACCCCTACCCCTTATAATTGTTATGCACAAATCTAACTCAGGAAGCAAGAACTCTATAAACTTACTGAGCAAAAGATAAATAAATAAAGCAGTTTATTATAAATCATTTCAAATAATTCCTATATTTACCCTATTATAAGCAAATAGTTTTATTGGGATCATTAAAAACTATTCTAGATCATTAAGCTATCATGAAATAAAGTCACATTCACTGTAATTTATGAAACAACAGCTGGATAAAGAAATTAAGACTAAAAATATATATTTTTAAAACATTTAATAACTAATTCATTAACAATAAACAAAAAAAATTACATGATAGTATGAAATTTTAAACATTCATTTTATCAAAAAATATATTTTCATAAAAATTATAATCAATCAGTTGATTTCTATTCATAATTTAACTTTCAATTAATTAAGTTATTTCTTTAAAATAACTAAGGATTGGAAAAACAATATTTTGACAATCAAAGATAACAATCTTTGATTTAGCTTAATTAACCTTTTGTCAAGATTTTAGGAGGGAAAAATAATGTTTCACAAAAAAAAAAAAAATTAAGTTCCACAAAATTTTCTAAAAAAAAGTTTCCAATTTGAAGACTTTAACTTAATGAAACTATTTAAAATTATCAATTTTTACAAAAAAAATTATCGATTTTTTATATATATATTTTTTGTTACTATTAATAAAAATTCAGTGTGCATACCCACAAAAAATATCTTTAACTATGGTTTTATTTTTTTTTCTATGGAGTCCTTCCCAATTATAATTTCCAGTTGAGTTTTCTTCTTGAAGACTGCTACACATAAACATGATTAATTTATCTTTCTGATATGCAATATTTTATTTCCAGATAAGTCAAAAACTTGAATTAATATTATAAAATTCTTGGCATTCCTTTCTAATTAAAAAAATTTTCTTGCAAAAAAATCAGTTAATCGCACTGATTTCATTTTTTGCATGGAAGAAATATAAAAAGAAAAACAATTCAAAAAATAAAATTTACAAAAATATTAAAATCTTAATTTTTTTTTAAAAATCCCTTAAACATAAAACTTTATCTTACGTAAAAGGTTAAAATTAATATTTATTAAATAATTTACAAAAAAGGGCGAGAATATTTTCTCTTAGTATATTTTTATAGTTTAAATTAAAACTACTAATTAATTATAATTCGTCAAGAGAAAGAAAAAAGACAACTTGTTTACATTATTTTATAAATTTCTCTCCTCTCTACAATCCATTTATAACTTATTAAAATATTCCCATATTAAACTCATATTATTATTTAACAAATTTAATGTTTGAGAATTTTCATACTATCACTTTGGGACTTAAAAATATTTAGTTAAATGAAGACCCATTAAAAAAATATGCATGAGAAAATTAAATTTTCCCCCATTAATTAAATAACTCTAAACTAAATCTGATAAACATCCTGTCACCTATCTAATTATTTTTAATGCAACTATGTATCCAACTGGTTACAATATATTGATATACCAAAGTAAAACATCATGTGAAAACTGCTTACCATAAAAAAAAAACATGAATAATTAATTTTATGATACTAATTCATGTAAGCATGATTAATGAATAATCATCTAACAATGGTCCTACCAGACTACTAGACTAATTCCTGGATATTGTCATTTTATCAGTAAAAAATACTGAAATATCTATATTCTTCAAGCTAATTGTTCAAAATTTTCAAATACCCTAAGGTAAAAATGATTTCAGAATGGATAAATCAGAAATAAGCTTGAAGAAATGACACTTGGTGTGTGTGTGTGTGTGTGTGTGTGTGTGTGTGTGTGTGTGTAAGAGTGTGTAATTTATACATGCACAAAATAATTTTGTTAAGTTTTCTAGATTCCATTCTTCAAATGATTATCACTTTTAATTTATTACTCAATGCACAATTTGTTTTCTGTACATGAAGTATTACATGAATCTAAGTGGAATATTGTCAGTCTTCTCAAGGTTTATGTGCAAGTCAGCTCTTTCTTATTCAAACTCAATCTTTTTTTTTTAATATTAATATATCTTTACTCTCAGATCAGCCTTTTAATCGTTTTATCACTGACATAAATAATTAAAGTGAGATCAAATCCTCCTTTCTTGATTTCTTTTACAATTTCTTAGTCTTTCAAGTTTACCTTGTTAATTTTATACATTTTTCGATGTATGCTATTTCATCATGTTAGAGTATATAGGCACTTTAATAAATGCATATCCTTTCACAAAAAAATAACAATGAATACAAGAGCAAACTTCTAGATAAACTTGAATATTATAATAGTTATATGGTACATATAAATGGTTTTTAATAAGTAACAATAATGACTGTCTAGCATCACCATTTCATTTTCCAAAAGATTCAAACAACTCTTAGCAATACATCCTAATGATTTACCATATATAATTCATTAGAATTCAGTGGTCTAAATATTGACATGAACTATCATCAATATATTAACATTTGGTCATGGTATTCCTTTCAATGACAAGTTATTTCATCTGTTTTTGGAGAAATTATAACTATATAAAGATATGGTTTGAATTAGTTTGACATCTGTAATTCAAAATGCATAATGTCTGCTTCTAAAAACATGTCTAATTTATTTCCTCTTTGCAATTATCTCAATACTAGCAACAACTTATGACTTTCTCGGTTTTCTTATAGAATTCCATTTTTATATTTTTTCTGCTATTTAATTCCTAAATATATATATCTAATCATCATATTTTTCCTTAACTTTATCCAATCATTTTCTTTTTAAATGAATATCTCAAATGAATCTTATGATTTTTTTCTTATTAATAGTGCAAACTATGTTTTTAACAAATTATACTTCAAGCAAAACATACATTGGTTTCTTTCAATTGTTAGGAAAATACTTTTTTATGGATTAAAAGACTCATTAGTAATTATAGATCCTACTTCTTTTTATTCCCTCATTATTATCTTTCTAAATTTAAATGTTCTGTCAACAAAAAAGATTATTTTCTACCTATCTTCACAGACTTAATTCCAAAATGGTGGCCATTTCATTTTTCTGTTTGATTGACTTGCAACAAATTCCTTTTTTTTTTTAAAACAAAAAAAAAAAAGATCATGTAATGCAGTAGAGCAAACACTATATCTGTGACCAAGAATTCAATTTAGAAATAAAGTAGAGAAATTTCATGGTTTTTTTTTTTTCAGTTAGCCAGCCCAGAAAATCTGCCTATTTATAGCTGACAGTAAATGTTCTAGGATAATCTAAGATAATCATATGTATGGCCATAAGTTAACTATAAAAACAAATAAACAATACTGTTTTATCAAAAATTGATGATTTATTATTTCAAAATTATTTTTTCAAAAAATTATTTCATTATAATTACCATAAATACAAAACAAAAAAAAAAAATTGAAAAACTAATTGGTTAATTGTGGAAACTACTGTCTGTTCATTTAAATTGACACATGTACTTAATAACATACAAATACAGCTCATAGCTTGTCATTTACTTCAATTTCTTTTTTTTTAATATCTAAAATGCATTATAACAATGAATTTGATGGGATATAAAATATCTTCCACCATTTATTTTACTTTTTTTTTCTAGAAACGATCTAAACAAATAATATACAATATGAGCATAAACAACACTGCCTTAATCCCTTACTTCTAAACTTGAAATAATTTTGTCTCACAATCGAAAAAAAGAGAAAATTTTTGCTTTCAAAAATGTAGCTGTTTCAAAAGATAAGAAAATTTTTCTTTTTTTTTTATATTGTATTTTTTTGTTTGTTTGTCATATTGGTAACAGATATCTAACCCCCTGCCTCAAATATTTCAGTGTGCATTTGTATTTATTTAAATCACTGAAAAAGGATAAACACTGAGATGATCTTTAATTTTCATAATAATTGATTTTTTTTGATTTAGTAAGCAACAAATGAAGATTTTTTAAAAAAAAATGTTTTGAACTTTATTTTTTACCTTTACTTTTCTTTCAATGCTTTCTGACTTCTCTCATGAAAATTTCTGAATAAATTTCACAAATTGAATTATAATGTTTTTTATCTTCTCTCACCAGTGAAAAATTAATGAATAGCAAGGTTTAATTAATTCCAATAATATTTCTTCCTTAATCAGCTAATAGAATCTTCAAGCTACCATTCAAATATGCAAAAATGTTCTTTAGCTTACATCTATGTTTCCATGTTTCCAATCAATCTATTCTTAAAAAGCTCTCAACACTAATGTCTAATGCATTAAATAGCTATCCTTACTCTTAATTATTTCAATTTTCTTCCCACAATATTTTATCAATTATCCTCATTCGTTGTTCGGTATGGACATGGAATTGTCAACATACTACATCAGTCCATATTTATAAAAAAAATTGATGTTTTATTCTTTCACTTCCATTCAAGATCTAATTGATGTATACATGGCACAATCCGTATGAAACTCTAAATAATATTGTTATATTGCATTCACAAAATTTTCTTTGATGTAATTAAATTTGTTATTATCAAATGCTTATGCTTTCATTTCTTCAACACAATTTTTAACAATATCTGGATTAAGAGTAAGAAATTAAAATATTCTAAAATCTTTGCACAATGTTATTAAAATTTGTTGACCAGTCATCCACTAAAATATCAGCTATAGTTATATCATTTAATCTTTTATCAACTACTTGAATTCTCTTAACTATGGCTTTTATAACCTCTATCACTTTTACAACTTTCGTTTTCTCTTGCATTACTCCAAAGGCTTATTTATCATTACATATTAATATAAGAAAGCATTTAATTACTTAAAATAATGGATAAAAACAATATATATACACACCATAGCACTTCACAATGATAATGGTTTAGGAACCTAACCGTTGCCATCAAACATATATACCACTAAGTGAATTATAACTTTTAAAAAATAATTTTTCGGTAAAGGAATATTGAAAATTTATAAAAGCTCTGATGAATTATTTCAAAATTATTTTCCAGAAAATGAAATCATTATATTACTATTATATTAAAAGAGACACACACAAAAAAAGAAAAATCAATTGCTTATACATTTACATATATAAATTGTGCACATAATTAATGATAGGTATTTGCATTTCCAAACAATAATTTATTAATGTTATATTTGAGAACAGTCTAATATTTATTATATTTACTTTGATAGGGGGAAAATGATATGCATCATATTTCTGTAAACACATGGATGCTATCATATATATACAATTTTATTTAAATTTTATAATTTAATAAACCCATTAGTAAAATATCAATTTAAAAAATTATCAACCAAAATTTGTAATGTAAAAATAACATTAAAAATTCTTAAATGCTGGTTGTTGTTTTTTTAATTTTTATTATATGAATATATTTTTTCTCTGCTTCTATTGCTTGGTTCTTCATATTATATTAAATTTATAGCAACATAATGCAAAGAATTCGCCATTTACTGATGCTTTCTTTGATTCAGAATCAGTCCTGTAGAAATATTATTTTTGCACTATTCTATCATTTTTTGAATCGTTTTTCTAATCAATCAGTCACATATGATTGACAATATTTTTGCATACGAATAGTTATTTTAATTAAAGCAATATACATATAATCATCATCAACATCAATTTTAACCATTATGGATCCACTATAAGATGGTATCTAAATTCAATCCATCTTTCGTCGATCTCTAGATTCTCTTCACATCACACTGACATCCTTTCTTATTTCATCCATCTATCTCACATGTGGTCTCTTTCTAGATCTTTTACAATATCTTCGAATCCAGTTTAAGATTTCAACTGTCCATCTATTATCATTTCTTCCAGCAATATGTCCCAGCCCAATTCTACTTCAGTCTCTTAATTCTTTCAATGATTTCAGTAACACTTGTTTGTTTTTGTTACTCCTAACATGGAAATCTCCATACTTTTTTGAGTAGACTGAAATTTCTGATCACTCTTTTGTTAAGTGTCCAAGTCTCAGATCCGTAAGTAAAAAATTATAACATGCACAGGCATTTTCCTTTTAATATTAAATTACTTCTACTAAAAGCGCTCCAACCAAGTTTAATTCTATGATTAATTTCATCTAATATATTTCCATCTGTAATAATAATATGACCAAGATATTTGAAGTTAACTTCTAACTCATTATTATCAATCTTTATTTTCTTATTTTAAGAAAATCCACTGAACATTACTTTAGCCTATTAATATTTTTTATTAATCATTCGTTACACTAGAGGCTATCCAGAAATATTATTCATTACTTTAGTCTTTTTAACATTTACCTTGAATCCTACTTTCTTACTTTCATCAGATAATTCTTGCAATATTTACAAAAACAACGACATCATCTGCAAAATCTAAATGACTTAAATAATTTCCATTTATTTTTATTAGCTGTAGAAAAGTTTGCTATTAATTGAAAGGAGACCCTTTGATTTCTCTTGAATGCCTTAAAGGAACCGAGCAGAGCAAATTCCTAATGTCCACTCCATATGTTCTTGTCATTACTGTGATTATTCATATAGTATATGGACATGGATGAACTGGCTTTTTATATCTGAGTTTAATATGAAGAAACAAACATGATCTTTCTTCTCACTTGCCAGAAAGAATGAATGTGTGTGTGGATGAAAATTTTCTTCTAATAGATGTATACACTCATGATAGACAAAAATAAATCATGGCCCCTATTCCCAGGAGGCTGTAAAGTCCCCAGCCAATGCAGCAGTTGGTGGCTGAAGGCAGAGGGTGCTAAGAATCCCGATTGGGGACCCCGGCTGCCATTTGATGACTTTTTATTTAGTTATGTAAAATTGCAGATCACTTTCAAGTGAAGAAAGATTGCAAGAATTGAAAGAACTGTCTTATATTAAATTGGACATTATTGGATTTTGAGAAGTTAGAAGAAAAAGTGAAGAGACAATTGATTTAAGAAGTGAATATACACTCTAATACAAAGTCATAAATATTGGAAGTACAAGTGGAGTAGGATTCATTACAAATAAAAAATGGAAGAATAACATTGTAGAGATTGATGGTGTATCAGACAGAGTGGCAAGATTAGTTATTCAATTTAATAACAGATAGTTCAGGTTTATGCCCCAACAAGTTCTCATAATGATGAAGTAGTAGATTTTTATGTGGATGTACAAAAGGCTTTTACTCAGACTAAACAACATGAGAAATCAGACTTGTGGAGTGTATAAAAAAAAAAAAATTATATTATGAATTCTTTTTTTGAGAAAAATATTAAAAGGAAATGGACATGGAAGCATCCAAATGAAGGTACAGCAGAATTGGATTATATTTTGACTAACAGAAAATAAATATTTCAAGATTGTAATGTTCTTAATAAATTGAATACAGGAAGTGATCATCGATTAGTAAGATGTAAGATACCTGTTAAAGTAAAACTAGAAAGACAAAAACTATTAAGAAAAACAATATTTCCAGTTAATATTCCTAATCTTCAGAAACATTCTAATGAATTTAAGTTAGAACTTGCAAATCGGTTTCAAATATTAATAGATTTTGAATGATTCAGATCTGAATAAAATTAAGAAAATAACTGATACACTTTTAAAACCTGCAACAAAGATAGCTGGTAGAACAAGGTAGAATTGATCAATAAAATTTCTACTGAAAGGAGAAAATTAATGAAAAAAAAAAGAAATACAAAGATATATAAAAATGCTTAAAAAGGATTGAATAACTCAAATTTTGTAAAATGGTACAAAAAGAGTTGATAATGATATAAGAAAGTATAATTGTGAACTAGCAAGGAAGGCTTTAGAAGAAAATGAAAGTCTCAAGGATGTAAAACATTTTGGTATTGGTAGGAAACATATCAGCAATAAAAAAAAAAAAAAAAAAGATGGAACTATTATTAAAAAGAGAGATGACATCATGAAATGAGTAGAATTCTATTAAGAATTATATAGTAATAAAGAACAAGTGCTTCCTATGTCTATTATATCTTCTGAATTGCCCAGAATTCTAAATGAAGAAGTGAGACATGCAATTAAGTTTATGAAAAAAGGAAAAGGTCCAGGTAATGATGAAATTATAATCAATACATTAAAAAGCAAGTGAAGAAATAGAAAAAAATTTTGACAGAGTTATATACCAAATGTCTAAATGATAAAGATGTACCAAATGATGGGAAGAATGCAGTATTAATATTAATATTTAAAAAAAATGATAGATATTAGAAATTACAGATCTATCAGCCTTTTATCAGTTTTATACAAAATTTTTACCAAGATAATTACAACTCATCTATCAAGAACATTGGTTTTCAGTGAACCAAAAGAACAAGCTGAATTTAAGTGGTCTTAGTACAGTAAATCATATCTAATTATTGTGAGAAGTTATAGAAAGAACCAATGAATATGAGTTGTCTTTATGCTTTGGATTTGTCAATTATGAAAAGGCATTTGATTCTATAAGCATTTCTTCAGTAATAAAAGCATTGGATCATCAAGGTATAGACCCAGGACATAGTCATATTCTGAAGAATACTGTATTTCTAAAAATACAACAGAAACAATTAGATTACATAATGATACTAGGAAGGTAAACATTGTGAAAGGTGTAAGACAGGATTCCATATCTCCAAAACTTTTTACAGCAGTGCAACAAGAAGTATTTTTTGGACTAAAATGGAAGCTAAAGGAATAAAAGTAAATGGAGATTATTTAAATCATTTAGATTTTGCAGGTGTTGTAGTTGTTTTTGCAAATAATGCTTGAGCTTCAGGAAATATTGCAAGAGTTATTAGATGAAAGTAAGCAAGTAGGAAAAAAGGTAAATGTTTAAAAGACTACAGTAATGTTCAATGGATTTTCTCAAAAGATGAAAATAAAGATTGAGTATAATGAGTTAGAAGAAGTTGACAACTACAAATACCTTGGTCAGATTATTATTACAGATGGAAACATAATGGATGAAATTAATCATAGAATTAAACTTGTTTGGAATGCTTTTGGTAGAAATAACTTAATACTAAAAGAAAATATGCCTATGTGTTTGAAAAGGAAGGTTTTTAAATAAATGTATTTTACCAATTCTTACTTATGGATCTGAGACTTGCATGCTTAATGGAGCAGCAATACAAAGACTTCAGACCACTCAGAGATGTATTGAGAGATGCATGTTAGGAGTAACAAGAGATTGAAAATGTAATATATGGCTAAGAGAACAAACTGGTGTTACTGACATCGTTGAAAGAATTAAAAGACTGAAGTGGAGTTGGGCTGGACATATTGCTAGAAGAGATGATAATAGATGGATAATTGAAATCATAAGCTGAATTCCAAGAGAATGTAAAAGACCCAGAAAGAGACCATGTGTGAGATGGATGGATGAAATAAGAAAGTGTGCAGGCATGATATGGAGAAGAGAGGCTAGAGATCGGACATGAAGTGAACTTGGAGAGACCATCCTACGGTGGATTGATAATGGTTTGCCATGATTATTTTTAATCCCTTAGCTTCCCATTTTAATCCACAAAATCCTTCTTGCAAAACTGCTATAAAAAGTTTTGGAGATATGGAGTCACCTTTTTAAAATATCAATACTGCATTCTTCTAATCATTTCGAACATCTTTATCATTTAAACATTTGGTATATAACTTTGCCAGAAAATTTTTTATTGACTTCTTTTAAGATATCGATTATAATTCCATCATTACTTGGAATTTCCCCCTTTTTCATAAAATTAATTGCACATCACTATTTAAAATCCTGGGCAATTCAGAAGATATAGTAGTTGTAGGAGGTACTTTTCTTTGTTCTTTATTGCTATACAATTCTTGATACAACTCTTCTACATATTTCATAATGTCATCGCTCTTTTTAATAATAGTTTCATCTTTTTTTCTTATTGCAGAAATAAGTTTCATACTAATATCAAAGTATTTTACATTATTGAGACTTATTCTTTTCTATAACTTACATTACTAATTCACAAATATACTTTCTTATATCATTATCAATTCTTTTTTGCACCATTTTACAAAATTTGATAACCAATGTTTCATAATGCATCATTTTTATAAAATATATTCCTTCTTTCCTTCATAAATTGTAATCTCTAGAAATTTTACTTGGCAATTGCTACTTTTTTGAACCAGATACTTTTGTTGTAGTTTTTAAAGTGTATCAGTTATCTTTCTACTGAATTCATTCAAAATATACTTTCTTATATCATTATCAATTCTTTTTTGCACCATTTTACAAAATTTGATAACCAATGTTTCATAATGCATCATTTTTATAAAATATATTCCTTCTTTCCTTCATAAATTGTAACCTCTAGAAATTTTACTTGGCAATTGCTACTTTTTTGAACCAGATACTTTTGTTGTAGTTTTTAAAGTGTATCAGTTATCTTTCTACTGAATTCATTCAAATCTAAATCATGTTCAAAATCTGTTAATATTTGAAAATGATTTGCACAAGTTCTAATTTAAATTCATTGAAATGTTTCTGAAGGTTAGGAATATCAAATATGAACATTGTTTTTCTTAATAATTTTTGTCTTTCTAGTTTTGCAATAACATGTATCTTACATCTCACTAAATCGATGATGTGTTGAATTTATTAAGGACATTGCAATCTTGAAATGCATATTTCATGTTAGTCAACATGTAATCCAATTCTGTAGTATCTTCATTTGGATGCTTCTACTGAAAAAAAGAATTCATAATAGTTTTTTTCTTTTTCTGAAAACCCAAGTCTATGTTGTGTTTTCCAGAAGGTTTGTGATGATGGTGTTCTAGTTGTATTTTTATATTGGACTATTTCCATCATCGAATATATGTATTGAATGTCTTTAGAAAAATTTAACTTCATATAAATATTCCAAATACATACAGCTATTAGTAGCAGCACATCAAACAGGTTAGTATATGCACAATGTTTCGAGAAGTATTATTCTTCCCTCTTCTTCAGCTGTTGGTGGTCTGAGCAATGACAGTACTAGCATGGTTTATGAACCTGGACCATTAGATTCTTGAGTATTGAATTTTAAGGTAACGCTCTAACCAACTGAGCCATCCTGCCAAAGGCAACAGTCTAGTAATTTCATATATTTATCTATGAGGTTCCTCCTGATTTCTCAATTTTTTCCTAAGAGCAAAGATGATTAGGGTCCAGGTTCGAATCCCATGCTAGTACTGTGATTGGTCAGGCCAGCAATACCTGAAAATGAGGGGAGAATAATACCTCTTGTAATGTCTAACCTGCTTCATGTACTATTACTAACAGTTGAATGTATTGGGAATATTTAAATAAAGTTAATTTTTTCTAAAAACATTCAATACACATTAGATGATGGAAATAATCCAATATAAAAATACAAGTCTATGTCCTCTCTCTTATTTCTATCACCCTAACTTTATATCTTTCAATTATTTACCAATTCTAACATTAAAATCTCCCATGAAAATTTTAAAATGTTGTTTGACCTGATCAAAAGCTTTTTGTACATCCATATAAAAATCCTCTTCTGCTTCATCGCAATGAGACATTGGGACATAACCTGAATTATCTCCATTTGATATCTTTATGAAGTTGAATAATTAATATTGCCACTATGTCCGATATACTATCAATCTCCACAAAATTGTTCTTTCACTTTTTGAGCCTTTGTAGTATAATACATATCCATTTTTTAAATCAAGAATCTCATCTCTTCTAACTTCACAAAGTCCAATAATTTAATATTAGATAGTTCTTACCAATTTTTTCAATTTTCCTTCACTTGAAAGTGATCTGCACTTGTAATTAAATAAAATATCGTGGCAGTCTGGGTCCACAATTAGGAGATTCTTAGCACCGTCTTCCTTCGACTGCCAATTGTACCTTAGCTGGCGACTTTACAACCTCTTGAGAATAGTTATGATTTATTTTTATCTATAAATATCAGAAAAAAATTCATTCACACACAATCAATCTGCCTTCAAAACTCAATTGATATTTCACTTAAGAGCTATCAGGAAACTGAAAATTAAGACCATGATATTTCTTGATCTTAAACTCAAAACTCAGCATGCTAGCTATGCATGTTGGTGGGCAACCCATGTTTGTATACTATACGAATAATTACATAGTAATAAACAGCTGCAATGATAAGAACATATGGAATGGATATTAGGAAAGTACCCTGCTTAATTTCTTTAAGGTCTCCAAGAGGAATCAAAGAGTCCCCCCCCCTCCTACTTTCAGTTAACAGTAAATTCCTTTCTGCAGCCTTAACTGTAAATTCCTTTCTGCAGCCATACACATATTAATATATATAAACACATGTTCTGGTAATTAAATTTTCAAAAATTAGAATATAGTATATATGGAATCATCTTACAAGTTTCCAAAAATATTTCTATAATTTCATTGCTAATAAATTCCTTTCCATTTTTTTATTATCTGAGAATAAAGAAGTCTTATTATCAAAAAATTGTCAATTGAAATTATTCAGAATCAAAAGAAAAACTTCTTGATTCTTAACCACCCTTTTTTCTCTATGTAATGGGTTAAATATCTTAAATTAGGAAAAAAAAAACTTTCAACTTAATGAATTAAGACATTAAATTGAATTAAATAAAAAATTTCAAAGAAAAGAAAATCAGTTTGATAGGCAAAAAAAATATGCTTGTATCTAATCACTATAATTAATGATTAAAAAATTTTAAACATGTAATTACTGTGATATTAAAATTATATATATGTAAGATGAATAGAAAACTTTAAAATGTTGAAAATCTTTCATATAAAACTATAATTAAGAATCTTTTAAAAAACCCTCATTCTATAAAATCCATGTGGGATCCCTTTCATATGTAAACTGTTTAACAGAATGTTTTGAATTGTATACTACAAGCTGTAGTTTATATGTATTTTATCATAAAAATAAACTATTACTATAAAGACCAGAATATAGACAGATAGTTATATTATTTAAAAGCTAACACCTGAAGTGGCAAATCTTTTAAGCGCATGGGCAAAAAATTTACAAATAATATCTGAGATATTACTGACATATTAAAAATTAATGGAAAATTCATTATTACTTAATTTTATTGAGATAATTTTAAATTTCTTATAATAATTTTTCAATAAATTACATGATCATAATGTCAAAAAATTATAACTTTTAATCAATCTATAAATTATAACTAAACTGAAATAACAAATGACTCGATATAAAACTTAATTTAATATTATCATCATTAAATCAATTTTCATTCTAAAGAGAACCTTCTCAAGTTGCCAGGTGATAAATTTTAAAAATGGCATTTTGAAGATTCTATTTAGAACAAAAATCAATTTGCTGATGATTATGTTAACTTTTATATCAATGAATTGTATATTATTTCGATTTAGTTATAATTCAACGATTGATTAAGAATACATAAATTTTTGGATGAAATGTTTGCTGTTTTACATTAGATGCTAAATACTTTATACCAGAATCATATTTTATCACTTTTAATAGTTCTCATAGTGAACTAGATTAATCTGTCATTCTATTTTTGAGTCTTTCTTATAAAATTAATTTCTGAAAATAAGAATTCACATGCAAAGGCAAAGTGAAAAATTAATGTAGTTATCTCTATTGTTTTTTAAACACATGAAGCTTCTAAAAATAGCATTCCCAACTCTTTAATATTTCTTTTCAATATATATATTTACTACATCCAATAGCCAATTATTTTCAACAATTTTGAAGTCATTTCTCAAAAATCAAATTTTTGTTTCCAGAATTCAAAATCAATGAATTGAAATTCTATATCATATAAACAGAACATAATCACTAATTTCAGAATCCAATTTACACCAGAAGTAGATGAGCTGGAAAATAAACATTAAAATAATAATCCTAATAATAACACAATTAAAACAAAAAACATTCTAGCAATAAAAATTGGGGGGGGGGGGGGGATGCAATAGCCCAGAATTTTTTTTCCTTATCAAGAAGATTCATATAAGTTTAAAACTAGTTAATTCATTTAAGGAATAATTGTGAAAACACAAAGATGATGGCAAATAGAAATAGATGGATTTTTCTCACAATAAAGAATGTGCTATTTAAAGAGCATGAAATCAATCAAATTTTAAATCCTTTCATAAAATAACAGAAGTATCTCAAAGACATTATTTCCATTGGAAAGAAATGGCAACATATAGAATACACAAGAGCTACAATTAGAAATAATGTTGAAGTATCATAGTAAAATATCAACAAAATAATAAAATAGACCAGTCAACTTTTCAATATGTGAACATATTTGTCAAGTGGTTTGTATAATCATTGCAAAATTCATTTCTAAAGTAGTTTCTTTCCCTCTCCTTGTTTCTTTTTTTTATTTTTTGAACTTTGGTTATTTATTATTATTATTATTAATTTGGGAAATAATAATAATGAGTAAAAATATCCCAAACAATAATTTTAAAATGTTTACATTTATTTATTTAGAGTACGGTGTCAACACTTCAAAATTTAATACCAACAATTCTTAACCAATCAAGAGCAGACTCCTCCAAGCTTTCTGGCCTTCAATACTCACAGTCTGGAAAGTATAAATCCCCACTTATGCAACATATAATGACATCTACTCTGACCTGTTCTGCTTCTGTTAATCTTTGACCAGATTTCTTGGAAGAGAGTAGGGTCAGTTATTAGAATATGATCATTTATATTGGAATTATTCCAGTCATGTGTCCCCATTCTGTTAATGTCCAATATGGGTAACTGCTGAGAATTACCAACAAGTCAAAAAAGGCTGCCTTGATTTTAGCCTGATACTTGGGCACTGTTCATAATGAGATTGATTGAATGATTTTATAACTCAAAAAGCTTGTTGAATTCATTGATAGTTGTTAAACTCAGATTAGCCGGAAGGATTTTTGAAAGTACAGGTTATCATTCTACTGGTATGGATTTAAGAGTGCCAGAAAGTCACAGAGTAATGTGCTAGTCCAGAGATTCTAAATTTACATGTCAGCATTAATCAAAACTCCATGCGATGCCTGCAAGCTTGGGGATATTATTCTCAGGGTAAGTTTCTTTTTTATATCAGTAATATGGGGTTTAAAGAAAAGAGATTGATCCAATTTATTTCCAGAGTATTTTGGATGTGATTGATTATGCTTAAATAATTTCAATGTATAGTATATGGATGGAGTGTTTTTCCTATTTTTAAATACCATTCCTGTGGGGGGTTTTTTCTTTACCCTCTCAACTGCCTTTATCCTCTAAGAACTAGTTATGATTTAATTAATAAACATATAGTCAATTACTTGATAATCTATACAATGTTCTAATGCTAAAGTGACAGGTCAGCATAAAAATTCCAGTGCTAAATTATGTAAGTAAAAAAAAAAAAATCATATAGTTAGTTGCTCAGGAGATCATGTGATATCCCTGTATCAAAATGGCAAAACCTTTAGCTCTTGAATTTACTATTCTTCCAAAGTTAAAATTCACAGGACCAAAAAATAACTAGTGATAATAATGAAATCATGAGATATTTATTCATACCATTTACAACTTTCTTAAAACACTTCATCAAAACTATTTTTTATATCAAAACTTTTAACAATTTCGACTGTCCTGCAGTCATCGTCAGACCTCTTTACAATCCTACTAAAAATCCAACTAAAAACCTATAGAAACTTCAAAAGATTGTCAATTATAATAAATAAATAAAAAATATTTATTTAGTCAACTAAATAGAATTGAGATTATTTTACAAATATAGAAGTTAACAATTGACTTCAAATGGCTACATATTGACAATGTATACAAAATAAAAAAGTTGATAAAATAATAGTAATAAACACTGGGGTCAAAATAATATATTGGATGAAATTTAATGAGAAAAAAAATTTTTTTGTTTGTCCAATTTATTTGAATAAAATAGTTTCATAAATTTGTAATAAAACATTATTTACTCCTAAATGTTAAAGCATAAGAACGTTTTTGAATGCTTCTTTAGGCACAATTTGCATTAATTTGTATTATTGAAATTAATTTTAAAGGATTCTAATTATTCTTTAATATATTTGAATATGAATTTTTATATGTTTTCTTAAAAATGAATCATTGTGAAAATTGTCACTAGCATCATAAACACATGGAATGTTTAATTTAATAAGTCCAATTTAGAAAAAACTTATAAATATGTATTAAACAGTGTTTATTTTTAATTAAAAAAAAAAAAAAAGGACTTGATAGCCAACATGACAATATATATATTAACGTTAAACCATCACTGCTTAATTTTAATTTCGAACACGAATTTCAAAGTTTTCGTAATTTCAATTTAATATACCTAGTCAGCAAGGCAACATAATTCTTATCTCATTATCTTTTTTCCTATTGTAAATACCTTTCATTTTATTTTTGTTACTCTCTTAACTGTTTTTTTAACAGTTACATAATAGCTTTATATTCTAAAGACGAGCTCAATCCAGTTTTTATTCATTGACAACCCCCCCTTTTTTTGTAATCTTTTCATCGCCCACCATTTTCAATTCTTAAAAAATATATTACTAATTAAGCATGTATATTAGTTTGAAGAAAAGATACTACTTACTTTATATTTTTCTTCAATATACATAAATCTATATACAGAATTAGAACTTTAACAACCAAGACATCAGAAAACATTACTGAACTTTAAAGTAATTACAATACTTGGTCTTCCGGTTGTAACTTCAGTCAAGGACAATTTGACCTCAAACAATCATTTCCTCCAATGTAAGATTTGACTGTTTATTAATGAAACTTAATTATAATATATATATACACAATAATCTATATAAAAAAATTATAGTGATACATTTTTTTTTAATATACCGCCAAAAAAAAAAAAAAAGAGTACATAAAGTATAAGTTTTAATCGGGCTAATGTTTATTTTATAAGGTATCAAATTGAATTTAATGAGAAAGAAAATAATCACAAATAAAGTAAAGTAATATAATAAATAATTTTAGATAATAATCGATAAATTATACACAATACACCTAATAAAAGCGAAAAATGTAACATAAACAGGTAGTTTCCAATAACGTTTAAAAAAAGTTTTCCAAAAATTTGATTTAAATATTTTAATTCCTTACTTTAAAAAATTTCTTTAACAGTCAGTCAAACCAATATATATTTAATTCAAATAAATAAGTAATTAATTTTTTAAAAAATGTGTAAGTGTTCACTGCCATAACAAGAAATTCTAAAATTCCTTTAGATATAAGGTGTAAAAGTTATTTACAACAAAAATATCATTTACCAACTAGTGAACTTGATATATTCGAAAGTATTGTCATTTACTTCATTACCGTACACGTATTTTTATTTTTCAAATCTAATCCTTAAAAACTCATTAAGTTATCAAAAAAAAAAAAAAAACATTTTACTAAATTAAAGTTTAACTGTTAACAACCAATCTATTTAACTTCATACAGCGTAGCCATTTAGTTAAGTACGGGTAAAAAAAAATAACCTACCGCTTTCCATATTTTCTTTTCAGGTGGAGATTTAATAAGCCAGCCATCGTGCACAATCTCCATGCTACCCATGAAGACCCGAACTTTAGCTTTTTTCCATGAAGGTAAACCATTCAACAAGGAACGAACACTAGAGCGATACCAATTTCCTTCTGTACTTCTATTAGGTGATCGAGTTGAAATGTGGGCTTCCTGCATCGTAATGTCATCTGACAAACGTTCATCTGATTGGCTGGAATGTAAACACCACAGGGGCATCTTTGAGCCTCGGATTGGACCAAACTATAGTTTCAGCGAATAGTAATATTTTTTAAATGTATGGTTTGGAAAGCTGAACAAGATGGCGTAGATCATAATCTGAGACGCGGAAACAACAGAAGTCTCCACTGCCTTAGGAAAAACTAGTGATTTCATCGAGATGATCCAATTTCGGGATTACGTATGCCAATTTTAATAATAAAAAAAATTACTGTAATAAATGTTCTTATATGATTTACTTGATTCTGTCGTCATTAATCCAAGATAATATGAAAAAGATAATATCTTTCTAGATATAATCCAGCCCTTGGGAAATTTCTGGTGAATTAACATGTCTTTCAAATCTGAATAGTTTTTAAACTTTGGTAAAACTTGCTTATAACAAATCATCAAGTTTAAAGGGTTTTAGCTTTGAAAATTCATTACTTTGTTCAAATGTATCAACATCTCGTCGGTAACATTAAAGTTATAATCAGTTTTAAAATTTCGGGGATATTCCAGTAGTAAGATTGTTTGCCTGCGAATTTCTTAATTGTCATCTGACCGACGAAATTCCAATGGTTCTAACAATAGAATCGAAACTTGCTCCACCTACGTTTATGCACCTGTAAATTTCAACAGGTAAGACTGCTTTTTTTTCTCTGCAATTTTGCCTCAAGTTCCCCCTGATCCCCCCCTTTGAAAAAATACTAATAAATTACTTAGCAAAAATAAACCTGCGATTTTTTTTAATAATTTGATAAAAGTTTTTTTTTTAAAAAAAAAAAATAGTATAAACTAATAGTATTCTTTTAATTGTAAAATAAAACCTTAAATTCGGAAAGTCTGACTACTACTGTGTACTAATTCTAATGATTAACGTATTTAATGACTCATGCTTAAAATAACAAGATATTTATATGAAAGGAATGTTATAATTTGTTGTGTCTCCCTCCACTTATCTCCAATATCTGTCTTTTTTTTTTTATTTAAATTGGTAAGAATTATTTTATGTATTATGGAAGTTGTAACGATTTGAAAGATGATTTGCGTTGACTGGAATAACGTAGTCATTGTTATGGAGATAGTTTTATGTAAGCAACAATATTCAAATTATTTAAGAAATAATGTCAGAATAGTTATTTTTTTTTATTAATGGATTATTTTAAAATTGATATCCAAGTATGTTTTATTCGAATAGATTGTGATGTATGGATCTTTTGAAATTTAGAGCTTAATATTATTAGGCTTATAATGTAACGCTAATTCGTAGTTATATAGAACTATATTTCGTACGTTATATAGCTTAGTATTTTTATTTATTCACTTTATACATTTTTTATCGCTTAATTTAAGTTTCGTAAGCCATTTTCATTCTTAATCTAAAAGAAATGATAAATCTGTTTGTGTATTTTTTTAAAAAAAGTAGTTTGGTATTAGTTAAGTAAATACTATAGCTTTTTTGTTTTGTTTTGAATGTTTTATAAGAAAAAAACGTTTAACGTAGAGAATTGACGTTTTTCCATTTGACTAACTAAACATCAAGTGTTATATAGTTTGTATCTGCATGTTTATTGTTTTTATGTTTAATTTTAAATAAAACTGCCTACCTTTCGTAAAATTGTCTAGAGTTTATTCATTCTCATATTTTATTTCACTCGCTCTATGCAATATTTTTCGTGTTTATTATAGTCCTATATAGTAGAAATATTCGTTTCTATTCTTATTTTCAGTTGTTTCTTAACCAACATTACATTCGTTGTTTTTATATTGTATCACTGTCCTATTTCATTCTTTTTTTTTTTAATTAGTGTTCTGTTGTTTTTTTTACTACGTTCTCGTACAATTTATCTTTTATAAATGTTATTTCTACATTGTACACAATGTTTTTTTAATAAATCTATTACAATTCTTTTTAACGTTTGAAATCATCTTTAATGATGTAAATGACTCATTATGATTTATGTTGCAATTATAATCCACAAACTACATCCAATAATATTGTTTGTTCATAGTATTTTATTATCAGTCATAGCTTATTCATATCATATTTATCTGCAGCACATTTCAGGTACTAAACAACAATTACCTTTTTTTAATTAATCATTTGTCATTTATGGATGGTTAACTAGATGAATTAGAAATAGTCTATCAAATAGACTGTAAAGAATAGTAATGAAATTATTTGAATTGGGTTAAGATCATAAATGCTGTGACTTAAGCATTAGTTTTAGGTTTTATCTTGTAGATGATGTAGAAGAAAAAATTGAATTTTATATATATAATTTGCTGATGACTAAGTTTTAAATTTATTTAAAATAGAACAATTGAGATAAACTAGTGTTTTGAGCAGATTAACAAGTGTCTTTCTTTGAAAATAATAAATTGCCTTATTTTATACAATCAGAAAAAATGTTGAACATAATTTTATGTTAGATGGGAATAAAGTACTTAATCATAATGTGCTGCCTATACATATTAGGATGTCTAATGGTCCTAGGTTTTTAATATAAACATGAAAAATGTGTTAATTCCATTGAATTAAATTAGATCTTTTTTTTTACAAAGTAAATGAATTGGTATCTTTCTGAAGGTTTATGATGAGGGTGTTTTAGTTGTATTTTAATATTGGACTATTTCCATCATCTAATATGAGTATTGAATGTCTTCAGAAAAATTTAACTTTATTTCAATATTCCAAATACATTCAACTGTTAGTTATAACATATCAAACAGGTTAGTATTTACACAAAGTTTCGAGGGTCATTATTTTTCCAGCCTATACATCCAATCACATCAGAAACACAAAACATGGAGTTGTACTATCACTATGGAATAGAGCAAAAGAAGTTTGTTCAGAAACCAGCAATTGGGAAAAAGAAAAGTTTTATATAGAACAAGCTCTTATGAAAAATGGTTATCCATCACCTTTTATTAAGAAAACCCTAAATAGGCAACAAAAAGAACCATCAAAAGAAAAAACAATTATTGGTACTGTAGTGTAACCTTACATTCCAAAAATAGCAGACAAATTAAGGAAAATCTGCAGTCAGTATAACATCAGAACAGCTTTCCAAAGCTATACCACATTATGAGTAATTCTAGCATCTATTTGTAGATGTTAGAAACTTGAAGTGCCGAAAAGAAAAAACTATATCTATGAAATACCATGTGAATGTGGATGAACATATATTGGTGAGCCCAGTCCTATTGAAAAGTGCTTGGAAGAAAGAACACAAACTGATGATTAAAAGAGATAAAACAGATATGTCTAAGATATCAGACCACATATGTTCAATTGCAAAAATATAAAAATATTGGATACAGAAGAAAAGGTCCAAAGAAGAAAATTTAAAGAAGCTGCTCACATGACAATGGCAAACAATCCCATAAGCCAACCTAGTGTGACTATACATAATGTATGGAAACTACTAATCAACTTTGTTCTTAGGAAAAAGTGGAGAAATCAGGAGGAACCTCATAGATAAATATATGAAATTTCTACTGATTGTTGCCTTTGGCAGGATGGCTCAGTTGGTTCATCAGAGTGTTACTCAAGAGTCTTAAGAGTCCAGGTTCATCCCATGCTAATATTGTCACTGGTCAGGCCAGCAACACCTGAAGAAGATGGGAGAATAATATTTCTTGTAATGTTATGCATATATTAATCTGTTTGATGTGCTATTACTAACAAATGGATATATTTGGAATATTTAAATAAAGTTAAATTTTTCTCAAGACATTCAATACTCATATTAGATGATGGAAATAGTCCAATATAAAAATACAACTAAATGAATTGGTATTAATAAAATTTAACAAATCCCTTAAATCTTTAGTCCATGTAATATGTGATAAAATAATTCTACTATATAGTGTTGTCTATAAGTTTGAGTAATCAGTGTACAAATAATATTGTGTTTAAAATCCCCAGCCCAAATCCATTTCTGGCTTTCAAATAATAAAATGCTAAATGTATAATATATTACTTTCAACTTTGAATTCTAATCTCATTTATAAAGGCAAAAGTCTAAAATTGATCCGGGATGGGGATTTAAATCCACTATTGTTTAGTAACCATTAATTATCCGAGCTACCATAGGTGGCCATAGAGACCTGTTCTTGTTTCTATTAGTAAAATATGTTATTGGGTGCAATCATTTATAAATAATTGTAGAACCATTTTCTTTGATCATTATATTGATTGTGTTAAGTTTTTTAAATTTTGAAGATAGATAATCCATTGTGAGCTTGCTTCTTTCTTTTATGTAAATAATATTACAAAAATGTTAATTTAAAAGAAATAATTATACATTATAGGAAATACATTGAGAACTGAATTCATCCAAATGTTGTGAATATAAGAAATATATGATCAGAAAATGTTATCTAGCAGGAGGTTTCTTATATAATATCAATTTAAAAAATTACTCTTGGCAATAATAATGAATTACCATAAAAATATAGAAAATTATTAATGTACAATAATTCAGATTTGGAATACACCAGTTAATCTAGAAGTAAAAAGACATATGGCTTTATTCTCAGGAGTTCATAAGAATTTGTGCATCAGACTGCAAGTGCCAGAATTGAACCTGGGACTCCCGATATTAATATTATTAAACATGTAGCTTTATTAATACAAAAAAGGAAAATATTAAATTGTAAATTTGTTAAACAAGTACATATCTTTTGAACATTCGTGCTACAAATAAGAGGCAGAATCTTTCAATATTATAACGAACTTTAGTTTCCACATTTTGAGGACATAATCTATTTTTTCACATTCATATACAATTCTATCTGTTGAATATTTTTTTTATTTTTGATTAAAAAAATTGATGTTTATAAATAATTTAAAGTTTATTTGTTTTCAAAAGAGGAAATATTTTTTTATATATTTTTTCCTTCAGAAAAGTATATGTTGATAGTAATAGTAAAATCAAATAGTGGTGCATTATTGTTGGGCAAATACAATTAATACTTGTTCTTTGGTATATATATTATTAGTTCTTCATTTTTCTTTAACTTAATAGTAGCTAATTTATCAAACAATTTTGAAAAAAGCCGTTTACTGTCCCCTGAGAATTCTTGATCTCCAGAAGTGATAAACATAAAATATCTTCTCAAAATATCACCTTTTTTGCTCCATTTTTGTTAACAGCTTCTAATATTTATTCCTTTATTATGGTTTCCATATTATTTTTCTGAAATCTTATCTTGAATCTAAGGTCTGTGAAAGAAAAATACAAAAATGTGTTTTCCAATGAAGTTGAAAATCTTTTCTCATTTAAAGATCTTATTTGATTACTTTTTTTTTCAACAAGAGTCCACAGATATGAATATAAGGATCATCTTGTGCAAACAGATATCACAAGCCTCTTATCGTTTTAGATTTTTTTGAGCACATATTACAATAAATGCCAATTTATCAACACAAATTATTGCATTTTTTTTTTCGTTTACACTCAATGTTTGTTTTATTTAAGTCTTTGTTAATTTTTATTTAAACAGATTCTATTTATATTATAACGATTACCTCAGACACCTAAAGAAGTGCAATATTAATTGCTTTTACTGATAAGCTATGGCAGAGAATGTAATGCAACCAAGAGCTACAATTCCAAAATGTATTGCATACAAAGAAAAGTTTGTTGGTAGAAGCATTGCAAAATGTCAAAAAAAAAGATATGCTTTGGGATCAAATATGTAGACATATTTGTATTTCACAGATTTCTTTCTTTCATTATCACAGATTCATTGTTAAATTTTCGCCATCTTATAATTAGACTAATCTTATTAGAATGAATGTTTGCTAATGATGATGAAAATGATTCGCTTATTAATGACAAACTATAGTTAAAGTTAATAGTTATATGTTAGATTATTTCCATAAGCAAAAAATAAGGTCGATTGAAGTACTGACTTATGTACTAATACATGCAGTTCAATGCATTTGGGAAAATGTCAATCAATTTTTTTCATATTCAATTTATAAAGCAAATAATTGTATATTTTCAATAGATAAATTTTAAAGTTAATAAGTAGTAAATTATATTTAGCAATATCATCCAAAGCAAATTAAAAGCAAATGCTTAAACATTATTCTGTGAGTCATTGTACAAGCATGAAAGTTCACACCATTATAATATTGTAGCATTATCATATCAAGTATGTTTCTATTTTTTTTATTATATACAAACAAGAACTTAATAAGCTCAATTAATTGTATTCTAAATATACATAAAATACATGTGAAATTGCTCAGCTTATACCTTTCAGAACAGCTATAAACATAAAGATAAGTGAGCATATGCTATATTTTAAATCTCTTCAGTTATAACCTTTCACACCACTCTCCACTCTATCTAATAACACTGATACATCTAAACAAATATATGCTGAAAAGATAAATAATCACCAATATACGTATTAGCATGAAATACGTATATTGGTGATTATTTATCTTTTCAGCATATATTTGTTTAGGTGTATCAGTGTTATTAGATAGAGTGGAGAGTGGTGGATGGTGTGAAAGTCTGTGCTCATATATCCTATATTACATATATGTAGACACAGGTATATATCAAGCCTGTCCTTCAGTTATTATAACCTTTGTATAATAATGCCATTGTTTAGATAAACATCATTGATTCTAGAAAAGAAAGAAAGGAAACCACTATATAAAATATTTTAATTGTAATATTACTATTTCCATTGTCTAATCTTAATTGTTAAATTTTTTTTTAGAAAAATTCAAACTTTATTTAAATTTTTCCAAATACATTTATCTGTTAGTAATAGCACATAAATTAGTATATAACACAACAATGGTCTACGAATCTGAGCTGTGACAGTACCAACGTGGGATCGAAGCTGGAAGCTTTAGGATGTTATAACTAACCAGACTGATCCAGTTCATTAGAAAATTATCTTAAATTCAGTATGTATGACTCTAAACATTTCAGGTTTGATATCCATGCTAGTACTGTCACTAATCAAACCAGCAACTCCTGACAAAGAATGGAGAATAATATTATTGAAATGTGTTATATACTAGTCTTTGTATTATTGTTAACATTAACATATTTGAAAAGTTTAAATAGTTTGAATTTTTCTACAGACATTTAACAATTAATATCAATTGGTGACAATAGTCTAATATATAATTGCAAATAAACTGCTGTCATTACAAACTTTTAGACAAACATTATATAAAGCAATTTTTAACTCTTTTTTTTTAATTTAAAATTTGATAAATGTAATGTTTTTTTATTCCTATGTTGATATTTACTGTTTTTATATTTTGTATTTCAGATTTTTTTCATCATAAATGTAAGGTCTTATTCAGAACTATAATATGAAACGAACATTAGAAGAACAGGCATGAGAGAACACCTTTGGCTTTGTTTGCAGTTTGACATGGATACATGGCAATGCCAAAACTGTTCATTTCATAACAAGGCAGAAGCTAAAAAATGTTTAGTGTGCAATAGCCCTCAGGGTACACCATTTTCTTTCTTGCCAAACAAAGGGGTCAAGTTTCCTAGTAAATTGGATCCTCTGATTATTTTGGACAATTCTCCTGAATCCAGTTGCCAACACAACCTGGTCAAGAAGAACTCTGAATGCGATTTTTGTTTCAAATCTGTTGCAAGAGGACCTCATTCCCCTCAAGGCACCTCCGTTCCTTCTTCTCCTTGCAAAAGCTTGGATAAAATATCCCGGAGGTCACCCTTACAGCTATTAAGGAGTAAAATGAAAGAAAGGAGCAGTAGTGCAGAAAGAGGAAATTCAGAGGATGAAGGATCTGAAAAAGAGAGCCCAATTTCTAATGGAAAACCTCCAGCTTTTGAATGGGTTTGTCGCAGATGTACTTTAGTGAATAAAATAAATGATACGTCATGTGCAATTTGTGAGACCCCTCGCAAATACAGTATGCCTATATCAATTGATACTAGTTCTTCTTCTGAGTGCAATATAGACTCTCCTCGAACACCGAGAAATGGTAGTCCATTATGTAGTGCTTCCACTTCACCTCAGTTACTTGATAGCCGACCAGTTACTCCATCTACACCAAAGACATCTATTATTGATTTAACTTCAAATCCTGAAGAAACATGGACATGTGGTCATTGCACTTTTACCTGTAACCCTACTTGGAGCAACACCTGTGATATATGTGATTCTTTTCGACCCATCTCAAATGAATTGCCTAGCAGCCCTATTGACTTAACGAAAGATAGTGTAAGATATAGTAACACTCTTTCATCAAAAATTCCCTTTTCATCTCCTCTGAGGCCAATAGTGGTTCCAGAAGTCAGTGACAGCTCCTCAAATACTTGGTTCTGTTTGAAATGTACTCTGTTAAATATTGATTCTCAAAGCATATGCCCAGCTTGTGGGTGTTCAAAATTACATAGCACAACAATGAGCAAATATCAGACACTAAAAAAGTCAGAATCATGGATTTGTAAAGTATGCACCTTAAAAAATCCAAATGCTGCCAATTTGTGCCAGGCTTGTGGAGTGAAAAAAGAAAGAAGACCCCGATATCTTAATCTGAATATCACTGACAAGGAGCCGTGGCATTGTGAAATTTGCACTTTGCAAAATGACAAGAATGCCTTAGCATGTCAAGGATGTTTCACATCCAAAGTTAGCCCTATCCTCTCTCCTCTTCACAATGGATTTGGTCAGCAAGAAAGTGAAGTAATGACCGAATTAAGGCGGACTGATGAAAAGGAGGCACGGGAACGTTGGGAAAATATTGTTGACTTTTGCCGCCAGGTAAATTTTATTAATAAGCAAAATGTCACTGATGTGGTAACCTTAATAGATTTATTTTAATTCTTATTTATAATTTCATATCTATAAGAAATTTTTATGTAGTTTTATATTTTATTTGGCAGTACAGTAAGTAAACAATCATGATCCATAATATGGGGGGCAGTTAATCATCAATAGTCAACTCATTAGCAGCAAAAAGAATAAATACAAAAATAAAACATGGGTGTACACAAATATGAATTGTACATCTGCATAAATATATTTGATTTTTCTAAACAGTACTTGGTACATATATGTGAGTTTATTAGGTTGGGAATTTAATCCATTGGTGCAACAAGTAAAGATATTGATGTGCGAGCGCATAATGATCTTAAATATTAATATCATAGTACATCTTTTTTTACAGTTAATTAAATATGATAGGGCTCGAAATAAGCAGATACTCAAAGTGAATAAGTATGTCTATATGGAATTTAATACATCATAATATCAACTTTTTTTAGCATAGTATTTCTTAACTGGTCTTGGTCCACAAATAAATTTGATCAGTTCTCAAAAATGTATATAACAGAAACATTAACAAAAATTTCATTATATTTTAAAATTATTATTTATTTATTATATACGTTAAAATTATTATATTTGTGAATTTTTACAAATTACACTTTCTAGAGTCACTTTAATAAATTTTCATATAATGTTCTCTCATATCAATCTATCAACCAAGTAAAAAATGAATCCACTTTACTTGACTCCAAGACCTAATGTAGGTAGCAGACTAATTATCAATATTTTATAGGAATGAATTGTTATATTAGTGGCAAGTTTAGTAAAGCCTTGATCTAACCATTTCAAAATTCAGATCACAATGTAGATTTTATATTAGTGGCAAGTTTAGTAAAGCCTTGATCTAACCATTTCAAAATTCAGATCACAATGTAGATTTAAATTTATCAATCAATATTATCAACAATATAAACAAATAACAATTATTAAATAGGTAGCGCTGAGGATATATCATTATATGTGAATATTATTAGAATCTTAGATTTTTTAGACTCATTTTAATACTTTTTCCAAATTAAGCTTATTTGTATCAATCATTAGCCAAATAAATAATGAATCTCTTTTTAATCTAGTCCCCGAAAATCTTATATGGATTAGTAAACTAATTATTGATATTACATAAGGGAAACATGATATTAAGGTTTGCTAAAATCGCCATTAATATAACATTTCACTCCTATGAAATATCAGTGACTAATCCGTTACCCTTATAAGATCTTGGTGATTGAATGAAAGTGAATTAATTTTTTTACTTGGTAAGTAGATTGACATGAAAAGTATTATTTAAAAGTTTAATAAACTGACACTAAAAAGTTTTGATTTGTAAAAGATTTTGATAGTATGTGACTATGAAGATTCTTACTTCAAAAATATTATTATATATTCTCAGAGTTATTGTTTGTTTACATAATTATTAAAATTAATAGAAATTATATACTGTACTTAATAGTTTAAAGTGTATAACCTGTTGTGTAAAGTGAAATCAAATACAGTATGCATTATGCTTATGTAAATTTCAATTTAATTTATAATATGAATTTTTACATCACTGGTTTGTGAAAAATGATTAGACTCCACCTGTCCAAACATGAAAATAAGACAAAGAAATACTGATCTAGCAGAAAATTGTGGCATTATTTAATAAGATGAAATTGATTATTTAATGTACATTTGTTAAATAATATTTTTTAAATCTGCCTTTTTTTAAATTTTAAGTTATGCATTTAATGATTAAATTTAGGACACAACTCTGAAATTAAGATGCTAGAATAAATTGTTTTAAGAGATGTCAAGAAATGCCAAATTAATATCAGGAGCTGAGTCCTGCATGTTTAATTCAATGGTAGAATAGCAAAAATCTAGAACTCGAGGTCCATAGATCATGGCTAGACTCTGTCATTTATTTCTTTTGAAATCCCAAGCAATAAATCAATCAATTATTATTAGTATCAGCAGCATGCAAGTTGTATTGCTTAATTGTAGGGCTGACTTTATTTTCTAGTTGCTTTACCTGCTTTCAGGCAGGGAACTTGATATCTGTATGTACAAATCATGTAAAATTTAAGTAGAATCAATTTTGAAAACCGGGAGATAATACTGGATCATCTTGACTGCCATCTATATAATGTACAATGACTGACCTTATGAGAAATGAATATAATAATTTCTGTAGTATATGCAGTGATTTATACAATTTTCATTACTATCCTTCGTAAAAAAATATTTGACTGGTTTATTGTTCAAATGTTTATAAGAAGTTTGAACTCCAATTGTGACAGAACCATGTATGGAACTTGAGTTTCAGAGCCTCCTACTCTATCACAGCACCAAGCTATGCAATTCAATTGTACTTTTATTGTGCGTTTTAGAAATGTATGAAAGTGTCAAGATTTTGTGCTTATTTTTACATTCAATCATTGCAATGTAGATGCACAAATGCCAGCAGGAATCGGAATCATTACCATTTAACAAAAACAAAAAATAGTTGTATGTTTGTTGATACTGAACTCAGATGTTGATGGATCCCATAGTTAGAAGGATATGGGAATTAATTACAAATAACCATTAAGCTACTCCCAACAAGAAGCTTCTGCTGCCATCTTGAAGGTTTGGATAGTCATTAAAGATTCTATATTGTATCGTATACAGTCTTTTTCATTTTTTCTCATTCTCTCCCTATTTGTTGTTTTTGTTTTTTATCTTAATATCTTTACTCACTTAGTTTGGTATAGGCGTAGTTATCATTAGCCTCACATGCTATCAATCATGAATCTCACCAACTAATAATAGGATTATGTATTTGTAGTAAATCTGAGATGTCAAAGATAGGTGTAATCTTTCTTTATCTTTTTATCTTATGTTAAAAATCTGTCTTTTTTGTTGTTGTTTCTTTTTATATATTTTTTCCTTTTTAAAGTCAGAATAAAAAGAGAAATGTATTTAGTGTACTTAAATAGGAAAAATGATTTATAATCCAATGATGAGTGTGAAAGGTAAATTATTCTCTCTACCACTACTATTATGTCATGAAAATAGTATTAGTAATCTATGTAGTATTTTTTCCTCTGGAAAACAGCTGCAGGAGGTACCCATTATCCATGTCTAGAATGGCTAGCATATGATGGACAAATTAGGTCAGTCAGATGAATATTGATGCTCTGACTATAAACAATAAAATATTAATGAAATATGAAGTCTGGCCAACAAAACAAGGCTCACATATTCTCTTGACCTGTTAGAATTAAATTAAGCCATTTGAAGGAAGAAACAAAATTTTAGCTATTAAATAATGAGTTGTTTGTATGAACCGTTGAAATATCAGATTCCTACGAGGATTTAGTAAACTAGACTTAGTCTAAAAGTAGTAGTTTGGAGCATTTTATGAGATCATCTGCTCTAAAAATATTTCACAAGATGTTTAAAAAAGCAAAGGTTTATTGATAAGATATAAGTATGATGGTAGCTAAATTCATAATAAATTTTTGTAATGGCACAATAATCCAAGCATATGCTTGTACATCAAACAGTTTTGGTGCTATCATTTATAAATATATTTTTTTCTTCGGAAAAGAATGAAATGCTAAGATCGAAGTAATAATAGAGGATGGTATTACTTATACATAACTTTAACACTGGAAAAAGAACTGAACATGAAGAAAGACTTTTAGAATTTGCTTCATAATATTAATGATAATTTATTAACCCATGATTTCAGCAGGATTATAAAAAGTGAACATAGAAATCAAATGCAAAGACAAAGAACATGAAAGATATAATACTAATTAGTAGATAGTAAATATCATTAGACTAGTATTGTATTTTTCAGACAATAAACAAATTTGAAAAGTTGGAATTGAATTTATTTTCAGAAACAAAAAAGATTTGATCACAGTCAGAAATATGAATTTAAAAAAAAGAACTACATTCAAGTGTTGCTTTCACAATAAAATTTCAGAATTCTGATTTATTCAAGCTCTATCCCCTCATTACTAAATCCATCATTTTATTTTTTTATTTTCTAGTTAAGACTGTAAGATTTATTAATAAAAAAATAAGATTGTAAAAATGTAATATTAAATAACATATATAATGAAATCATTAACACATCCTATGAATAATAACTATTTAGAAAATACTGTAGTCTAAAACCTACAAAATGTCTGTTTTATAATCCAAATGAAATATTTGTTTATAGGTTAGAACAGGGATACTCAACCTTTTTCTTTCCTGGGCCACATATATTTGTGCCAAGCAGGCCATGACAACCACTTGGTGACACGTAAAAAAAATGTCTGACTTCTCAATTCATGCATGCCACAGCTTGTGGATCACTTTACTATATCTTAGAATTAACATATTAATAAAATGCAAACCTTTTTATTTGATATAAACATTTATTTAAATATCAGTGTGATTTTTGATATTGAGATAAACTTTTAACAATTTTAGATAAATCTGGTTTATATGTGCTACATGCTACTCTTAATATATCAAGGTGTAAATCAGTATGTCTGTTTGCACATTCTTCACATATTTCGTTTTCGAATAAGATGATTCACAAAGATATATTGATGCAAACAATGTGAGCAACATTTATGCACACTTTTTGACAGTTTTATATTTTTCAGGCACTAATTTCCAAAATTCCATATACTCCTTTCCCTCCCTTTTCTCTTTAAAAATGGCTTTCAAATTTCTGTCATTTTTAAATTCAACAAATTCATTAAATAGCTTAACATAATCATAACCAAATGAAGCTAATTGGGTAATAGTTGCTATTTCTAAGTGCCAAGGATTTTCTATAAGCAAAAGACAATTCTTAATACTTCTTAAATCTTGAAATCTATTTTTAAATTCTTTCAATAAGGTATCTAAATAGTTTAAAATAATTACATAGGTTTCTGAAGAAATGTCAATACCATCTTGCTTAGCATTTGTCAATGTTGGAAAATGATGTATTATTTGGTTTTGTATATCTTGGTAATAAATATTTAGTTTTTCTTCAAAAACAAATACTTTATTTGTCATTTGTGAAATAATTTTATTTTCACCTTACAAACTAATATTAAGATCACAAAGTTGTTCTGTGATTTCACATAAAAAAGCTAAAAGACACCACCATCCATCACTGTTAAGCTCATTATAAGTTTTATAGTTTTCTTGTAAAAGTAAAATAATTTCATGATGTAATAATAAAAAGCAATTCAAAACTTTACCTCTGCTTAGCCATCAGATCAAAGTATGCAAAAGTACATCACCATAATTACTATTTATTTCTTCCAAAAGATTTTTAAATTTTCTGTGGTTTAATTCTCTGACTCGAATATAATTCACAATGTTTATGATGGTTTTCATTACAGCATCTACTTCTTTAATGAATATATGTGTCCCCAAGTTTTTTTGGTAAATTAAACAATAAAATGATAAAAGATTTGTTAGATTATATTTCTTTTTTAATAGGAAAACAAATCCCTTTTCGGATCCAATCATTGAAAGACATCCATCAGTGCACACAAAAAACCCTTTTTTTATTTCAGTATTATTATTATTCTCCAGAAAAGTACAAATACTATTGAGAAAATCACTACCTCTAGTTTGATTCTTCATAGGAAGACATTTCAAAAAATCTTCACAAATTGAATTCTGTTCCAAAATAGCACATTGTGATGTTTGCTGAAATGTCAGTATTAGAATGAACAGCCAAACTAAAATATTTGCAGTTTTTCAAATCTTCTATTATATTATCAAAAATATGTTTTGCAATATCTTCAATATGTCTAATGCAGGTAGAATCTGACAGTTGTAATTTCTTAATTTTTAATAATATTTGACTTTTATTATTAAATTTATCAAATAATATATTCGAAGCATTTAGGAAACATTCTTTCACAACATCAGCATCCGTAAACGGTTTCATATTTTTGTCAAGTATATAACAGTTTTCATATGATGCTTGTGTCACCATTGCTTCTTGTGAGATTGCCACTGACATAACATTTTGTTGTTGTTGCAATGATTTCTTGAAGAAAGCTTATTTTTCATTTCTTATTAAAGACCCATGAGCAAAAGTGTCATTAAACAATTTATGTTTCATATTGTAATGATGATCATATTATTTTTTTTTTTTAATGTGACACTTTCTCGATAGATCAAACATGTTCCTGAGCCTTTATTATTCAACACAACAAAATATTCCTCTTCCCAGTTGTCTTGAAACATTCTATTTTCATTTGATAATATTTGTTTGTTGCCTGAAGACATCATTATTATGTTTAAATTATAGTTTGATATAAAATACTATGCATCTATGTGTAATTCACATACAAAACTAAAATGTTTCACTTTGCTTTCAAAAAGAAGGACTATTGATCGAATTAAAGTTTCAAACGTCTGATTGGTCAATTATACAATCTGCAGTAAATATATTTGTCTTTTTAAAATTATATTTCTTTTAGTTTAATATCTAAAATGGAAATTTATAATTTGTCTGATTACAGAAAGGTTTTTAAAAAATAAATTTCTGTTTATAATTGATGATAATAATCTAACGTTGTCAAATTATAATAAATGCTTACCATCCTATTATAAATTCCAGAAGTAATTCATTGAATTCTCAATATGTTTTAGTATAAAAGTACATTTGTTGACTAAAATCTGAGAAACAAACAAGTGGGTTAAAAAAAAAAAAAAGCTTAGTAAATTATGTTTTCGTTTTCGAATTCAAAATATAGAAATACAACTGTCGAAATCATGGATTGGCATTGCCTTGCGGAGAAAAAAAACAATCGATCAGAATCTTGAAAAGACGGATTTACGTCATTATTATACCATTAAATTTAAATATTTACTGATTTTTTCCCTTGCAAAAAAAATATTGAAGGTGCTAAAATCGGCAAAATAATGCTAAAGATAGTGGATTGAGAGCGAGTACAAGTCATGAATGAAGATACTCAGGCATTTCTGGTACAGATTTGGCAGGTTCTTCAGATCTGTGAAATTTAAAAAAAAAGTATAACGTTAATAGTGCTCAATAAAAAATATCAATCGCACATGGTTATTCATTAATTAAGAAGAGTGTTGTCACATCTGTTGACCATCAGTCTATTGCTGGGCCACAGATAAAAGCTTGGCAGGCCGCATGCGACCCAGGGGACGCAGATAGAGTATCTCTAGGTTAGAACATTCTTTCTTAATTTTAATCTGAAAATTTGAATATGCTAAATTATGGTTTTACTTCGAAATTATTTCAATACTATTGCTTTATTGTTATATATTTTATTCACTTAGATATGGTTTAATATTACAAAAATCTCTTCTATCTTCATTGCAATTTTTTCCCTACATCTGTATGATTAAACAATGATGTGCGTAACAGAATAAATCAATAGAGGGCGTTTTCATGTCTATACTTATACTACATAAGGTGGGGTGATTGTGTTAGGAGAATTGTTGAGTATTATAGTGGCAAGAAATGGGATAGAAAAGTAGATGCATTAATAAAGAATAGGGAGTTGGAGAGATGGAGAACATTATGGAGAGTAAATAGGGTTTAAATATATATAGAAGTAAACAGAATATTGGGTGCGAGTTAATTTATGATAATAGCAAGGAAAGTAGTTTACTGGGTTTTTTTTTCTTAAAATAATTTATTTTATTGAAATAATTTTACAGGGTAGAATTATTTACACTAGCAATAATACATTTCTTATTACTCGTTTTATGGGAACTAGTATGAATGTTTCATTTGGTTGGGAGTTTGATGATTTGCCAAGTTTCCTTATACTGGTTTCCTGGTGCTAATTGTTCATCTCTAAGCTTGATTTTTTTGATTTTGGCAAGAATTTTGTTTTGCGGGTTAATGAAATGGCTGAAGATGTGATCACATCTAATTGTTCAGATAGCATAATTTAACATAATAGAAAGTCTTATTTTTGTGAAATTGCCTGCATTGATGATTTCTCGCAAATCAAATATTTTATTTTTGTCAAAGAGTATCCACTTGTTGATGAGGATTCTGTACATTCCAAGAACTGGACATCCAAAGAGATGTGGAAAAGTTTCATCTTCTCTGTTACACAGTTGGCAGATGGGGCTTATTTTAGAGTGTCCTCTCTTATGCACTAAGAAGGAGTTAGTAGGGAGAGCCGATAGATTGATTTTTAATACGAAAGTCCAAAAATTTGGCTTCTAGCCCCAGAAGTTGAATTGCTTTATTAATGAGTAATTAGATATGTTTAGAAATCCTGAGATACTCTTTTGAGTGCTGTTGACTAGGTGATATATTTCCCAGTATTTAAGCTTTGTATGGTTGGTGCTGTTAAGCAGATCATTAGTTTTAAGCAATGTGAGTATTTTGTTAGTCCATGTAGGGGTACTCTTAGGAGGGGGTTGATCAGTTGGAGGGATTGCCTCCTTAAATTTTTGCAGGGGAAACCACTCATGAAGCAGAACAATCAAATTATGGGCTTTTAGAATGTAGAAAGTGTAAATGGAGTGTAATAATAGACCATTGAGTTTCTTGGGTCTGCACATGTTCCTGAAGCTAATTAACACTGTTTTATTTCTCCAACAGAGGTTTGCACATAGGGAGTTTATTCTAGCCTGAAATTTTTTTGGTGGGGATTATTGGAAAATAGTATGTAATTTTAGGCATTATCAGCATGTTGAGCAAGGTTTCTTTCCCTTGGAGTGAAAGATATATGCTTTTTAGAGAGTCAATTAATTTCTTGATAGCTTCTAACAGTTCATTTTGAATACAGCATGTCATTTCCCTGGTTGATTTTTACTGTTTAAGGCTTGAACAGGATCTTTAGCAACAAGAGAATATATACATAAATGGAAAAATGTGGGTGATTTAGTCTGCAAGTTGTGTAAGGAAGGGATAGAAAATATTAAGCATCTGGTAATTGAATGTAAATGCCTGCAAGCAAAAAGGGTAAGTTGTGGAAGAATAAATATAAACAAAGTAATTATACAGAAAGTGGGTTCTTGTTTTTTATGCTGAGTTTGGGAAAAGATAAAAGGGATTTTGAAGTAAAGGCCACGGAGTTGACAAAGATTATGTTGTGGAAATGGGATGGAGTAGGATAAAGAAGAATATGGGAAAAACTTATGGTGGAAAATGGAAAGTGGTGGTAAAATGGCTAGCAGCTCTCTCTGGGCATAGTGGCTGAGAGATTCCTGACTGAAAAAGGAGAAGTCACAGTGCATCACATAATTTAATAAATATGATGTAGCAAGAATTGTATAGAAAGGAATGGCATTATCTGTTGGTAAAGGGGTGTTAGATTACTTAGAAAAAGTACAAAGAGAAGTAGGAAGATATGCATTAGTTGAAGATGTGTGGATAGTAAAGGAGACAGTTCAATGAGAAATGGGATTGTCAAGTTTTTATATGAGAGATGCAAAAAGCAAAATGAAAATGTTCAGTAGATTGCAATTTATGGTTAATAAGAGAACAGCTAAAATAGTATTTAATTGGGTTATGAGTAAAGGACAGGCAACAAGTTCAGTGAAAAAGGCAATACGGTATGCAGAAGATTATGGCAGTATACTTATACAAAAGATGGGAGGATTTTGTTTTTTTGTCTAAATTGTTTTGATAAAATCTTTTTAACACAATTTTCACCTTTTTAATTTCTGATCTATTTGAAACTTTGCATATATATTTATTCCTGGTGACATTTTTTTTTAGAATTTGCAAACAATTTTAGCAAAAAAAATTAGAAAAAAAATGAAAATTTTATATGATATTCAGTATGTTTTATGGTTGTATGCCATCTAATGGTGTTAAATTGTAACTAAACTTCTTAATAATTTTTAAAGAAATGCTTTATTTGCATAAATTTACTAAAAAATAAAATATATTTTTTAGCTTTCGTAATACTTGTAGAATTATGTGCCCCAAAATAAAGCATGGTATGCTAACATTGCTATTTCATGCTTTTATTTTTGGTCCCGTAATTTCAAGAATACTCCAAAAGCTGAAGAAATTTTTTTACTTTTTTGTGCATTTCTATGAATGAAATCTTTTCTTTAAAAAAATTTTTTTTATTTTTAAGAAGAGGTAGCTTCTTTCATAAATATGTTTCTTTAGAACATTATCAAATTTTATTGCCTTTTTGGCAAAAATTGATTGATAAATATTTATTTTTCTTTGTTTTAGAATTGATTCCAAGAATGAGGAATTTTTTAAATTACAATTTATAAATTCATAATTACACTACAATGTGATTTTATCAATATTTTCTGATTTTACATTATATTCACTTATTAATTATTTATAAGTTTTTTTGAATATGTTTGGTGGGTCATGTGAAAGTCTGTGCTAATATACCTTATATTTTAATAACTGGGTAAAATCAGAAATCTTATTTTTATTTCTTCTGTTAATTTTAAGCGATATTCTTTTTTTTTCCTAATTTGTTTTTTAAATATTAAACTTCTGTATATTTTGCTTTTATTTATTGATAAATATGTGCACAATTTGCTGGCAAAGTGAAATTATTATTAAAAAATTGATAAAACTTTTTATGTCTATATTCTAAATGATTGTTAAGTGTATTTACTGGTTTGTAATCCTAGAATTTTAGGAGGATACACATTGGAGGGGAATTTTATTCTTAGATAGTGCAATATCAAATTTTTTTTTTTAATTTATCATTAGCATTCAGAGCTATCTGGCATTTGAATTTGATTAAACCTGCATATATGTATATAGGCTATATTGTGTGATTTCAGTTTATAAATAATTTTATAATTAAATACTAATCTTTTAAACAAAATCAGAATTTGTTTGATTGTTTTCTATACACAAATGCTGTGATCATTTATGTAACAATGAAGTAAGCTTCATAGGACCATTTTCAATTGTAATCTTAATAGGCACAAACTTAGGGTCTTCATTTCTGGAGTTGTATTTATTATCTAAAATAGCGAGAACTCCTTATTTATTTGTTGGGGGGGGGGGATTGTTTATTTGCATATTATAAGAATTGGATGAGATAAATTGTTTTATTTTATTTTTAAACTTTTTTTTTTTTAATTTCAATGATGATATGTTTTACACCTCTAAAAGTATAAATAAATTCTGCATAGATATTTTTTATTTTACAAATATTAACAGAAATATTTTTTTTTTTGACAGCTATTAAATCCCATAATTTAATTAATGTGAACTTTATTTTAAAACTCTCAGTCATGACTACTATAATTTTACTATTGATTTACTCTTTTGCTTTAACATTTTCTAATATTCTTTATTTTTTTTCAAATTTAAGATTATCTTGAATTCTTTACTCTTTTGGCATAATTATCACATCATACGATTTACCAACTTTTGAATGTAATTTTTTCTAAATTTTTCTTTAGATTTTGAAAGAAAATATCATTTTTTTAAAAAAAAATTAACTTTTTTAAAAATATAATTTGTATTAGGAAAATGTTAAGTCCCAATATCATTGATGTCCCATTATTAATTATTCTCAAGTTCATATCCTGTATGCTAATCATTAACTTTATTATTTAATGACATGGATTGCAAAAGTTAACAGGCATGAGGTGGATTAAATTTTTATTATTTCAACTTTATATTGTGCATAAGGAATGTGAATTACATTACTAATGACACAGATGGAAAGGCTGTGATAAATATTGAGATAGTCTCTATTCTCATCAAGTGATCCTGAAGATAAAATGTGAGTATTCCCATATGTTGATATAGGGTCTGTAGTGTTCAAATTAGAAATATGTGATTCTATTCAAGAACAAAAAAAATAATTATATACTTTTCAAGAGGTATGATTTTTTTTTTCTCTTGAATAAAATTACTCATTTCTTGTTTGAATATTACAGTCACTATGTCAATTTATTTGGGAGAGGGAATTAATGTTATATCTATTTTGTGATACAGAAATTATTTCTCCGTGCTTTGATATGGTAACAACTTAATTTTTTACGCACTCGTATTCTGTTTGTAAACCAACTTTGTTATATTTATATTAATATTTATAAGAATGCCAAAATTCTGTAGTAATTGTAATAAATCAACATACTGATGTTAATTTCTCATATCTCGCATTATATGAGACAGTATGTAAATCATCCATGTTATCAATTTGAAAGCCATAATATAAATAAATTTTGTTTTTCTTTTTGCATGTCACTTACTCAAACTCATGTATCATTGAAGTCTTTGCTATGTAATCATATAAATTTGATTCATATTTATATAAATCTGTCATCATTCCATTTTGCTTAGACCTGGAAATGATGCCAAAATCTGCAGTCAAAATGTTATCATATGTAATTTATTTGTTTATACGTCATGATTCTAATCATCTTGGAATCTTTCTTGCTTTTATGAAAAAGATATTACATCAAGTGGTAATTGATTGGGATGTATTTTTCTCTAAAGACTATTTATTAAGTCAAATTTATAATGTAATGTTCCATAAGATGTTAGAAAAAATTGTTTAAATTGTAGCAAGCAATAGCAAACTTCCACCAACAATGATCAATTTATATCATTTGTAGTACTTTATACTCCAACTTGCCTTAAGGTAGAGAACTTAATCTGTATTTAAATTAATTCACTTATATTTTTATTAATAGTTAAGTTGTCTAAAAAAAAAAAAAAAAAAATCACAATAAATACATTTTTTTTTTTTTAATAGAACGGTGAACTTTTTGTTGATGACTCTTTTTTACCCTGTTCCAAAGCTCTGTATTATAACCCCAGTGAAAATTCAAATTCTGAAGTAGTGCAATGGCTCAGGCCACATGAAATTGTTTCAGAATTCCCTAATGATAGTCGAATTAGTTGGGCGATATTTCGAACCCCAATGCCTTCAGATATTTCTCAAGGTAAGTATGCATTATTTTTCACTTATTAAATTATTATTTTTTTAGTATTATACCAAGTCATATATCATATCTTAAGTTTTCTGTATTATATGACAATGCTCTCTATTTTCCATGCTTTTCAGGAATATTCATATATGTGATAGAATCATTGTTGTTTCAATTTTAATAAGGGCCAGTTATTGTAAAATATTTAAAATTATATATTTTCATTAATAATCCTAAAATAACTACTAAAACTAAACTTTTATAATTATTTATTTAGTTTTATCTTTGTAATATTGTTAAATCAAACAAATAAAAGAATAAAAAATTGTACATATGATAAATCTTTAAAAACCATTGTAATGAATGAATATTACTTCATCTCTTTAACTCATAATTTTATTGTTATGATATAGAGATAGCAGTATAAATGTTGATTTGAAAGTTAAAGATTCCTGTATCTATGCTGAGCAGAATAAAGTTTTTTTAAAGAAAAAAATGTATTTTGAATTGGAACTATTGTGTTAATCTGCTACATGAATACTCAGACATCTTATGATTATGTTCTTTATTACTTTTACAATGCTTCATATAATTACAACCCACTATTGATGGTTTCGATTGCCCCAGCAATCTTTTTCAGAACTATAACAAACACAATACAAATACATGAATACAAATATACACGAACATATAATTTTATATATATATATATTCTATCTTATAATCATTATTTATATATATCTCTGGATAATTATTACCTTTATATATATATATTATACATTTTAACCTTTTTTATATTTATCAATCAATACTTCCTATAATCATTTTTTTTTTTATTTCATTTTTTTTTTATTATTTTATTCTTATTATTTATTTATTTTTAATATGTAACTTTCATTATATATTCATAATTTTATATGTTACATTATTATTATTTATTCATTATATTAATATTCAATATCTATAATTTTCTTTAACCTATAATATTATTTTTTAACATATTTTATACCCACCTAATATTTTGAGATCTTAACTGCTAACTTCAAATTTTACAGTTATATTTAGTAGCTCCCTCTTTCTATTTTTTTTTTTTTTATATAATTACATCTATTCTTAATTTTAATTTGAGAAAGAAAAAAAAATTAACAAAAAAAAAAATATTAGTAGGGATTAAAAATAAGAATAGATTTAATTATATAAAAAATAAAAAGAGGGAGGCACTTGGTATAAAGTATCTGGGCATAGTTGCTGAGATATTCTTGACTTCGTTTAAGGAGAAGCCAAATACATCACATCACATGGTAGGGACTAATAATTTGTCAGAGCCATCAGAGAGAGTAATGGATGAGTACATGGAATTGATTAGGAATTTGAGTAAGATTAAAAGAAGAATAGGAATAGTTGGATTATTACCAAGATTTGACAAGAGGTATATGTTAGATAGGACATGTTCTATAAATGAGAGATTGAAAAAATTGTGCGAGAGAAATGGGGATGTGTGGGATTTTTTTATTGGAAAGAATGAGTTATATTGTAAAGATGGATTGCACTTAGGAAAACAAGGAAGTGAAGTTTTAGGGAGTCTGATTTATAAAGAATATAGTTTGGGAAACTTATAAAGGGGGATGAGGATTTAAATTGCAGTGTTATCAGAAAGAAAAAGAATGGATGGGATGTAAGAAATAAACAAAGGGTAGCTGATTTAGATATAAAGGTGGATGTGGAGAGGGAATGGGTCTGTAAAATTAATGGTAAGCAAGTTATTTATAAATGTAATGGAGAAGAAAGAGTCAAAAGAATTTATAAAAGAGTAGTTAGGAAAGAAGAAATTGTTAAAATTGGGTATTTGAATATGCAAAGTGGTAGGAGACCAGAAAAGTGGCTGGAATTAAACAAAGCAATTAAAAATGAAGAGCTTGAGGTATTAGCAGTAGTGGAAACACATCTAAGAGAAGAAGAAGAACCTATTCTGGAAGACTTGGTATGGCAGGGTATAAATAGAAAAGAAAAAAAGGGTGGTGGTATAGGAGTTATGTCAAAAAAATATTTAAATACTGTTAAATGTCAAGAACATTTGTGGTTTGAGATAAGGTTAGGAAGACAAGAATGGATGGTGGCTATAGTGTATATAACTACTGGAGATAGTCAATCTATAATGGAGTGGAATAGTAGCATATATGAATGCCTAGTTAAAGAGGATATACAGAGTTTCAAAGAAAAGGGGAAGAGAATAATGGTTATAGAAGATATGAATGGGCATATTGAAGAAATTGATGATGTAGATAATAAGAATGGACAGCTTTTGAAGAATTTTTGTCAGAGAGTGAATTTGAGCATTGGAAATTTATCAAATATTTATGAGGGACAATACACATGGTCTAGAAATAATATATTCCACACAATAGATTATGTATTAGTAGAGAAAGAGGGAATGAATAAAGTATGGAAAATTAAGGTGTTTGATAATGAAGAGAGAGTATGTAATAGTGATCATAATTTCTTTATAATAGAAATGGTTAGTAATGTGATGGAAAATAGAAATAAAAGTAGAAATGATAGTGAAAGATGTGGATGGAGAGTGAAATGATAAGAGTAAGTTAGAAGAGTATAAAATAAAAGTTGAAGAAACCATGGAAGAGTTGGTTGGGGATGAGTATAAGGACTGGTGTGGTGCAATAGAGAAAGTGGCAAATAGGGTTTTAGGTGAGAATATTCAGAAGAATAAAAGTAATAAAAAAGTGAGAGTTAGTAAAAGTGTAAAAGAGAGGAAAAAAGCATGCAGAGAATATAAGTGTGCTATTAAGAACAAAGAAAGTGAAAAAGATGTTAATGTTAAATGGAAAAAGTACTTAGAAAAAAAGAAGTTGGCTAAAATAGATAATTATATAGAGAGAATAAAATTGAATAATAAATTGTTGGAGGATATTAATAAAAGTGGAAGAGATGGGAGTAAAAAATTTTGGAAATACATTAAGAGAAGAAATGTAGGGGAGAGAGAGATAGTATTACTAGATGATGAGGGAGTAGAGAGTAGCTCTAGAGAAGAATTAGAGATAATATTAAATAAGTATGTAATGGATATAGAAAAGATGTTAGATGTGAAGGACAGAGTGATAGCAAACATGAAAGCATGTAGTAATGGGAATATTAGGTTTACAGAAAATGAACTGAATGAGGCAGGGAAGAAATTGAAAAGTGGAAAGGCAAGAGGTTTAGATGGATGGGCAGCAGAGATGGTAATGAATTTAGGGTATAGGGCAAAAGTAAAATTATTATCGTGTTTTAATAAGATGGCACAGAAGAGAGATTTTCCAGTTAGTTGGAGTAATACAAGAGTAAGGCTACTATTTAAAGGAAAGGGTAAGGATCATAGAAAGTTAAACAATTATAGACCGATAGCGGTAACATCAGTTTTATATAAAGTTTTCTCATATATGGTGGCTGGAAGGGTTGCAAAATGGATGGAAGAAAATAATATAGTGGGAGAAATGCAAGGAGGTTTTCGATCGGATAGGAGAGATAGTTTATTTGTAGTTACACAACTTATGGATATGAGTAGGTATACAGGTAGACAGTTATATATGGTTTTTATAGATATAGAGAAGGTGTATGATAGAGTAAATAGAAATAGATTATGGGTAAGTTTAGTAAATTTGGGAATGGATGGAGCTTTAGTGGATATTATTAAGAAATTATATGAAAATAATTACTATACATATCAATTAGGGAATATAGAATCAGTTAAAGTTAAAAATGGGGTGGGACTAAGGCAAGGATGCCCTATGTCACCTATTTTGTTTTTGTTGTATTTGAGAGAAATGGAGAGAGCAATACAAAGATTAGGAAGAGGGATAGAGATACCATTAATAGGTGGCAAAGAAGTATATACATTATCGGCTCTTAATTGCAGATGATGTCTTTTTGTGTGCAGAAAGTAAGAAAGATATGGAAGTTATGCTGAGGACATGTGCAAGGGTGGGTAAAGAGATGGGGATTAAGTTTAGTGAAGAAAAATCAAAAGTAATGATGATTAATACTGGGAAAAGAGAAGACAAATAATTTTTATTGGGGATATAAAGTTAAGTGTGGTGAATAGATATAACTATTTGGGAATTGCATTAAGTAATCAGAGAAACTGCTTGGATGAATGGGAGAAAAAATTGATAAATGAAGCAAAGAAAAGAAAGGGATTGATAAAGAAATTAACAGTGTTTTCATATTATAAATATGATGCAGCTAGAACTGTATGGAAGGGAGTAGCAGTAGCAGGGTTAACATATGGTAACAATGTGTTGTCTTAGTAAAGGAGTATTAGATTACTTGGAAAAGGTACCAAGAGAAGTAGGAAGTCATGCATTAGATGCAGATGTGTGGACAGCAAAGGAGGCAATTCAAGGAGAAATGGGATGGTCAAGTTTTTATATGAGGGATGCAAAATGAAAATGTTCTGGAGATTGCAGTTCATGGATAAATAAAAGAATAGCCAAAATAGTATTTAATTGGGTTGGATGAATGAGAAATATAATTCGGTATACAGAAGATTTGGATAAAGAATTTATGTCAGTATACTTGTACAAAAGGTGGGATGATTGTGTTAGGAGAATTGTTGAATGTTATAGTGGTGAGGAATGGGATAGAAGAATAGATGCATTAATAAAGAATAGGGAGTTGGAGAGATGGAGAACTAGTATGGAGAGTAAAAAGAGTTTAAATATATATATAGAAGTAAACAGAATATTGGGTGCAAGTTAATTTATGATAATAGCAAGGAAAGTAGTTTACTGTTTAAGGCTCGAACGGGATCTTTAGCAACAGGGGATTATACACATAAATGGAAAAATGTGGGTGATTTAGTCTGCAAGTTGTGTAAGGAAGGCATAGAAAATATTAGGCATCTGTTAATTGAATGTAAATGCCTGAAAGTAGAAAGGATACAAATACAGAAAGTTGTGGAAGAATAAATATAAGGAAAGTAATTATACAGAAAGTGGGTTATTGATTTTTATGCTAGGTTTGGGAAATGGTAAGGGGGATTTAGATATAAAAGCCGTGGAGTTGACAAAGATTATATTGTGGAAATGGGATGGAGCAGGACATGGGAAAACTTAGGGTGGGGAATGGAAAGGGATGTTAAAGTGGTTAACAGGATTCTCTGGGCATAGTTTCTGAGAGATTCCTGACTCACTATAAGGAGAAGTCACAGTACATCACATCACATGAAAAAAATGTGTTGATTTAAGTAATGAAGACTTAGAAAATATTAGACATTTGTTAATTGAATGTAAATGCCTGAAAGCAGAAAGGGTACAAATAATGAAGTTGTGGAAGAATAAATATAAATAAAGTAATTATACAGAAAGTGGATTATTGTTTTTTATGCTGCATTTGAGAAAAGATAAAGGGGATTTTGATGTAAAGGCCATGGAGTTGACAAAGATTATGTTGGTGGAAAATGGAATGGAGTAGGATAGAGAAGAATATAGAAAAACTTAGGGTGGGGAATGGAAAGAGCAGTTAAAGGTTTCTCTGAGCATAGTTGCTGAGAGATTCCTGACTCGATATAAGGAGAAGTCACATCACATGGTAGATTTAATTATATAAAAAATAGAAAAAGGGAACTACTAAATATGTAAAATTTAAAAATTTGAATAGTTATCAGTTAAGATCTGAAAATAGAAGTAGAAGGTATATACAAAATATGTTAAAAAATAATATTATAGGTTAAAGAAAATTATACATATTGAATGTTAATATAACTAATAATAATGTAAAATATACAAATATGAATATATAATGTTAAACATTTAAGAAAAAAATTAATAAGGATAAAATAATAAAAAATAAATGAAATAAAATTAATATATATATATGATTATAGGAAGTATTGACTGATAAATATAATATATATATATATATAAAGGTAATAATTATGTAGAGAGAGATATAAAGATATATGTATATAATGTAAAATTATATGTTCATGTATTTGTATTGTGACTGTTATAGTTCTGATGAAGATTGCTGGGGCAATCGAAACTATCAGTAGTAGGTTGTAGTTATATGAAGAATTGTAAAAGTAATAAAGAATGTAAATGATGTTAATATATAGTTATTACTATTGTTAGTTTTAAACTGTCAAAAAAAAAGTGAAACTTATTATGTGGATATATTTTGATTGTTTGGGGGCATTTATCTTTATTCTATACCTTCTCATTTTTTTTAATTGCTCTGTCTGCATTTTAAACTCCATGAGTCGCAGCCCATACCTGTCACTTTCTTTATTCAATCTTATGAAATCTGAGCAATATACTGTTTGATTATTATTATTCTTAATTTAACTTTTGTAAAAGTAATTATAACAGTTAATTAAAGATTGAATTGTGTAAAAAAAAAATCTAATAACAGTAAAAGTATATCTAAATAATAATAAAAAGTAATCTTAAGAATTTAAGGATATTGAAGTATAATTTATTAATTGCGTTAATAATCATGCTTATGAATTTCAAGGGATCTGTAATAGCTATGAGATTTGTGAAGTTAATTATTTTAAATAATTATGATCTCATGGCTATCATTAAACAGTTTTTTTCTAGTGGAAATTTAACAGTAGGTTTGAGTGTGCATGCATATATATATATATATTACAACATTGTCCACATATGAGTCTATGTTTATATTCACTATATATATATATATATATATTTAATATATGCTGATGTATTTTGTATATATATGTTGTTTGTATCTAGTTGAATTTCACTTGAAAAGGTCTATTTGTTAATAGATGAAATCATGGTCATGAGAGAATTTTAGTAAAATTTTGTTTTTTTTTGGTTAGTATTGTAATGTTATATAATTTTCTATTATAATAAATCTAAGGATTATGATATGAAATTATCAAGTGTATTTGGAAAAAGTTTAAACAAAACATTCTAACTATTACAGTAATTTTCAAAATTGACTAATAATTCAGTTTAGCAATAAAAAGAAGAGGGAACAAAATACTTTTTATTTAAACAAATTCATTTCCTTAGTTTTTATTTCTTTATTTTATTATTTAAATGGAAAAAAAGGAGAAATACTTCCCCTTCTTATAGCAGAAAAGTAACTCAAGACAAATTTTTGTATCATTTTGTTCAAGCATGCATAATAATTTAACTTTGATAATGTAAAAAAGATATTAATTTTATTAATTATAAACTTATTAATTACATATCATCCTTTGTAAAATTTATATATTATTAGAAATATGATTTAAATAATATATCACTTTTTTTATTTAAAAACTAATATTTGTTTTATAAAAATATATGATAGTGCTTCTTAAATGTGTTCATCCAACTAAAACATTTATTAATACTCCAGAAGTAAAAATTTATATTTTTTAACTTATGCATAAATCAGGCATATTGCAGAACTGTCTGTAATTTTAGTTATTTTTGTTTATATGGGTAAAGGAATTCATCAAGTTGTATGAAAGTCCCCTATTAAAAGCTGTTGTTATCTTAAATTATATTTGGATGAACAAAAAAAAAAAAAACAGATTGCATAAGCAAATTAAAGCCTGACAATATATACTGGAAAAGAAAGTACATACAAAAAGAAATAATAAAAAAAAAGAAAGCAAAAATTTTTTTTTTGCTTTCATTTAAAGTTTTTCATTTATTTTATTATAAAAGTATGTTGCAGACTTGCAAATAATTTATAGAGAAAGAATGGAAAGTGAAAAGGCAAGAAAAATGACTTTTTACAACAGGAAACTGATCCCAGAGAATTACAATAGGAAACAAACTAGCGAATTATAGAATGTTTGGTATTGAACGAAATTGTATATATAAAAAAAAGTTTTATATCTTCAGGAAGAGAGAGAAATATAGATAAAGGGAAATGCTAAAAATCTTAGATATATTTTTAAACCAACTCACCTCTTTCTAAACTGAAAGTAAAGAGAGCAAAAGAACACATCTATTTTCATGGTTTATAAGAAAGAATTTCTAATTTTCTGATAGTCAAATTTTTTATCAGGGAAAAACAGTTTAATAATTTATCCATATCAGGACTGAATTCCATATGAATTATTTAGTAGTATTTTTTTTTTTTGCTATGCTTTTTTGATAAAATAAGTAAAAATTGTATAGTATTTATTTGTTTCTTGAATAAGAATAATATTGGTGCAATTATACATGTTTTTGTAATTTATTGATAAGTCTATGGCTAATTTTTTGTATTATACAAATATGATTTTATCCAATGCTTTTAATATACAAAGTAATCCTAGAAAATTAGAAGTTTTTATTTATTTTACTTCAGGAATGTAATTTAGTTTGACACATATTTTTTAGTTTTAAAAACAGAGAACTACTTGTATTTGAAAAGTATCATCATCGTTATTTAGGATTTATGTGGCTAAGAAAAGAGTTAAGAATAGTCATAAATGATATTTTGTACAATATATATAATTTTATTTTATAGAGTTGCACTATATTTGATTTATAAAAAGAATATACCTAACAGAATTATGCTTTATTATGTCATGTTAACAATCTTTTATATAATGTTTGTCTGAAAGTTTGTAATAATGGTATTTCTCTTGCAATTATATATTGACTTATTTTTATCAACTAGAATTAACTGTTAAATATCTTTGTTCAACTGTTAGAAATACTACACAGGTTAGAATATTTCAAATGGTATTCACTCATTCAGGTATTGCTGCTTTGACCAGTGATATTATTTACATGGAAATCAAACCTGGGACTTTTAGATTCATGATTTCTGAATCTAAGATGATGCTTGACTGACTATTCAGCAGAAATTTGATGTACTTATGGGTGAGATTTCTTATTTCTCCAATTTTTTTAACCTTAATATATCAAATTTTTACTAATTGTTGCCTTTGATAAGAATAGCCTCATTTGTTAAAGCATCACTTTAAATTGAGTACTCCCAAATCTAAAGGTCTCAGATTCTATTTCCATGTTAGTACTATCACTGATAGGCCAGAAACTCCTGAGAAAAAAGAAAATAATACTACTAATTGTTAACAGTTGAATGTATTTGAAAAGTTTAAATAAAGTTTGAATTTTTCTAAAGTCATTTAACAATTATAGATGGTTGGAAATAGTTCAACATATAATTACAAATATTTTTGTATAATTTTATTTTATTTTGTTTATTTTATATTTAAAATAAAATTAGATATATATTTTTGCCACTTATAATTCCAAGTTTTATTTATTGTAAAATTAAAGAATAATATCAAAGTGTTGAAGAAAATAAATAAATAAAAATTACTTAAGAAAACTATGAAGTAGTTGTAGTTATTAGAGTATGAGAGATATAACAATGGTCTGAAAGGTTTCTGAAAGATTATCGGATTAATTTGAAAAACTTTCTTTTGGTACATAACTAACAATGGTGATTTTGATTCTGCATTATTTTGAATTAGTAAAATTTGTTTCATGCTTGAAAAAATGTACTTATTTAAGAATAATGGTTTGTTTTTATTGTTTACTTTAGGCATTCTTGGAAACTGTTGGTTACTGAGTGCTCTCGCAGTCTTGGCAGAGCGCCCAGAGCTTGTAACTAATGTACTCGTAACTCGAGAATATTGTTCTATAGGTGCTTATCAAGTGCGATTATGTAAAGATGGACGCTGGACAATTGTCTTAGTAGACGATCTTCTGCCTTGTGATTCTAAAGGACACTTAGTTTATTCTCAGGTCATTTATACATATATGTAATATAATTTTATATAGATAACTTTTTTTGACAAATATCTTGTTTTTATAAAATAAATTTACAATTTTATATTAAACTTTATAATTTCTTATATTAATTACACTATTTTTATACAATTTATAAAATATATTTTCACCATTTTTTAAATATTTTATGTATTTAAATTTGTTGAAATATTTCGACGATTTAGACAGTCATCATAAGTCATTTTGAAATTTATAAATGTGCGAATAAAAGTAAGGAAAAGTGATTAAAAGTTTATTTTATAAATTGTAGAATTTTGTTTACATTTGTTTATTGCTGTACATTTTCATAGATTAATATCTGAAGTTTAACTTTAAATATATAAATGTATGCTCTTTTAGGCTGCAGAAAGGAGTTTGCTGTTAACTGAAAGGAGACCCTTTGATTCCTCTTGGAGGCCTTAAAGGAACTGAGCAGAAAAAATTCCTAAAGTCCACTCCATATGTTCTTGTCTTTGCAGCTCTTATTATTATGTGATTATTCATATACTATATGAACATGGATGGGCTACTCATCAACACGCATTAGCCAGTGTGGTGAATTTATTGACTTTTTATCTCAGAGTTTAAGAACAAGAATCACCATAGTCTTTCTTCTCAGCTGCCTGATAAGACAGAATGAATGTGTGTGTGATTTCAATTTTTTAATAAATATATACAATCATGATACACAAAAATAAGTCATGGCTCTTATTCGCAAGAGACCGAAGATGGAGGGGGCTAAGAATCCCCTGATTGCGGACCCCATTTCATTATGACTTTTTATTTAGATAGTTACAACTGCAGATCACTTTCAAGTGAAGGAAGATTGCAAGAATTGGAAGAAGAACTGTCTTATATTAAATGAGAGATTATTGGACTTTATGAAATTAGAAGAAAATGTGAAAAAATAATTGATTTAAAAAGTGGATATATATTCTACTACAAATGCACAAATATTGATAGTACAAGTGGAATAGGGTTTATTATAAATAAAAAGTGGAAGAATAACATTGTGAGGATTGATGGTGTCTTGAACAGAGTGGCAAGATTAATTACTCAACTTAATAGCAGATACCAAATGCGGATAATTCAGGTTTATGCTCAACAAATTCTCATAGTGATGAAGTAGTAGAAGATTTTTATATGGATATACAAAAGATTTTTGATCAGACTAAACAACATTTTAAAATTGTTATGGGAAACTTTAATGCTAGAATTGGTAAACAAATGAAAGATGAAATGAGAGAGGACATAGATTTGTGGAGTTTGCAGAAAAAGAAAAACTATATTATGAATTCTTTTTTTGAGAAAAACGTTAAAAGGAAATGGATATGGAAGTATCCAAATGAAGGTACAGCAGAATTGGATTATGCTTATATCTTCTCCTTTACTTTTTTTGCATTCCTTCATATATTCATATCATTAGAGTATATATGTGGAGATTTTTAAAAAGAAATATATATGAATTGTATTATGTTTTGACTAACAGAAAATACATATTTCAAGGTTGTAATGTTCTTAATAAATTCAATGCAGGAAGTGGTCATCGATTAGTAAGATGTAAGATATGTGTTAATGCCAAACTAGAGACAAAAATTATTAAGAAAAACAATATTTAAAATTGATAATTCTAATCTTCAGAAACATTCTAATGAATTTAAATTAGAACTGTAGATTTTGAATATGATTCAGATTTGAATGAAATTAATAAAAAAATAACTGATACACTTTTAAAAACTGCAACAAAAATAGCTGAGACTAGAGAATTTATGAAGAAAAGAAAGAATATGAAAATATATAAAAATGATGTGTTAAAAAGTATTGAATATGTTGAATTTTATAAAATGGTGCAAAAAAGAGTTGATAATGATATAAAAAAATATAATTGGGAACTAGCAAGGAAAGCTGTAGAAGAGAATAAAAGTCTTAAGAGTGTAAAACAACATTTTGGCATTATTAGGAAACTTATATCTGCAATAAGAAAAAAAGATGGGACTATTATTAAAAACAAAAGATTTCATCATGAAATGGGTAGAAGAATTCTATCAAGAATTATATAGTAATAAAGAAGAAGTACCTCCTACATCTATTATATCTTCTGAATTGTCCAGAATTTTAAATGAAGAAGTAAGACGTTCAATTAAAATTATAAAGAAAGAAAAAGCTCCAGACAGTGATGGAATTATAATCGTATATTAAAAGAAGCAGGTGAAGAAATAGAAAAAAATTTGCCAACGTTATATACCAAATGTCTACTTGATAAAGGTATATCAGATGATTGAAAGAATGCAGTATTAATATTAACATTTAAAAAAAGTGATTAAAAAAAGATATTAAAAATTACAAACTTATTAGTCTTTTATCAGTTTTATACAAAATTTTTATCAAGATAATTATAATTCGTCTATAGAGAACATTGGATTTCAATCAACCAAGAGAACAAGCTGGATTTAAAAGTGGTTTTAGTACAGTAGTTCATATCCAGATATTGAGAGAAGTTATAGAAAGGACCAATGAATATGAGTTGCCATTATGCTTTGGATTTGTAGATTATGAAAAGGCATTTGATTTTATAAGCATTTCTTCAGTGATTAAAGAATTGGATCATTAAGATATAGACTCAGAATATTGTCATATTCTGAAGAATATTTATAAAAATGCAAGATTACATAATGATATTAGTTAGGTTAACATTGAGAAAAGTGTAAGACAGGGTGACTCCATATCTCCAAAACTTTTTACAGAAGTGATACAAGGAGTATTTTATGGATTAAAATAGATTTTGCAGATGATGTAGTTGTTTTTGCAAATAATGCTTCAGAGTTTCAGGAAATGTTGCAAGAGTTATCAGATGAAAGTAGGACTAGAGGTAAATATTAAAAAGACTAAGGTATAATGTTCAATGGATTTTCTCAAAAGATGAAAATAAAGATTGATTATAATGAGTTAGAAGAAGTTAACAACTACAAATACCTTGGTCAGATTATTACTACATATGGAAAAATAATGGATGAAATTAATCATGGAATTAAACTTGATTGGAGTGCTTTTGGTAGAAATAACTTAATACTAAAAGGAAATATGCCTTTGTGTTTGTGGAAGGTTTTTTTAATAAATGTATTTTACTAATTCTTACTTATGGATCTGAGGCATGGATACTTAATAGAAGAGCAATATAGGGATTTCAGATCACTCAAAGAAGTATGGAAAGATGCATATTAGAAGTAACAAGAATAGATTGAAAACCTAAAATTTGGGTAAGAGAACAAACAGGTGTTACTGATATCATTGAAAAGAATTAAAAGACAAGTGGAGTTGGTCTGGTTATATTGCTAGAAGAGATAATAATAGATGAACAATTGAAATCTTAAACCGGATTCCAAGAGATTGTAAAAGACCCAGAAAGAGACCACATGTGAGATGGATGGATGAAATAAGAATGTGTGCAGGGGTGATGTGGAGAAGAGTGGCTAGAAATCGGAGAAGATGGATTGAACTTGAAGAGATCTTCATCCTGCAGTGGATTGATAATGGTTGATAATGATGATGTTCTTTTATGGTACATATTGAATGTCACTCTAGGGGTATCTTGGAATAAATGAATTTATTGTATCTAAATCAGATTGAGATATGAATAAGTTTCCACAAATGAAGATTCATAAAGTTTGCAACAAGTGTTAACTTTGAATAAAACTATAATCACCAGCGATGAGTTAATTTCTTATAGTGTAAGTTATTTTTAAACAAGAAATTGAAAAAGTGATGAATATGATACGAACAAAAAATTGACAATATTAAAATAAATAAATTAACTGTCACAAATATTGGTAAACACATAAATAATCGCCATTTAATATAATTTTGATTGAGAACCATCGATTCAGCATTTTTATATAATATAATACTAAATCATCTATGCACTTTATTACTGTTTCACAATGTTTTAATTACCAACCTCTTTGACATAATACTCATCTAACAAATTATTTTTTCCTACAGCTGTTCTTCAGCTAAAGATTGCTAGATAGCTATTTACTGACCAGTTTGCTAAATTGAGTGTTATAACAGGTGAACAAGTGTTCAATCTTTGTATTTTTTAAATAGGAATGCAATCACCTTTAGAGTTATGCCTGTACATCAATAAACTAACAGATTCTCTCAAACCATACAGTTTTTATGTTGAGAAAGAAAAGTTAACAATTGTCTGCTGTATATTTAGATTTTGCAGTTCAACTTGATAATTTTTAAGCCATTTTGTTCATTACTCTATCTTTCAGTTGTTCATAAACCATCATTAAATAAATATTCAAATGGCTTCATTGTTCAAGAGTTCATAAGATGTTTGGAATTGATATTAGGACCCCACATTTTCGAATCTGATATTCTACTACTGCACTGAACCACCCTGGGCACCCTTCCAGCATATTTTTCATAATATTTTTTTCAATAAATAATCTTATTTTTATTTACTCTTTTCACTATTTCAATTTATTTCTTCTTTTTTTTTCCTGTTTCCAATCTTTTCATCTTTTTTTTTTTTTTTTTAGAGAAATGCAAGTCTAGCTTTATTTTTGTATTGGACTATTTCCATCATCTAATATGTGTGTTGAATGTCTTTAGAAAAGTTTAATTTTTATTTAAATATTCCAAATCCATTCAACTGTTAGTAATATCACAGGAAACAGGTTAGTATATGCACTAACTGTAGTAATATCACAGCAAACAGGTTAGTATATGCACTAGAGCATTACCTTAAAAAAATTCAAGAATCTAAGGACCCAAGTTCGAATCTCATGCTAGTACTGTCACTGGTCAGGCCGGCAACACCTGAAGAAGAAGGGAGAAAAATACCTCTCAAAACGTTGGGCTTATACTAACCTTTTTGCTGTGATAATACTAACATTAGTGCATATACTAACCTGTTTGCTGTGATATTACTAACAGTTGAATGCATTTGGAATATTTAACTAAAAATTAAACTTTTCTAAAGACATTCAACACACATATTAGATGATGGAAATAGTCCAATACAAAAATACAACTAGAACACCATCATCACAAACCTTCAGAAAAACAAATGCAAGTCTGCTTTACATAGCTACAGCAAACCCTTTTTTTTTTTTTCAATTTTAACTTTAATAAGTCACAAAATAGCTTTTTATTCTTACTAAACATCTGTTAAGCTAATGCAATTTTATTATATCTTTTTTCACTAATTCCATCATCAAATAATCAACTTTTTAAATATGTAAAGGCCCTAATTTATTCTCAAATTTTCTGTCATTTATCAATTTTAAGCTTTTATTTTTGTACTTATGATTATTTCTTAAGACTTGAATGTATTGTTTTTCATCCCAAACTGTCTTGGTATGAGCACATGTTGCCATGGCAATGGCAAAAATGATATAGTGAACTTCACTCCCGATACTCATTAAGAAATTCATTAAAAGAAATATTAAAGCAGAAAAACGCAATATCCTTTTTTATGAATCTATTATGTAAGAATATTTAATCCTACAAATATTTTCTGATTTTATGCACATTTTTTAATAGTTTTTGTTTTTTAATCTTTGCATCCTATTTCAAAATATTCAATAAAATAATTCAATTTATTCAGTCAACATCCTTTTAAGTTGAATGAAATAAATATTAACTTCTCTTTTTTGTAAATGCAATTAAAATTGAGTGTTTAGTTACATGTAATGTAAGCACATAATTAATGTAAAAAATTAGGTTTAAATTAAATTATTTTTTAGTAATTTTTAATATATATAAAACTTTTGTTTTGTAAATTTAGATTTTTGGTGGTAGGGGTATTTACATATGCTGTGTATGTTGCAGCTCTCAAGAAATCTGTTAGACATTTGAAATTGTCAACAATTTCTGGAAATGTGGTATAATAAAATATTGTATTTTCATTGTATATCATCAGTCTTGTTGTGTCTCTTTCTTTCTCTACACTATCTAAATTGTTTTTAAGGTACAATTAAGACCTTTTGTTTTAATAACATAGTAGCAGTTTGATTGACTTGAGTTGAACCCATCTGGATCAAATTATGCTTATTGAATATATTACCATTCATTTTTTATAAATATTTTTTTTAATAATGTCATCTTTTTATTTACTCAGAACACTTAAAATTTACCTTTTTATTATATAATCCCCTTAAATAAAGTAGCTAAGATATCTGGCTTTATTCAGAAAGCTTTTATTTTATTCCTAGTTTAAAAGCAAATATTTTTGCACTAATAAGTTTATTAGTATTGAAATTGCCATTTTCAGATACTAAAGATTCCTGGAAAATCAAAAACTGCCAGTTTGTTCAAACCAAACTAACTACCATTTTCAGCCTGCCATTTTGATATTCGAATGTCACTGTGATTATACAGTAGATAAAAATATTTTTTCACATAAGGTCATTTTCAAAAGTTTAAATCTAATTTGAATAATATGTTTTCCTGTTTTTAAACTTTATTTATATTTAACAGTTAAAGATGGCATTGTGGTTATTTCATGCTTTAAATCTAATCAGTGTTGGTTTGGGATTTTTAAATTAAAAAAAAGAGCTTGTGTATTACATTGAGACTAACTGGCAAGTGGACTCATAGCCAGCTGGTGATTAATATTGTTCTATGAAACAATTGTACCGAAAGAGCTGATTGCTTGGTACTTTTAGTGTGATAGCTTACTTTGCAAGTATAAATTATTGGTGAATTGATTATGTAGATTATATATATATGTTTAATTAGGAATTATTAATTTTATATTTATGACTATATAATAAAATACCTTTGGTACATTTCTAAATCTTGCTTGCACTAATGAATTAGATTGTTTTTGTCTTTTAATTGTTATTTTTATAACATTTTTATTATATATATATATATAGGCAAAACGAAAACAGCTATGGGTTCCTTTAATTGAAAAGGCTGTTGCTAAAGCCCATGGATGTTATGAAGCTTTAGTAAGTGGACGATCAATAGAAGGTCTTGCCACATTGACAGGTGCACCATGTGAAAGTTTATCATTACAACGTAAGTAAAGTTAATTATATTTCTTATTTTTAAATAGAATATTTAAAAAATAATAGGGATTGTTGTTTATGATATATGTACATATCAATAAATAATCATTTGGTTTAATCACTCGGGATGTTGTAATGTTCAAACACTGGAAACGACAGGTTGAGCTTCTAGCCAAGAACCTTCGGGTGTTTAGTTCATCATTTTACCAATGTACTTAACTTATAGGTTATCCATCATATCAATGATGAGTACAGGGAGAAAAAAAAATCATTAGAAATTCTGGATTGATTTCAAATGAAGTATTAAATATACATGTTTCAGCTTTTTCAATTGAATGAATTATTGTATTCAGCCAATCACATTTAATTTTGAAAAAAAAAAAGCAAATTATTTTATTAGACTAAAAAAGATACTGCAATATGACCTATTTTTGCTGGATTATATTTATTATAAATTAATGTCACATAATTTTGAATTTTTTTTTAAAACGTAGAAATTTATATTAAAAACTGGTGTGAATTGAAAATGAGAAATAATATATCTGTTCATCTACAATAATCTTTGGTTTAGATGTCAAAATCAATTGAAAGTTTTTAGAACTTATGTAACCTTTTGCTGGTTTATTAAATATCAATTTAATCTCTAAATATATGTTAGATTCTTTTTTTTCTCACCAAAATATTAGTCTTAACTTTAAAAAATTGCATATTTGCTGTTTAAAAAAAAGTAAAATTATCTAATAAAGATTTTTTTTTTTTTACTTCATGTCATTTCAACATTTTTTTTTTTTATATTATTAATAAAATAATGGAGTAATAGGCATAGTACTTTTTTAATTTCTTGGTATCTGAACTTTTTTATGGATGCATGTTGGGAGTAACTAGAAGAGATCGAAAATGCAATGTATGGGTAAGAGAACAAACAGGAGTTACTGATCTTATTGCAAAAATTAAAATATTGAAATGGAGTTGGGCTTGACATATTGCTAGAAGAGATGATAGTAGATGGACAATTGAAATCTTAAACTGGATTCCAAGAGATTGTAAAAGACCTAAAAAGAGACTACATGTAAGATGGATGGATGAAATAAGAAAGTGTGCAGGGGTGATGTCGAGAAGAGAAGCTAAAGATCGGAGAAGATGGATTGAACTTGGAGAGACCTTCATCCTGCAATGGATTGATAATGGTTGATGATGATAAATTTCTCAGGTCTCTTAATTACAGCAATGTATGTTGTTGAAAATTTGATCAAATATTAACTGTATTATATAATAAAATGAAACGGCATAGGTGCCACATACAGAATATAAATATATTCTGTTTATTTATATACTTAAAAAAAATATGTAAAAATTTATCAATTAGTTTCCCATCTTTTTTAAATTAACTGAAATTTATTTTTAAATATTGTTGCAGACTTCATGACAGTCAATTAAGAGATTAATCCATTCATCTTCAACTATCTTCCTCTATTTTTAAAAAAGCTCTCACTTTGCTACATATTGTAATAAATAAAAGCCATTAAAAGATAAAAGTGAAATGTGTTAGCTAGTTAGGTTTGTTAGTTTACAGATATTCACATAATTGTATTTATTTTTAAATGTGTGTTTTTGATATGTTTGTATTGAAAATTAAATAAAAAATGTTAAGTAATTGAAAGTGTTGCTAAAATGATAAAGTCTACTATTAAAGCTTAAAAGCTCCTCAACCCCCATAATTTTATTCAGGTAGTACAAGTTTCCAAATTATAGGAAATGGATTAATGGTATTCCATATGTAATGTAAAAAAACAAAAAATGCTTTAATAATCTGATGAAACTTAACTTTTTCAGTTCTAATATATATTGTATTGTTAATTAAATAAATAAATAACTTTTTTTTTTTTTTTGCAAAATTAGCCCATTAATTCCAATGCATAAATATTATAGCTCATTTACTCTTTTTTTTTTTTAAAAAATTTGTTTATTCTATGAAACAAGTTTCTCTATATTCATATATATATATATTGCCCTATACTTACTTATGTTTTAACCATATCCCTATATCATTTTTAAGGTTTATTTCCAGGTTTCCTACAAATAAATACGAATATATTTATAAATTATATAAAAATTTATAAAGCTGTAAATATCTATTAATAATAATTCTTCAAACATATATTAATCCATATATATTCATAACTTAGACTTTATGAATTTAAATGATCTTCACAGTTAACGAAATCTATATTTTAAAAATCCTACAATAAATTTTTATTTTGTCAAATCAAAGTAATTTTTTACATTCTATTTGCCTTTATATAATTACTTTTATTTTACCAAATAACTCATTAGCTTTTCCATTCATTAAATATATATTATTTATAAGATTAAAACAAATACTTAAAGAACAAGTAAAAAAGTTGTCAGACAAAATAAAGTAAAACCAATGCAAAATAATTATTTGGGTTTTTGAAAGTATAAATTTATGAGATGGGATTTTTTTTTTACTTCATTATTGTTATTGATTTTATTAATTGGGAAAATCATTTTTTGTAAACACAGGAGGATTTGCAATGTTTGGAGAACTGTTAAATATTTATAGTTTTATAAATCTGTATACATTTGTAGGAATTACAAGAAATAGATCTTGAAAATCACTGTACGATATGGGCAAACTTTAGATGGAATTATAGGTTGAAATATCTATGAATGTAGAGAAATTTGATTTATAGAAGAAAAAAATGAATATGCGGATTGTAATTTTAGTATACTAGACTGTCTTCACATCATATAGTAAATTGTTTTTACCATTTATATAATTTCCTAATTTTTTATGTAAATGTGTTTCATACTTGATGAAGCTAAATGGGTATAAAAAATAACTTTTTAAAACTACCTTCAATATTTAATCTGTCATTAGCTAGATATCTTTTTTTTAAAGGGGGGTGGGGTGTTGACAAAAATTCTAACATAAATCTAATAAAGCTTAGATTCACAATACAACAGCCAAAACATAATAAACTAATATAATATCCACAAACTTTTGTCAAGGCAATCTTTATAATATAAAAAAAATTTTTTTTTTTTTTTTAACCGTAGAAGTTGCCTTGACAACAGATTGCAGATATTTTATTGTTTTATTAAGATTTGACTGTTGGGTATTTGAAAACTAGTTAGCTATTATATATCTGTTTTAAAAAAGTCATATTTCTGTCCAGAAAATGTTTTGTCCACAATCATATTTGCTATATGTAGATATAAAAGATGATTGTCAAAACATTATTTAAGTTACAGCAGATCAGATTATTATTATATGAAGGCTATAACTTCTGATAATTATATGAATGACATTTCTCCAGAATGACATGGTCAGCATTTTGTTTTACCAGCAACCTTTCCAAGAATTATTAATTTTCTAATGAGTCAGGTTATCTCATAATATGACCAAAATAAGAAACATCTCATTATGGTCATTTAATGTTTAGATTGAGTCTGTTTTATTTTATTTTCTCTCCATGATATTTTCAAATTACAGAATTATTAATACACACACTCCATGTATAAATTTTATTTACATTAGTTCTTTTTAAATTGGAAGTATGAAATCAAAAGTTCTCTTCTTATTAGAAGACATTTGTTATGCATTCTATTTTTGTTTGTTTTTAATTTTTTTGTTTTCTCTTGGCAACAGAGAATTTTTGTAAATAGCATTATGGATAGAAATAGTAATAAAACTTTTTGCAACTTAGGAATTCTATTACGTGTTCTCATATAAAATAGCTACATATTAGTAGATATTGTCTTCAGTATGAGATATATTAAAAAAAATTAAAAATGCAATATTTTTGCTAAAAAAATTTTTGGTATACAAGTTGTTAGTCTATTTTTCAAGATAATAATGTCATTAATGAGACAATTATAAATAAAAGAATATAACATTTTTGTATTCATTTACATGATTATTAACCTGTGGTTATACATCTTTTCATTCAAAAAGATCTTTAAAAGCAATAGATTTGACAGAAATTAAATCAAAAATAAAATAATAGTATTGTAAATGGAATTTGATTATTATTTATTCAAATATTTCCCACAAGAACAATTAATGTTCAGAATTTGAAACAATTTCTACAAAAGTGTAATGATAAAGAAACATTAATTTTCATTGATTTTTATATCGTATTTAACCAGACGTGAATATTTTTATATGTATCATATTATTTGGTCATTCCACTTAAATTTATACATATCTTAAGTAATAATTATTAATAGTTTAATTTAATACTGTAAATTTTGTATGTAGTAAATAATTATGTTTTTATTGTTTTATATAATATTTTTCCAGAATTGCCTATCAAGTTTTTAGTTTTTAGATTCCTCAATGCATATTCATTCTCAATATTATAATGAAGATTTCATGGACATATATTTTTTTGTCGTTAATATTAACATTATACCAATATTGTTTCAGCTATTTCTTACCTCTAGCAGCACTTGGACAATGATAGTGGGATTCTGCCAAAAAGAAATACTAATATTAACAATAAGCAATTGTATATATTGAAAATTCTAGAATATATATATATTCTTAATAAAGTTATACTTTTATAATATTGTTATTTTACTATTTTTTTAGCATCATCATCTAATACTTATGATGAGGTGGTGGATAAAGATTTGATTTGGGCACAGTTGCTTAGCTCAAGATCTGCAGGGTAAGTTTCAAGATATATTTATGTACACAGTTTAACAAAAATTTGCCAACATCGGCAGAAATTCATTTGTTATGATAACCAAAACACATGAAATTTATGGAATCGGAATTTAAATGTGGTCTTTATTTTACTTGTTTTCTCTGCACTTATGTATGGTAATTAGAAAATGAATATAAAAATATTTGTTTTACAATAATAGAGGATTGAAATTCTATTGTTGATTAGTTTGTAGGAGAATGGTTAAAAGTTACGATTTGAAAAAGATAATTAGAAAATGAATTCAAAAATAGGTATATAATGGTAATGAAGGATTGGAAATTGTAGGAGATTGGTTAAGATTAATTAATAACTTTTTGTTGATAATAATATAATAACATATCATTTAATTCTTTCACTTGAACAATATATAATGGAAACAAGAGCAGCTTTCTACGCTAGTGCAATCTATAGAAAACTTGTGTAATCAGTGATTACAAGTTGGCAGTGCATTTAGATTTCTATTTCCATATTACTTCTGGCTTTTTAAAAATAAAATGAAATTAAAGATAGTTAAATGAGTAACTATTATTTCTAGCTTTGAATTGCAAGTCCATACTGATAAAGTCAAATACCAGAAACCAGTCTGGAAATAGTCATTAGTTGTTCATTAATTACTCAAGCTCACTATAAATGGCACTAAAGTGGAAAGCTACAGATGTTTTAATGATGACTACGCATTGTTTAAAAGTCACAACAGAGGTATTTTTTCAAAAGAAGTTCCTGGATGAAAGTTACCGATATCATTGAGATTATCTACTAATTCAGAATAGGTTCAGGAATAGCATTTTGAAGCTGATCTCTGTTTAATCTACAACAAATAGTTGATCTATTGAAATTAAATTTTAAAAATATAAGAATTTCTGATTTAAAGAAAAGAATGTGATTAAGAAAAGTTTTTCAAATTTGTTAGATAAGAAAATAAATAATATCAGAGCAAATAAAATGTAAATTAATAAAAGATAGGAAATATTTAAAATAAAAACTTAAAAAAGCTACATTGGTAGATTATGAAATGAATAAAAGTGAGAGAAAGGAAAAAAAGGGAGCAGGGGATTAGAATTAAAGAGTTTAATAAAATAATACACAGCAAACGGAAAATTAGCAAAATAAATAAATAGATAGAAGTATGTGTGGGAAGATTTTCAAGAATTGAAAAGCTAGATAAGGGCGATTAGAAGATGATAAATTTCCATTACATTTTATCTTCAGTTATATCCTCCCACTGAAACCAATTTTATATTGCACTCTTTAAATGTTTTATTATAATTTAAATAGGGTTTGCTTATCAAACAAAAATCCATAATTGAGCTTATTGTTGGATATTTTTAAGAAGAATGATATAGATTGGATAAAGTTAAAATTTAGACTGTTTTTAAATGATTCAAAAGATTTTTGTAGAATTAAATAGTTTTTTTATATAAGAATTATATTTATTTATTGTATATAATTCTTTTAAGGCTGTATTTAACTTTTCACTTAAGTGAACTGTTAAATTGTTTTATTAGTTTTGAGATTGGAAAAAATGGTTCTAGTAAACTATTAACTGTGCAGCCTTTGGTGGCACTGTTTCTGTGTAAAAACACAGAATTATACCACTTCCGCGGCCGAACCTACGGCTAATATACGAGTAGATCGTATGTAGTGGTTATAATACGCGGCCAATTCTTCCGCGTTCAATAACACTACGTCTACTAACAATACTATGATCGTATAGTTTGCCGTTGATTTCATTGCGGGTTGAATTCCTATGCATATTGACAGAATTTGTATTGTCGCTAGAATTTAAGATGAGAGTGTGAGCATTGTCATCTTTTTCAAGTGTTTATTTGTTGATGTTTATGATTTTCTGTATTTCCCAACTGAAAGATTTTTGCGTACTAGTAATTTTCAGCGTATTATTGATATTTGTCAGAAATTTTTTTTTGGCTAATTTTGGCTTTTTTGGGGGTCAAAAAAGACAAAATACAATTTCTCAAGCTCTCTGGCAGACGATTGGAGTTGTTTGCGGAAAAATACCGTTTCTGTCGTGACTCGGACGAGAGTTGAAAAAGAAGAACAAAATGTCTACCACGTTATTATATTTGTGGGACGTCCCAAACAGAGAAAGTGAGGCAGTTGCATTTTTGCAAGCCCAAAACATCCTGCCATTCGTTACAGTTGATTTAGTTCAGTCATATGTGGTTAATAAATTTATTTTCTGGAAAGAATTTGTGTTTTGTTTGCGATTATTTTTATCTGTAAATCATGTAATTAACACCCAGAATGACAGTGTTAAAAAGGGGTGGCGTAGTTTGTTGGACATCTCTTGATTGATTGATTTTTTTTTTTAAAAAAAAAAAAATACTTCTTCTTTTGACATACCTATTCGTTCCGTTTAGAAGCAAAAAGAGGTTTTTTGTTGTTGTTGTTTTAAATCAATAAACAGCACGTTAAGTAGATTTTAAAAATGAACCCGAGCTTAATTTTTGTTGTTAAAAAAGAATAAAAATACCGGACGTTTTATTTGTTATGAAAACAAAAAATCTTTAACAAACTTGTACGACTCTTAAAAAAGATAAATAAATAAATCCTACAGAATGTAACAAAACCGGTTAACATACATATTTTTTGTGTTAAAAAAACAATACCGCGATTGACTTTTTGGTTTTTGTTTTGGACGTTTTATTTGTTATTATTAAAAAAAGCAAAAAAAATCAAAACCCGCCGACACAAAAAAAAAACCCCGTATTTATAAATCTAAGAGAAAAAAGAAGTCCCGTTTTATTTATTATTATTAAAAAAAAAAATCAAAACCCCGTTTTATTTGTTATTATTAAAAAAAACAAAAAAATCAAAACACGCCGACCCAAAAAAAAAACCCCGTATTTATAAATGTAAGATAAAATACCAAACAATTCTTTTCGTTTATAAGCAAATACGGACATCTGAGGCGGAGTTTGTCGGACAGGTTTGAATTTTTTGTTGCTAAATCAATCAACAGCAAACCCCCTCATTTTTAACATAATTCAAAAAGAAAGTGTCGATTCTAATTTTAAATAACAACAACAAAAAAAGAAAGTCGTATGTAAAGCAAATTGTGTATATTTGAGATATTCCAAAAAAAAGTTAAAACTGTCCCTTATTACTTTGAAATGTATCGAATCCAAAACAAAAAAAATAAAAGACGTCTGTAAAAAAGAAACAGTAGATTTAGAATGGAAATCCCCCCCCCCCAAATAAAGGCGTATGTCAAAAATTATGTACTTTTGAGATCCAAAAAAAAAAGGTCAAAGTCTCCTTTATAGTTTGAAATTTATCAAATGAAAACCAAAAAAATAATTATGTCCAAAACAAACAACAACAATATATTAAAAAAAAATAATAATTATGTCCAAAACAAACAACAACAATATATTAAATATTAAAAAAAAAAACTACAGCCGTATGTCAAAATACGATCTATTAGATAAAAAAAATCTAGCGGCCCGGTAATGTTATAACGCTCTGTTTTTAACTAGAAACAGCGCCACCAAAGGCTGCACAGTTAATAGTTTACTAGAACCGAAAAAATTATGGTAGCAGTTTTATTGATGATATGGAAGTGCTTATAGATACAATGAAAGAATTTATTAAAACATTGAATGAGCTTGATGAAATTTATAGAAATTTTGAATCAAAAATAAGTCCATCAAAGTCTAAAGCTATGATTATAAAATGGAGGAAATAAAAGATTAAGATTAGCAATTGGATAAGGAGTTATAAAGCAAGTTATTGCTTCGAAGATTTCAGAAATGGCAATAAGGTATTGATTTGCAATGGTTAATTGGGCTTCTAATAAGATTAATTGATTATTTTAAGACTTATTAATAAAGAAATTTGTTAAGAATTATATAATGGAATATAACTTTATGTGGAATTGAGACTTAGGCAAGGATTAATAATAGTATAATGATCAGAAGAGTAAATAAAGTGTGGTTTTTTTCTGTATTGAGGCAATTTTTAATCAGAAAAGGAATTAACATATATTTAAAGATGGGTATTTTGAAGGCTTTGTTGCAGATGTCTTCAGTTGGTCAGAGAAAGAAAAATAAAATAAATAATTTTCTTAATGATCTAATGAAAGAAAACAGCTGTGACAGTTTAGTCAGATTAATGTGAAGTAGCAGTTTTGGCAAATAAATAATGATGACAATATAATAATGTCCATAATTTAGTACAGTAGCATCTTACATTAATGGTTGCTTGCTTAATGGCATTTCATTATCATAATGCTATTTTTAAATTATATCTTTATGTAAATCCAAGAATTACTCAAGGAAATATGAGAATCTTAAGAACAGTTTATCTCATGTGTGGCTAAAGTATTATTGAAGATTTTTGAATATACATTTTTTTTAATAGGATAAATGCTTCTTTTTTATTTAATGAAAACAGTTTTGATATAGAAAGAGTAGAGAGATAAGAGATACAATTGAAGTAGTGACATCTGTTATTGAGAAACATACAGAAAAAATTAAATATTTTTTTATTGTCACTGATTACATGATTCATGTGTATCTGCAGCAGTTTCCCAAAAGGTGTTATATATTTTATACTGCATATAGAATATTTTTGTATTAATATCTGACTTATATATTAAATTATGGTATGGATTTATTTCAACATAAAAATATTTTTTTTATATAGAAACTTTATTTAATTTTATCTTATCATTTAAATGTCAGTGATAGGAAAAGGACATCATATACATTTATCATTCTTTAGTAGAATATTAATTTATTAATTATAAAATTATTAATTACAGGATATCCATTTTAAATACTATAAATTGGATATTATTATTTTGAATTCTGGATTATAGCTGTTTTAGGATTAGGAAAAATGAATTTGAATAAAGTCATTTAAATAATTTTAACCACAATAAGTTTAAAAAATATTTTTTTACTTATTCCATTGTAGAAAAATGATTAATTTTGAGAAATAGGGAATTTTAAAGCAGTTTGTTTAATCTCATATGTGGATTAAAATAAATATTTTTTTTATACGAAAAACAATTTGGGAACTAAAGGTGCAGTTGAAGATGTGAAAACCATTATTGAGAGATATATAGAAAGATTCAAATTGATTAATATTTATTCTATTGAACTTGCCAACATTTTTAGTTGAGTGATTTAAAAGATATTTGTATAATAAAATAGAATTGGTGTAAGGCAGGAGTAGAACTGTTATTTACTTCCTATTGTATTTACTATTTTTCAGGTGAGTTGCTTATATAGGGATGGGAATAGGAGGGTTTTTGTAGATGTGGCAGTTCTTGCAGATAGTAAGGAGTGAGCTTGTTAAAAGTAACAAAGACAGGAAATTATAAAATAAGTTAGTCTTTTTATTTACTGGGAAAGATTGTCAATTGATAATGAAGTACAATAAAGAAATTAGAATGAGAATTGAAATGTCCAAACAGCTAAAAAGTAGATGGCTAATGTTTGAGAACCATTAAAACTAGATGTAAAAAAGACGTTTACTGCTTGATGAGGGGAAAAGATTGGAGGCTACATTAAGTGCGCATTTGAATAAGAATGGAAAAAGTAAATTATAGAAATAAAATTATCAATGCTTAAAAATAGTAACTTTTTGAAAAAAGATTATTTATTGAGGAAATTACAAAAAAATGAATTGGATTGTGCATATGTTTTTAAAGAAATTGGGAAAGATGTACTGGAAGGTACTAGAATTATGTAAAGAAAAGGTATATGATAAGAAAAAAGTGTCCACTGATAAAATTAAGGAGAAAATAGCTTATATTATTTCAGGAATGAAGCAAGAGACGTAAAGTTTTGGGAAATTGGTATGGACTACAGAATCTGTCTTTTGGCAGATAACTAATGATTGAATGAGCTTTACGAAAACAAGGAACAGTTTTTGTTTTATTGGCATTAAATTATCACAGTCGTGAATCAATTACTCCAACTATCACTATCAAATAAGATCTTATTTACAATAAAATTACCAATTTATTATTTTACAAAGAATGATTTGCTCTGCAAATTACATCATAATGGTGATTTAAATAGTATAGTCCAGACTTTCTTTCACTAAAAATCTTATCGATCGTCCATTTTTGACAATACTTAGAATATGAATTAATTCTCACTTCTTTATTCTGTTTGTCTCTGAAAAACTGTGTTTACTTATTACAGTCATTTGTTTTATGGATTCCATATTGTTATTTAAATGGCATTGCAGTTCATTATCATTATTTATTTATTTTTAATTTGTTTATTATATGTTTATTAAGATTTAACTATTTTTAGATTTTCTCCAGTTTTAATATCTTATAAACACTTAACATTATTACTTTATTTCTGAAAATTTAGATTTTTAATGGGTGCCTCTTGTGGTGGAGGTAATATGAAGATCATTGATGCTGAATACGAAGAAATGGGATTACGGCCACGCCATGCTTATTCTGTCTTAGATGTCAGAGATGTTCATGGCATAAGGTGATCTCTAATTGCTTTTGTTTATTTTTCTAATTTAAAATTCAAATTACTTTTTGAAAAAAAAATTGAATACTATGTCAGTATGTAAATAATATTGAATTACATCTAACTATTTATATTAATTACTTTTGGGAATTTATAGAAAGATGTGGAATAAATGAAATCCAGACTATTCTTTTATTTGATAAATATTCTTTTGTCGTTTTTGTAATGAGTTATGTATATATTAAAAAAAGAATTAAAATATAATAATGATAATTGTTTTTTAACTTCATAGTTTTAATATCACATTTGTAGGGAAGATATATTTTTCTACAATATGTTCAAACAATGATTCATTATGATGAAGAAGAAACTGTTTTCAATGAATGGTATTTAAATTCATGTTGGGCTTCCTATGAAAATCTGTAAAAAAATTAAATATTTTTATTTACATAAATGCACTAAAAATAAAAAATTGTTCGGCTTTCACAAATAAAAGCATCTTAAGTAAGTAATACAATGTTTTTTGTTGTTTTGTTACTATTTCTATGAAAAAATATATACCCAATTTCTATTCATGTAAAAAGCATGTGTCACATTTTATTTATAAAAGCTAAAGAAAAATTTTCTTTTTTTCACTAGCGAATAAAAACAATTTTTTTTTTTTAAAAATGACGAATTTATTTTATTTCATACCTTTTAATTTTATATATATATAATACTGAATTACTGTAATGAGATAAATTTATCTACATTAGATATTATTTAGACAAAAAGACTAAAAAAAACAGTAAATTTAATAAAAATGTATAAAAAAGTAATGTCAGTTTATTTAATTTTGAATCAGTCATTTAGTGTTAAATTAGGAGAGCCACTAGATACCACTGGCATCAACATTGCATATAAAATTTAAATTTGTTATTTATTTTCTGCTGAAATTTTTTGCAAACTATAAAAAAAGTGTATACTCTTTAGAAATATAGGTAGTCGTGGAGGGACAGGACTGCAGCCGTCAGATGGCGCTGCGACACTATCAACAACCGGCCCGAAGCCTGCAAGTGATAAATTTATATACGAAAGTGCCATCTGACGGCAGCAGTACGGTCCCTCCACGACTACCGAAATATATACTGAGATTTGATTAAATAGAAAGGTTAGTCAATAAAAATACATTTGTCTTAGACTGCTTTAAAATATATTATTCTTTTTAAAATAAACAAAGCAAACAGCACTAGACATCCGTAAGTTAAATATTGGAACAGTTGAAATATAAATGAGTACATCCCTCTTCCTATCAGGCTGTGAACAAATAACAGTTTTTTATTTGGCTTTTATATTGAGGTCATTCTGACTTTAATATAAATAAAAGATTTATGTTAACCTTCCCAATTACATATGCTCTTCCCTTACTTTCAATAACTATAATAAACTATTAATATGAATGCGAGAAACTTTGAAATTGTATTTATTTTTTATATTATTGTTTTGTCATTGGATATTTAAAGTAGTATTTATGAAATTATAAAGGCACTTGACTATTTCAATATGGATTTATAATATAATCATAGAAATAAACTCCTTGAATATGCTGTAATATTTAATGCAACACCATTTAGTGTCAATTCTAATACAACACACAAAAATAAAATCACTTTAATTTATTTCCAAGTTCTTATGTGGATACTTAAAACAGACTATAACAACAGCAAATATGATACTTAGCAGAAATATTTACACAGCTTTGCTCAAATAGGCTTACAATAGTAGTTTACAGAGACAGAACTAATTACTATTCAGTTTAATAGTCTCTTGTTAGCAAACAGCACACCATCATATATGTAAATTAAATTAAACAGCATCATATGATATGAATTTTAGTCAGAGTGATAAACTATTAATGTAAATATGCTGTGAGATTTAAAGCAATGCCCTCTAATGTTAGAACTTTTTTTAATCTAGTATCCAAATTCTGACATTTGGGAGGATTACATTAAATATATAGTATAATTTTCATCTCTGGTAATTTTGAACATTTAGTGCATACAGTTAAAAAGGAACTAAAATTACAAAAATATATATATTGATCCAGGGTCATATCTTTATAACTGTTCAAGCAGATTAGTTTGAATTCTAAATATTTCGATTTCAAATTTCAGGCTTTTTTTTATTTGAAATAAAATGAAGTTAAAAATATTTGTTAGAGATATTAACTCTCATTATTTCTAACATTAAATTTCAAGTCTTATTGATAATGACAAAAGCCAGTAACTGCGCTGATGATGGGGATGTAAATGCATAACCCTCTAGTAATCACTGATTTTTCGAGCTTATTATAGATGGCATAAACTCTTTTGTTTTATTGTATATTTTTTTAAGCTAAAACATCAAGTGATTTTTTAAATACACTTTGTATGTACAATAAAGTGAGAGAAATAGAGATAAAAACAGGAAATGGGACATTTCTTATAGTTTTTCTTATTGCTTAAATTATATAAAATATATCTTGAACAAAGCCTTGAAATATAGAAAATTGAAATATGAGAAAATGAAAATTATTCTTCATAATAATAAGACCCTTTAGCTACTGTGCTATACTGATGATTAAATAGTTTGGGTCAGGATTGTGATGATTTGAGTTACATGGCTTAAAAATTAATAAAAAGAATATAAGAAATGGGGCTGAAAAGTAAATATAACAAAAACAAAAAATATATATATTGGAGGAAACTCAATGGCACATAATATTCGAAGATGTAAACAATAGATAGGAAAGTATGAGAATGTAAAATATCAAAGCATAAATATCATGCAAAGGGAATAAGAGATGAAGCTATAAGAAAAGAAATGTACTGGAAAAAAAAAAGCTATAGCTATGATAAATGCTATGTTATGGTATTTGAATATATAAAAATTAATGAATGAGGAATAGTGCCAACAATATGCAGGAAAGTTGAAGAAAAAGTGATTAATTAATAAGAGAATTCAGGTAATAATACATATTGAGCACATTACTTGTAAACGAGAAATCGTAATAAGACAATTGGAATGGTATGGATATATACAGCTGATGTTTCGGGAAAGATTATTGAAATAACTACTAAATCTGGACACTACTGGAGAAGAGAGGAAGAGAATGTTTAAAAAGGAATTGGTAAGAAGGAATAGATAAAAATCAGAGAAAGAAATATTCAGGAAGATTTATTAATGCTCAGAGAGACATGGTGATTAAGAATCAGAAAAAAATGTAGAGTATTGTAAATTAATAAAAATAGAAAATGAAACGTGTATGGAATAGAGATATAATATGCATGGTAGTAAAAAAAATGTGTGTGTATGTTTAAATAATACTGTGGTATTTTCTCTTTACATAAATTGTGTGAATTGGAAATTAAATGATTTGTTGCTATAATATCAAAATTACAAATACGTTTCTGTTTAAATTGATTAGATTACTAACAGATTAAGAAGTCATAAAATGTATTTAAATTCATTTGTAATTGATAAAGAAAATTTTAATATTGTGAACATTTTTTTTTAATAAAATGTTATATTTAAAATAACTTATTAAATGATAAGTAAGTATATTATTATTAAAGATTGATTCGTTTCCGTAATCCATGGGGTCATTTCTCTTGGTGCGGTGACTGGTCTGACTCATCACCTCTTTGGACTGATCATCTTCGAGAAGAACTGATGGTTCATGGGGCAACTGAAGGAGTTTTCTGGATGTCATTTGAAGATGTTATGAAGTAAATTTTTAATTATCTTGAAACAATTATTTTATTTATAAACTTACTAACTTTTTTAAAAATAAAAGTATTTAGTTATTAAATATTATTTTAATTCTTATTATTAATGTTTGTTGTTGGTTTGTTCTTGCATGGGTTCGCAATTAGGGATTAAAGATTTAGCAAACGTGAGATTCTATAACTAGATATAATTGTTTTTATGTATATATCTTAATTTACACTTATTCATGGTACAACCAAATTCAGAAATGTTATTCTAGTAATTCATAAGTCAGATTTCCAAAAAATCATTTAAAACAACTTGCAAATAATGTCTCTTTCTTATATCAATGCCATTCTATTTATATGTCAAATAGATTGATATTGATATAAGAAAGTGGTCTTTATTTGCAAGTTCATTTAAATGATTCTTTTGGAATCTGATTTGTAGATTATCATAGTAATGTTTATGGACTTGGTTGTTCCATGAATAGGTTTATATTGTTAGTCTTACATATCATTTACGAACTTGTTAAAATTGTCAGAATCTCTAAGTTTAAATTAAATTTTGAACTGATTTTTATATTTACTCTTCTATAAAGATCTAGTGTTTTTGCTTTGCTTTTAATTATTTGTTTTTGGTTATTTATTTTTAATGTCTTATTACTAATATCTGAGTACATATTTACTTTGTTAGAATGATGTTGGTGTAATAGATGATTACAATTCATTTCAGAAATCGTAAACTACTATTATATGCCTTAGACTGAAAATTATATGAATATACAGACAAACGAAAAAGAATAAAGTAATAGAGCTAGAAGTTGGATCGCATTCAGAATTTAAGGAAGATCTGAAAAATATTTTCCAATACTGATGATTAAAGTACAGATGCCATATGTACCATATAAAGAAAAGAGAGCCAGAGGAATTGCAGCTGGAAATATGGCAAGATGTAACTATGCAGGAGGTGGAGAGTGATGAAAGACACAACACAGGAAGAAAGACAGAAGATAACCAGTTAATAGAGGAAAACAGTGATGAAATTGCAGAAGAAATTCAAGCAGAACCAGAAATAAATAAATCGTCCAGACCTGTGCGCTTAAAAAGAAAACCGGAAAGAGGAAAGGATTACGTTTAAGAAACTGCACTAAATGAACTGATTAACTCTAGAAATAATGACTAGAGGGGGTGGCGAACATAGAAGCGTTGATGAATCGAGTGAAGTAAAAAGAACGTTTTATCTGTTTTGTTTTCTTTCTTCCGATTAACATACAGAATTTATGAAGAAAAGAAAGAATATCAAGATATACAAAAATGATGCGTTAAAAAGGATTGAATACCTTGAATTTTGTAAAAAAGGTGCAGAAAAGAGTTGAAAATGATATAAGAAAGTATAACTGTGAACTAGCAAGGAAAGCTGTGGAAGAGAATTGCAGTGGAACAGGACTATCCATCATGTCTCTAATTGACTGGAAAAAAATAAATTGTACACACAAGTCAAAATTTAATCTAAATAAAACAAATGTAATTGCCACAGATGTGAATGGTAATAACATAATCTGTGGGAAGGTTTCTGTTCCAGTAAAGTTAAATAACAAAAACAAAACTCTACCTTTGTTTATAGTCAAGAGGAACATCAAACCCTTACTGGGCCGAAATTGGTTCCGGCCGTTGAGCATATCCATTCAGATTATCAAAATGGTAAAACTAGAAAATATAGTGCGTAAACAGTTCCCGAAAATCTTCTAGGAAAACTTGACTGTTTAGTAATAAATCCAGTAAATATGGAACTAACTGAAGATGCACAACCAGTGAGGTGTAAACCCCAGAAGGTTCCTTTTGCACTCAGAACTAAGGTTGAAGAGAGTCTAGCAAGTCTTGTAAAAGAAGGTGTATCACCCATAGAAGATTCGGATTGGGCCACTCCAATTGTGATAGTAGCAAAACCTGATGGAAGTTTACGGATCTGTGGAGATTATAGGGTTACAGTAAACCGTTATTTAAACAAAAGTGCATATCCTGTTCCAAATATGTCAGAAATACTGGCATTACTTCAGAAAGCTGCTATTTTTGCAAAAATTGACCTGAAGTCTGCTTTCCACCAGATCCCAGTCACTGATAAAACAGCCAAAATATTAACTTTGAGTACACATGTCAGACTATTCCAATGCAACACATTGCCATTCGAAATTACCACAGCTCCCAATATCTTTCAAGACAAAATTGATCAATTAATGCATAATATGAAGGGTGTAATTCCCTATCTGGATGACTTGTTAATTTATGCTCAGTCAGAGACAGAATTGGAAGAACGTGTACCTACTGTATCTGCTAGACTGGAACGGGTAGGAATTAAAATTAATGTCACCAAAAGCATTTGGTCTTTGAGGGAGTTAAAGTTTTTGGGACATATTAACCAAAATGGTAAACGCCCAAATCCAGAAAAGGTCATGGCCATAAAAAATGCTCCCATACCAAAAAATGTAAAGGACTTACAGGCTTTTTTGGGATTACTTTGTTTCTTTGAAATTTTTTTGAAGGGAAAATCACACAAATTAAAGCCCCTGTATATACTACTATGCAAAGGACAATGCTGGAAATGGCAGGCCGAACAACAGATTGCATTCCAGACAGCAAAAGATTTATTATCTTCAGAAAACTTATTGGTACACTATCAGAGTGATCAAGAAATTATAGTCGCTTCAGATGCTTCCGAGAATGGCATTGGAGCTGTAATCTCTCACCAAATAAATAGTCATGAACGTCCGATTGCATATGCCTCCTGCACCCTTCGTCAGCTGAAATCAACTATAGTCAATTGGACAAAGAAGTCCTAGCTATTATCTTTGCAGTGAAAAAGTTCCACCAGTATTTATATCTATGGCTGGAAGTTCGCTATATGTATGGACCATCGTCCATTATTAGGCGTATTGGGAAAAAACAAAAAAACTCCTGACTATAGCAGCCAAAGAATGTTACGATAGATAAGCATTCTTGCAGCTTATGATTATAATTTAGTGTATAAACTGGGAAAACAAATACCACATGCCAATGCTCTATCACGTCTACCGTTAAAAGCTAATAGGCCACATGAAATTGTGGAGGTAAATCTACTAGTAGTCAAATTGAACGATACCTTGAATAGTTCCAATGTAGCTGAATGGACACTTAAAGATCCTGGCTGTCACCAGCTGAAAACATGGATCAAAAAAGGATGGCCTAACCGTCGCCCAAAAATTCTACATACAGCTATCTGGAATGCTCATCAGTATCTGTCAATCTGTAATGATTGCATCACTAGAGCTGATAGAGTGTTCATACCTATGGAGGGACGCTCACAGGTATTAAAATTACTTCATTCTGGATATCCTGGGATTGTAAGGATGAAGGCCCTATCTCGATCATATGTATGGCGGCCGCATATTGACCAAGAGATTGAAAGAATGGTAAATCAATGCTATAATTGCCAAAGTGTGGCCAATTTGCCAAATAAAGCATTTAGTTCTTGGTCTGAGCCTAGTAAACCCTGGGAACGTGTTCACATTGACCATGCAGGCCCTATAAATGGACCCTTGATTTTAACAATTGTGGACTTTTATAGTAATTGGATTGAATACCGTTTAGTCAAATCAGTTGATACCAATTCTACCATAAAGGCTCTCCAAGAAATTTTTACCACACATGGATATCCAGATATGCTGGTATCTGATAATGGTACAGGTTTTACATCCACAAATTTTGAAAATTATCTGTCTAAGAGAAGGATTCAACATGTCCTGACACCTGCCTATCATCCTGCTTCAAATGGATTGGCCGAAAAGGCAGTCCAAAGTTTAAAAAAGGGATTGAAAAAAACAAGCTATAAAAAAATGGATGAAGCATTAACAGAGATCATGTTTTACCATTTTCTACCTCAATCAAATAATGGGAAATCACCCGCTGACCTACTATTCAGTAGGACTTGCCGTACACATATATCAAAGATTATACCTCGGGAGGAAAGGGCTGAAAAAGATCCAGAAATCTACCCATACACTTATAAACATTTCCCAAAGTTTAAAAAGAATGAACTAGTATAGGTGCGAGACATTATAAAGAAGTAAGTGGATACCCGGAATTGTTAGAAAATGGTCCTTCTGTATGAAGACATATAAACCATATAAAGAGAAGGTCAGCAGTTACACCATTTGATGATAACAAAACTCTTATTGAAACTGCTCGCCAGTGGGAATCATTAACAAGGGAAGACAGGGAAATGCTACCACAAATTCCACAGGAAAATAATCTTGTTGAACCAGAGAAGGGAAGAACAGACTCCACTAACTTTGCACACAATCAAACAGACCAGGAAAGTGACAGACCTGTTCTCAGAAACTCACAAGAACGCAGATTACCAATCAAACTAAAAGACTATATTCTATAGTGGAGGGAGGTGCGCTAAATGAACTGATTAACTCTAGAAATAATAACTAGAGGGGGTGGCGAATGTAGAAGCGTTGATGAATCGAGTGAAGTAAAAAGAACGTTTTATCTGTTTTCTTTCTTCCAATTAACATACTTCCTAACGAGTGGAGATGTTAAGGCTGTAAGCCTAAAAGTAAAACTAACAATGGAGTTAACAACCTGTACAAAATAGTTGTAATCTAAGAATTGTTTACAAATAATTAAATAAGTTAGTTATAAACCTGTACGAATCTAACTTTATTTATACAGTTTCAGCTGAGTTTTAACTCCCTGAAAACACTGCAGAAACAATTGCAACTTCTGGGTTGAGGGGAGAAATTGTAATATTTTAAATTCAAGAAATATTTTAGTACAAAAAAAAAATCAATAAGAATACTCCAGAAGTTAAAATTAAAAGTACTAATTAATGACAATTGAAACTTTTAAGAATGAAAATGAGTAGTTACATAATTAAAAGGTTTCTACAGACTGGATGAAAAGAACAGATTAGTGTAAAGATAAAATCTTACTAAAATAGTAGATCCGGAAATCGAAATTAAGTAAATGCTTTCGCAAAGGAATTTTAAGTAATGAAAAATTGCTGATAAGAAAACAATTAAACTGAAGACTATAAAAACTCAGGATTGTAGTGTTAAGTGCTTTTTTTCTCTCTTTCGTGTTGGTGAAGTGTTTTTTTGTGTGTGCGCAATGAGTATCGTCGATAATAAGCCAATGTCTGCAAGGGAATAAATCCAGATGTTTCGGAATCTGAAGGTATGAAAGTCTGACCAGTATTTAAAATAGATTGTCCTGATCTTATATTGTTTTTTGTAAGCCTAAAGAGCTCTTAGGTTTTAACTTGGGGAACTTGTACTTATTTAGTGTAGTTGTAGAAGGAGTCATTCATTAAATAAGACAGTAATTGTTGAACTATATTTAAAGACTTTAAGAACTCCATGATCATTTATTTGTCCATATATATTTATTTTTACCAAGATAATTACAACTCGTCTACAGAGAACTTTGGATTTCCACCAACCAAGAGAACAAGCTGGATTTAAAAGTGGTTTTAGTACAATAGATCATATCCAGGTATTGAGAGAAGTCATAGAAAGGACAAATGAATATGAGTTGTCATTATGTTTTGGATTTGTAGATTATGAAAAGGCATTCGATTCTATACACATTTCTTCAGTGATTAAAGCATTGGATCATCAAGGTATAGATCCAGGATATTGTCACATTTTAAAGATATTTATAAAATTGCAACAGCAACAATTAGATTACATAATGATACTGGAAAAATCAACATTGAGAAAGGTGTAAGACAAGGTGACTCCATATTTCCAAAACTTTTTACAGCAGTGCTGCAAGAAGTATTTTGTGGATTAAAATGGGAAACTAAAGGAATGAAAGTAAATGGAGAGTATTTAAGTCATTTAGATTTTGCAGATGATGTAGTTGTTTTTGCAAATAATGCTTCAGAGCTGCAGGAAATGTTGCAGGAGTTAGCAGATGAAAGTAGAAAAGTAGGACTAAATAAATGTTAAAAAGACTAAAATAATGTTTAATCGATTTGCTCAAAGTATGAAAATAAAGATTGATTATGAAGAATTAGAAAAAGTTAACAGTTACAAATACCTTGGTCAGATTATTAATACAGATGGAAACATAATGGAGAAAATTAATCATAGAATTAAACTTGGTTGGAGTGCTTTTGGTAGAAATAACTTGATACTAAAAGGAAATATGCCTATGTGTTTGAAAAGAATGGTTTTTAACAAATGTGTTTTACCAGTTCTTACTTATGGATCTGAGACTTGGACACTTAATAGAAGAGCAATACAGAGACTTCAGACCACTCAAATGAGTATGGAGATATGTATGTTGGGAGTAACAAGAAGAGATCAAAAACGCAATGTATGGGTAAGACAACAAACAGGTGTTACTGACCTTATTGAAAAAATTAAAAGATTGAAATGGAGTTGGGCTGGACATATTGCTAGAAGAAATGATAATAGATGGACAATTGAAATTTTAAACTGGATTCCAAGAGATTGTAAAAGACCCAGAAAGAGACCTGTGCAGGGGTGTTGTGGAAAAGAGAAGCTAAAGATCAGAGATGGATTAAACTTGGAGAGACCTTCATCCTGCAGTGGATTGATAATGGTTGATGATAATGATGATGATGATATATTTAAGCTTGTCTATATGTTTTAGTTATTAATTAATTGTGGTGTGGCCCTTCAGGAGTTGTGGGCAAATACATAACTAAAACAAAAAAGAAATTATGAAGATTTCAGCAAATTATTCAGTAAACATTATTACACTCGCAATATCAACTGATAGAAAGACTTCACAAAAACAGCTGCAGCTGTTTCAAACTGAGATATCTATAAAAAATGTTTTACAAATAGAAAACTTTCAATTTTTCTCCATATGAAATAATCATCAAGGTCTTTTTCTAACAAATTGTGAATACTTTTTTTTTTTTAAAAAAAAAAATTGCAATGATATTAATGAAAACTCTTTAAAAAAATATTTAATAAATATCTAAAAAAAATTTGCAGTTTTCAAACTGTTTTATTTAATTCAATCAGCTACTACTTTCTAGCTTTATTCTTCACAGTTGTAAAATTACTGTTACAATATATTTTACTTGTTTAAATATTATTTTTCAGCTCGGAAGACTGCTACTAGACAGTCAAAACTGTCAGATAATTGAATTAAATAAAAATAGCATTGTTAAAATCTAAAATTGAACAAAATACTAGTACAATAAATGCTTTTTATATAAAGTGATTCTTAAAATTATTTAATCAATAACTTATATTTTAAATTAATAATACCTTTCTTTTTACACTTTATATAATGAAAACATTATTTTTTTTTAAATAATATTATTTCCTTACAGTTTCCACTATCCAGCAATCTTTTTTAAACTATAAAATATTTAAATATATATGACTACATAGAAATAAAATATTATATCTAAATAAATGTACAGTAATTTACGTTTTAATTATAAATGTTAATAATATCAATGCATGGATATAAAGAATAAGAAAAAGTAATAATATTAAATCAGTAACTTAACAAAATATTGCATTGAAAAAACAGAAAAATTCATTTACTACAAACCTGGATATTAAGAACAGCTGGAGTGTAAAATGAAATAAGATATGAATATATAAAAAATTTAGTAATATTCAAAATCCAAATAGATAATTGATATTAGAATGAATGATAAGCTGTTTAAAATATTTTTTTTTAAAAAGTTACATAATGGAATTGTAAATTATTCTTGGAAATTTCTGAATTTGGATGAATAATTCTACAACTGATCTTTTAACATTATATATCATGCTAAGATTAAATGATTCTGAACATAAAGTTTATGGATTAAAGTAGAAAAAGGAAAATTATATCTAGCAAATTTAATAGAGTTTTTATATTCTAATGCTTTGAAATTCAAACATTACATGATTTCCTGAACAATTGACTGTGGTTAAAATAAATTATAATAATTTCACAGTAATGTGTTAAATTGAAATAGATGAAAACTATTCATTATTGTCTATGATTTTTTAATTACTTTTAGTGTCATTATTTAAAAAAAGTTTCAAAATTGTTAGACTTTTATTATTGAATTTGTACATAATATATTGTTTTTGCAGAGGCAAAACTCTACATTCAGTAGCGCCACTCTGTGCAAGTCAGAGTAATCAATGGATGCAGGAGGGTTTGTGCATAAAATCCCTATCTAATGCCTACTCATCCAATATTCCCAAATTAGTTTCTATCATCAGTGAGGAGTCTCTATATAAACAGCTTGTGTAAGCATAAAGAATGGTGATCATATGATATTGTTTTGTTTTTCCTCTTCCATAATCAAATTATATTCCAAGAAGTGCATTAAAATCTACAAAGATAACTTATTAATTATATGCTTTTAAAATATTAAATCAAATAACTTTTTTCCTTAGGAGTTCACAAAAAGCTTGAGCACCGGAAGTGCCAGAACTGTAATCAAATCAAGAATATCATACTCTAGAGCAGTGGTCTTCAATCACCGGGCCGCGGACCGGCACCGGGCCACAGAAGTTTTCTGCTGGTCTGCAGCTAGACTGGCAAGAAAGTTTATTAATAACAAAATAGTACAATTTTAAATTTTTAATTAATATGAACAATTTTTATTTATTTTTTCATCGCATTTTTTCCCGATTAAAAAAAAAGAAACAGAACAAAAACAAAATCTAATTAATCATACATAAATTAATTTGTTTTACTATTTATCACAGATGTTTATGGGAAGGGGGGGGGGGAGAAAAAGTTTTTTATTATACAAACTCCGGTTGTCTTTTGATAGCCAATCACGGCTGCTTGTCAGCATTGTTAAAACAATAAAATGTAACGTGACTTTTTTTGATCTCTTAAATTTTTTCTACTCTCTCTTTTAATTAATATTTCATTTTTAGTGGGTTTTTTTTTGGCTTTAACTTTTAAAATAAAAACCAAAAAATAAGTTCTGTCTCTAACATTTACAAAGTATTTCTCAATATACCTCTACCACCCCAAAATAAAGTAAGATCAAAACTTTTTTTCAAGCTTCCTTTTCTTTTTTTTTTTTGTTTAAAAATACACCCACTTTTTTTGGCCTATAAGGCAATATTTTTTTTGGCTTTATTTGTATACCGCTAAAATACTAAAACTTTTATTTTTAAAACCAATTTCTGTTACCTTTTTTTAAAAATAAAAACAAACAAAAAATAACTTTGGTGTCTATCTTTTGTCTCAGTTGATGACAAAGTATTTTTCAACTCCCCTCCCCCCAAAAAAAAATAAAATAAGATCAAAACTTTTGCTTTTTCAACATTCAGGTGAATAACATTTTATTCTTGCATGTTTTAACAATGAAATAATAAACATAAAATGCAAGCACATTAATGAGAACGATTGTTATTGTATGTTTTCTGTAGCAATATGACTGCGCAACTCGAGAAAGAGTGTTCAACATGTGAAGGTAAGCAACACCATTACTATACACCTTAACTAGTGTGCTGTTTTGGTCATTATAACAATTATGCTTATCTAAGGCTAAGCAGATTACATCTTTAAGAAAATTTATCTGTAAACTTCTGCCGGTCCGCGAAATCTTATCCTTATTTTTACCGGGCCACAGGGGTGAAAAGGTTGACTACTGCTCTAGAGTTTTGACATCTCTACCATTGCACTAAACTGCACAGCCCCCATTTTGATTATTTTACAAATCGTTCATTAATAAAAATTGATTTGTTTTTTTTTTCCTCACAAGAAAACTATTTTCTTTACCATCATGTAATTCTCATTGTTAAAGACAATAGCCAGAAACCATTCTGGAGGTAAGGATTTAATTGTACTACCATTTGATAACCATTGATTGTGCAAGCTTACAATAAATGGTGCTAAAGTAGAGAAAAGAGGCTTGCTTTTTAGTAAGGTAGAAGAAAATACTTTATATCACTGTTCCAGATTATTTATATAAGTATAAGTAATCAGTGGATAAAGGCTTGTAACCTGAAACTACTCAAAGAAGACGAATTTGTTAGGGCAAGTTTTAATAATTGCTACTTGTAAAGATTTTAAGAGCAATGAAAACTAATCAAAACTAGATATTGTCATTTATCTCTACTTCCTATTCTGCCTTATCACTAAAATAGATAGTTTTCACAATCTTCTCAATTATATTCATTAAGAAAATTTCATACCGGTCTTTCCAGTAAAAGTAGGTTAATATTCACATGTGATTAATATTGGATGACCCATGAGTTTAATATCTGAAAAAAATTCCTAGATTATTTGAGAATTCTTTAACAATCTAAAAAATTATCTCCACTTTAATCTCAGATTCCATTATGTTTCTTTTCCTATATAATTGAAAATTAAATAAAAACTGACTGCTTTGGGGGAATAATATTTTAATCTGGATGGATCCCCCAAATGGTCAAGAATTAGTTGAAATATATAAGTGAAAAGTTAATTTCTGTTTTTATCCATCAACTTTGCTCTCTTACTATGACCTCTAGCACTGATGCATTAGAAGTACTCAGTGGATCATATGGTTTGTTATTCATTTTATTAACTAGCAGTTATATAAATGTAAAGAGTTTTTTCTTCCAATTTGAGATTTGATTCATCATCCATGAGGTTTTTCATTAGCTGCCTTAATCATTTATTCAACTATTCATTTTTTTTTCTAATAATTCAATATTTTTATAATTGCAATAATAAATTTATTATTAATAAATCTTTTTTTGTATATATATATATTGATGTATACTTTATATTTTTAATAGATACTTTGATACGATTGACATATGTAAAATATGTTCTGATTGGCATGAAGTGCGTCTTCAAGGAATATTTGCTCCCTTTGCCTCCAAACAGCACATGATTGTTACTATGGTAACTGTTATTGAGGCTACAGAAGTGGAGTTCACATTATTTCAAGAAGGTGTAAGGTAATATTTTTTGCATGTGTGTTGTTATTGCTTATTATTATTATTAAGTCGGTCAGTTTTAAAAATAACTTTTATTTTTTATCTAAACAAACAATTTGAAATTGTCAATGATCTGTGTTGTTTTTTGTATTAAATTAAGTTGATTTCAATATTCACTATTTTTTAAAATTATTAGAGCTGCTTATTCAATATTTTATATTAAGAAATTATATGGTTATTCTAGAGAGGACTCAACAAATTTACATCCCAGCAACTGTCTTTGTCATTTCAATGAGCTAAAAGTCTGATTGTTATTTTCTTCATAAACATTCTCCAATTTGGACTATATGTGAGCAAATGTAAAATTAATTCCAGATTATTTTTTAATATCATCTGCTTGTGATATATAAGATTTTTTTTTCATTTATGCCATTTATAAAAACAAAAAATATTAGAATTTTTGATCATTGTTTATTTTACATATATATTCATACAATAGTAACATTTTCTGTAAACTTTCTTGAACAATTTTTTTTCCAATTCACTTTCTTGTATATATCTTTATTGGAAAACTTTTTGCATTCATTCACTTCTCAGGAATTATCTCTAGCATATTCTGTTCGATACATATTTCTCATTGAATATTTTGATATCCATATTTTATAATCATATAAAAATACATTAGTAAATATGCATATATCCAGTACATCTAATTTTGGTTATAATTTGATATTTTTGCTTTTCCAAATTCTGACCATTGCTTGTAATCATGTTCTTTCTTTACTGTTTTTAATTTTATTTTATTTTCAAAATCAAGATTATGATATTATTTCCAAAGTACTCAAAACTTCTACATTTTCTTATATATTTCCACCAATTTTTATTTTCACTTTTTCTTTCCTAAGTACTAATTTGAATTTATAATTCATTGTAAAACAATGAGAGTCCTTCCATCAATTACCTTTAATGGACTGATGTTCCTACAAGTCCTCTTATCTTTCATTTCATTATTTTAAAGTAGTTATCTGTCTAACAATTTGAAATCATTATTTTTAATTATTTTATCATCACATAATTTTTTATCTCACATATATATATGTTGATACGAAGATTTTCACGGGTTGCATATATAAAAGACATTTTGCGGGTTCATCCATGTTAAAAAATTTAAATATTAATATACTGGCGTTTCGAAACGTTGGTATATCAATATTTAAATTTTTTAGCACGGTTGAACCCGCAAAATATGTCTTTTATATATATCTACTTCTGACTCGGATTATAAGATGGAAGAAAAACAAAGAATCTATTAAGGTATAAGATAATATTAATTAAGGAATAATTATTGGTTAGTAAGTATATAGTATAATTGGTATTGCTCTAATTCAAACCAAAAAATACTTGAATTAATTCCATTACTAATGTATAGTTTCCTGGTTTGGCATATCCCAAATATTTCATTAATTGGTCTGTTATCATATATCAATATTTATTATTATATGTCTGTATGCAAAATATTAATTCCTGAATGATTGAATTTTCTTATGTAGTTTTATCTTTTTAAATCTTAAATAAATTTAAATAGATTATGTGCATAAAATATTCTTATATCTTTCCACTCTTTTGAACAAGAAATTTAATTTTTACTTAAATCATTGCAGTAGATTTAAAGTCACTTCACAAATTATTAAAATGTAATTTAAAAAATATCTTCTAAGTTATTTTTATTACAGTAAAATATTTGAAAAAAAATTACTACAAAAATATTGAAAATATTAATATCTTTAAGTTATCAAAAATATTATATAAAATTCTTATAAACTATTATTTAAAGCAATTTACATCTTTAAATATCTAACCTGAAATTAACCTGTGCACATTGAATACTCTTTTAAAAATTAATGGGCTTGCTTTTGGAAAGTTTGAACAGATACGCTTGCACATGCTAGTTTTATAGAAGACCTGTATTCAAACTAGGTTATCCTGAAAAACATTTCAATAGATATTAATAATCAGACATTAAGAAACAAATAGAAGAAGTATGACAATAAGATTATAAAGATAACAATGAAAAAAGAAACATCTTTCTTATGAAGATTGTTAGAGGAGAGAGGGAAATATCATTATAAATTTCAGTATAAGGCGAGAAGTTATAATCAACAGATGGGAAAGATTATACTTAGCTATGGCATCTAAGGTTTATCTCATCATACTCGATCACTGTGAGGAATAAATAGGAATAGATTAATTATATTTCTTATGCATTATTCATTAAGGTTTTTTCCTAATAAGTTTTGAATATGCAGAAACCTTTGTTAGGTGTAATTTTTAATTTGTTAACAAAAGTTTAATTTAAACTAATAAAAATAATAAACAAAATTATATTTTAGAATGTCAGCTCGATCAGAGCGATCACAGTTAGATCTTTGCATTATGGTATTTCGATCAGGGGGAGGAGCTCATCCTAAAATTGGTCAGTTGATTCGTCATAGCAAACGTCAAGTTCGAGGATTTGTTGGGTGCCATACAATGCTAGAGCCGGGCATTTACGTTGTGATCTGTACAGCCTTTAATCACTGGAATACAGGTAAAAAATTATCATAAAATTTTTTTCCCTCTACTTCTATGTGGTTTTTATATATTTTTTAAAACCTATTAACATTCGATAATTATTTCATTTTTTTAAATATAACTTTACAAAATTTCCTATTATTTTTTCCTTCCCTCTACTTATTAATACACTCATTTTTGAAAAGAAAATTATCATTCTAAATACCATTTATTTTATGATTTTTTTATTATTAGAAAGCTCTAATTCATTTTTTAAAAAATATTAGTGATAGATATGGTCTGTAAATGGAATGATATCAATATAACAAAATAATTACTTTGATATTGTGACAATTATTTAAACAGTTCTTTAACAGTAGTACAAAAGTAAAAGCAATCTATATGTCAACAATAATTTATTTTTAGATCAATTAATTTATAATCAAACAAAAGTCATTATCAGTTTGTGTTTTCCTGAAGGTTTGTGATGATGGTGTTCTAGTTGTATTTTTATATTGGACTATTTCCATCATCTAATATGTGTATTGAATGTCCTTAGAAAAATTTAACTTTATTTAAATATTCCAAATACATTCAACTGAAACTACTAATCAACTTTGCTCTTAGGAGAAAGTGGAGAAATCAGGAAGAATCTCATAGATAAGTATATGAAATTACTACAGACTGTTACCTTTGGCAGAATGGCTCGGTTGGTTAGAGGGTTACCTTAAAATTCAATAATCAAGAATCTAAGGATCCAGGTTCAAATCCCATTCTAGTACTGTCACTGGTCAGGCCAGAAGCACCTGAACAAGTGGGAAGAAAAATACCTCTCAAAACGTTGTGCATGTACTAACCTGTTTGATGTGCTATTACTAACAGTTGAATGTATTTGGAATATTTAAATAAAGTTAAATTTTTCTAAAGACATACAATACACATATTAGATGACAGAAATAGTCCAGTATAAAAATTCATTATCAGTTTAAATATAATTTATTTTATGAGTGTATGTATCCTTTAGAGATATGTCTTAAATATTTCAAGTCATACATAATTACTGAACAAATGTAATTTATATCATGAAAAATTTATATCATTTCAATTTGTTATATATGTTTATAATTGTTGTTATTTACTTATATCTTTATGTGATTTTAATTGAAAATTAGTTTTAATGGCTTTTCCTTGTTCATTAATTAGCTACATCAATTCATTATTATTAACTTTTATTTTGTTCTTTTTGAAAAGTCATTGAACATTAGTTTAATCTCTTTTTTTTTTTTTTTTTTCACATTTATCTTTAATTCTCTTTTCTTGCTTTCATTTGATATCTCTTGTAATATTTTCTGAAGCTTATGCAAAATTTTAATTTGTTTAAGCAACATCCATTTATTTAGCTTTCTATTTTAATCCATGAAAATACTTTCCATAAAATTGCTGTAAAAAGTTTTGGAGAGTTGTAATCACCCTGCTGTACATTTTTACCATTGTAATCCTATTGTCATCATATAGTCTAATTACTGTTATTACATTATGTTAAATGCTACTCAGAATTTGACAAGCATTACATAAAATGCTTGTAAAGTCAAATGTTTTGTACTTCAAAGCTTAAAGGTAACTCACATTTATTACCGTCTTCTGTAACTTCTCTCAGTATTTGGAAATTATCTATTGTCTTGCAACCACTTTAAAATATTATTTATTTGCTTAGTTTGAATCTAAAATCTGGAGATGAGTTATAGTGATGTTAGTAAAGATCTTGTATAGAAAAAAATTTAAAAAATGGTAACATCGCAAAATACCAAATAAACAATAATGGCTCAATATGTTCTTTATGTGGATATATTTATATTTCATAAATTGATTTATGTAGTACTTACAAACCCATTTCTAGAATTTTTTTCTGCCTTTATATTTTTTGTGGGGAGATGGAAGTTGGATGGTAGAATAGTTGAGCTCATTTCATTTGCAAATGACTAATGCATTGCATGGTGATATGTGTGTAAATGTTTTTTTCATATATTTCTTTCCTATTAAAAAACAAACTTGTAAATAGATTTCTAAAGATATTCATAATCTTGTACAGATCATGTACTGAATGCCGAATATTTACTTTGAAACTTTCTTGAGAAATAATTTAGCACATGGTATAAATTATTCAAGATATTAATATTTGATAAGTGATTGTATTTCTGGTGGTCATTCTGCCACATACTGTATTTTCATGTGAAGAAGCATTCTCTGAAGTCATATGTGTCAAAGCCTTTAGAAAAACTAATACCATGTTGGTTTACTCTGACATGGTAGATCATTGATTCGCTCTGCATATTTTTTTAAATTTAACTAAGGGTTTTTGTAAAACTCAACAGCAACAATGGTTTACGCTGCATGATTATAACTGATGTGAAATTTTTGACTAAATATGTTTTACTCAAATTCTATTAGTTTTTCTTTGCAATTTCTTAACTTTTTTTTTCATAACTTCAATAATAGTATATAGTGTTAAGATTTTTATTTTTCTATAATAAGTAACAACATTCATCTTAATGATTTTTTTCATAGATGGAAGAGTTTTTTTAACATTTTTTTTTTTTTGCTAAGTGATGAACTAATATCATATTATTATAGAAAATATTCAGATATTTTTCTTTTTTGATTACCATAATAATAAATCACCAAATTATTAATTTAAAATAATGTGATAATATGTGTGATGTGATGTGATGTACTGTAGCTTCTTCTTAAACGAAGTCAAGAATCTCTCACCAAATTATACCAAGAAAAACTTGTTAGCTACTTAATTTCATATTCCCCAGTCTAATTTTTCCCATATTCTGCTCCATCCCATTTCCACAACATAATCTTTGTCAACTCTACAGCCTTTCTATCTAAACCCCCTTATTTTTTTCCAAACCCAGCATAAAAAACCAATAATCTACCTTCTGTATAATCACTTTTTTCATATTTATTTTTCCATAACTTTATTATATGTGCCCTTTCCGTTTTCAAGCATTTACATTCAATTAACAAATGCCTAATATTTTCTATTCCTTCCTTACATAATTTACAGACTAAATCACCCATATTTTTCCATTTACATGTATATTCTCTTGTTTCTAAAGATCCTGTTCGAGCCTTAAACAATAAACGACTTTCCTTACTATTATCATAAATTAACTCACACCTAATATTCTGTTTATTTCTATGTATATTTAAACTCTTTTTACTCTCCATACTAGTTCTCCATCTCTCTAACTCCCTATTCTTTATTAATAAATCTATTCTTTTATCCCATTCCTTACCACTATAACACTCAACAATCCTCCTAACACAATCATCCCATCTTTTGTACAAATATACAGATATAAATTCTGTATCCAAATCTTTTGCATACCGTATTACCTTTCTCACCCATCTTGTTACCTGCCCTTTACTCATAACCCAGTTAAATACTATTTTAGCTATTCTTTTATTATCCATAAACTGCAACCTACTAAACATTTTCATTTTACTTTTTGCATCTCTTATATGAAAACTTGACCATTCCATTTCTCCTTGAATTGCCTCCCTTGCTGTCCATACATCTGCATCCAATGCATGTCTTCCTACTTCCCTTTGAACTTTTTCTAAATAATTTAATACCCTATTACTAACCTATAATGCATCATTACCATATGTTAATCCTGCTACTGCAACTCCTTTCCATATAATTCTAGCTACATCATATTTATTATAAGGACAGTTCTTTACATTAGTGCCATCTAACTTGAGTAATCAGTAATAATTAAATGTATACAAAATCTCTATTTTAATATTTGAACCGTATTCCCAAACCAGTTTCTAGTTTTTGCCTTTATCAATAAAGCACATGATTCAAAGTTGGAAGAAATTCACATATATGGTGAGCATTCTCCTTTAACTTCATTCTGTCAAAATAAAATCTTGAAATTCATATTAACCTAAGGTTATGAACCTGAATCAACTTGTTTGAACAATTATGTATATCTGAAACCAATTCAGTAACTATATTTTAATACTTTTACTTCTTAAATAACTGTGGCTCACTTTATTTCTCTGATTAGGAAAAAAGCAATAAACCAATAATTCTTGGGGTTCAAATACTAAGAATAGGGATTTGTGCATCTAGTAATCACTGATTACTCAAGTTTATAATAGGTAGCACTAAAGTGATGAGTTATTCTTATATTATACTATATTATTATTGGTGATTTATTTATTGTTAACATTCCTATTCAAGGGAATAACGTGCCTACAATTATTAAAGACTGAAAACCATAAAATATATAGTTATTGAATTTGTTTCGAAACTGTGTAATTGTTCAAATAGGTTGACTTGGGTTCAAAGTCTTTGACTAATTTCAATTTTAAATTTTTAGCATAATAGATAAATTAGAATTAAAAGTGTTTGCCAGCTGCATAATTGGATTCCTTATAACTTTGAATTCTGGGTTCATTGATAAAAGCAAAAACCAATTTGAGAATGGAAATTTAAACACTGAGGATAGGGATTTTGTGTGTATCTGCTAGTCACTGTTTAATGTACACTAGTTGGACAGTGAAGATCTGCTCTTATTTTTTTTTATTTATTTATTTGGTGATAACCTATGATTATTTATTTTTTGCCCTTTATTTTTTATATATAAATATCTTTTTTACTGATTTTTATTTGTAAATATATATTTGGCTTTTCAAAGAATACACCTCTGATAATAGCCAATACTTTTTTTAAAAAAAAATACTGAAGGATTTTTTAAATTTATTTTAGCAATATTGTTTACTGAGAATTGAGACATGTGGACTTACAGTGTTTTTCTGAAGGTTTGTGATGATGGTGTTCTAGCTGTATTTTTATATTGGACTATTTCCATCATCTAATATGTGTGTTGAATGTCTTTAAAAAAGTTTAATTTTTAGTTAAATATTCCAAATGCATTCAACTGTTAGTAATATCACAGCAAACAGGTTAGTATATGCACCAACTGTTAGTAATATCACAGCAAACAAATGTTAATAATATCACAGCAAACAGGTTAGTATATGCACTAACTGTTAGTAATATCACAGCAAACAGGTTAGTATATGCACAACGTTTCGAGAGGTATTTTTCTCCCCTCTTCTTCAGGTGTTGCTGGCCTGACCAGTGACAGTACTAGCATGGGATTCGAACCTGGGTCCTTAGATTCTTGATTATTGAAATTTAAGGTAACGCTCTAACCAACTGAGCCATCCTGCCAAAGGCAACAGTATGTAGTAATTTCATATACTTATCTATGAGGTTCCTCCTGATTTCTCCACTTTTTCCTCAGAGCAAAAAAAGAACCATCAAGAGAAAAGACAATTATTGGTACTGTAGTGTATCCATACATTCCAAAAATAGCAGACAAATTAAGGAAAATCTGCAATCAGTATAACATCAGAACAGCTTTTCAGAGCCATACCACACTACGAGGAATTCTAACATCTACAAAGCCTAAACTTGAAATGCTGCAAAGAAAAAACTGCATCTATGAAATACCATGTGAATGTGGAAGAACATATATTGGTGAGACCAGCCGTCCCATTCAAAAGCGCTTGCAAGAACATAAACTGATGATTAGAAGAGAGAAAACAGATGTGTCTAAGGTAGCAGACCATGTATGGACCAATGAACATACGTTCAATTGGGAAAATACAAAAATATTGGATAAAGAAGAAAAGGTACAAAGAAGAAAATTTAAAGAAGCTGCTCACATGACAATGGCAAAAAATCCCATAAGCCAACCTAGTGTGACTATACATAATGTATGGAAATCACTAATCAACTTTGCTCTGAGGAAAAAGTGGAGAAATCAGGAGGAACCTCATAGATAAGTATATGAAATTACTACATACTGTTGCCTTTGGCAGGATGGCTCAGTTGGTTAGAGCGTTACCTTAAATTTCAATAATCAAGAATCTAAGGACCCAGGTTCGAATCCCATGCTAGTACTGTCACTGGTCAGGCCAGCAACACCTGAAGAAGAGGGGAGAAAAATACCTCTCGAAACGTTGTGCGTATACTAACCTGTTTGCTGTGATATTACTAACAGTTAGTGCATATACTAACCTGTTTGCTGTGATATTACTAACAGTTGGTGCATATACTAACCTGTTTGCTGTGATATTACTAACAGTTGAATGCATTTGGAATATTTAACTAAAAATTAAACTTTTCTAAAGACATTCAACACACATATTAGATGATGGAAATAGTCCAATATAAAAATACATGTGGACTTACAGTATAAAGAAAATACTATATATATATAGTTTATATTTAAATCTTTTTTAATAAAAGAAAATACTAATTATATATATGTGTATGCATTTTTTATCTAACAGGTTCAAATGATCCAGATAATTTTCCTAAGTATATTTTATCCCTGCACAGCTCCAAGCGCCTTCTGGTTGACCAAATCCGTCCTTCCTCCTACTTTCTAGCCGATGCCATTATTTGCCTAACTCTCAGCAAAGGTCGGCGACATGAGGTATAAATTTTATTTTTTTACAAAGTTGTATGTTGCCTTTTTATAATGTATCTACAATTCATAACAAAGTGTGAAAGTTTTTTTTTTTTTATCTAAAATGTATTAAATGTATTATTTTTTTATAAATTAGATGACACAAGATTTGATTGTTTGTTTTTTTTTATTGAATATGATTGTTTTACGTGTTGAATTATATGAATGTGTTGTTAATGTTACTGACTTATGAAGTACTTTTTTATTGTGTTAATTGTTTTATTATGTTGGAATTTTGAAGAATAATGTAAAATTTTTAATGAATTGAGCGATTATGCCATAGCACTTATTTATTTGAAAGATATAGTTATAATACTGGAAAATTGTTTATTTCCACAGTACACTTGATACATATTGATCTGACACACCCAAAAGTTTTTTTTTTTTTTCATGAAATGTAATTAAAATTAATATGTCTTATATTTTTCCAAATTAAAAGTAAATATGCCAGTTGTCTTGTAGTAATATTTATTTTAAATGAAAATTATTTGTAACGAAATATGCTGCATATGGTTTGGAATAAATAAATTGGCAAAGAAAATTGTTCAAAAGATAAAAGCAATGTTATATTTCTAATTATAACATAAGTATAAAAAAAAAATAAGTGGGTGGGGGTTGGTATAAATAGTAGTGAATTTATGTGATATATTATTTTAAAAATGTAAAACCAAAAACATCAGATGATTCTGACTTATAGAAAACAAAATCTATATATTTCCAGTTCTGCCATCTATTATAAATTTAAATAAACAATATATGCTAGGTGGCAGTATTTACTAGATTTCTTTTTTGGAGAAAAAATTGATAAATCAAGCAAAGAAAAGAAAGAGATTGATAAAGAAATTAACAGTGTTCTCGTATAATAAATATGATGTAGCTAGAATTGCATGGAATGGAGTGGCAGTAGCAGGGTCAATGTATGGTAATGATGCATTATGTATTAGTAAAGGGGTATTAAATTACTTAGAAAAAGTACAAAGATAAGTAGGAAGACATGCATTAGATGCAGAGATGTGGACGGCAAAGGAAGCAATTCAAGGAGAAATGGGATGGTCAAGTTTTTATATGAGAGATGCAAAAAGCAAAATGAAAATGTTTGGGAGATTGCAGTTTATGGATAATAAAATTTTGATTAGCCAAAATAGTATTTAATTGGGTTATAAATAAAGGGCAGGCAACAAGATGGGTGCGGAAAGTAATGTGATATGCAGAAGATTTAGATAAATAATTTATGTCAGTTATACAAAAGATGGGATGATTGGGTTAGGAGAATTGTTGAGTGTTATAGTGTTAAGGAATGGGATAGAAGAATAGATGCATTAATAAAAATAGGGATTTGGAGAGATAGAGAACTAGTATGGAGAATAAAAAGAGTTTAAATGTTTATAGAAGTAAACAGAATATTGGATATGAGTTAATTTATGATAATAGCAAGGAAAGTAGTTTAATGTTTAAGGCTCAAACGGGATATTTATCAACAAGGGAATATACACATAAATGGAAAAATATGGGTGATTTAGTCTGCAAGTTGTGTAAGGAAGGCATAGAAAATATTAGGCATCTGTTAATTGAATGTAAATGTCTGAAAGCAGAAAGGGTACAAATAATGAAATTGTGGAAGAATAAATATGAACAAAGTGATTATACAGAAAGTGGCTCATTGTTTTTTATGCTGGGTTGGGGAAAAGATAAGGGGTTTTTAGATATAAAAGCCATGGAGTTGATAAAGATTATGTTGTGGAAATGGGAATGGAGCAGGATAGAGAAGAATATGGGGAAACTTGAGATGGGGAGTGAAAAGGGAAGTCAAAGTGGCTAACAGGTTTCTCTGGGCATAGTTGCTGAGAGATTTCTGACTCTGTATAAGGAAAAGTCACAGTGCATTTTATCACATCATTGCTGTCCTATCCATATCTCTGGATTATGGTTTTTATATAAGGAGTTTTACATCTGTTATTTAATGTTCCTGGATTTTTGGGCCATAATTCATCATTTCTCTAGCAGAAGTCATCTTTTTACCTTTTTTATGTGCTATCAAGCTATTGAAATTCAAAAACCCTTAATATTTTGAACCCAACCAACTTGCTTACATAATTATATAGACCTGACACCAGTTCAGTATCTGTATATTTTAATATTCTCAGTTTTTTAATAACTGGATAAGGATTTAATAAGCACTGCTATATAGCATCTAGTAATTACTCAAGCTTATAATAAATGATAGAATAAATAGATTTTGTTCCTCGAAAACATGTTGGGATCATGTGATGTTTTTTTTTTGACTTCATACCAATCTTAGACAAAGGATCTTAGACAAAGGATAGAATTGTGTATAATTATTAAACTAAAATTGAAATAATATTAGATTTATATAAATATGCAAACAAGTTATCTTGGATTTAAATCATTAAAGTGCTTGAAATTTTTAGGCTGTTATCCTAATGGTACAGAAAAAAGTAAAAGGTGGCAGATGAAAAGTGTATTGGATTAAATCTCCTCACTGGTAAAGGCTGTAAGCTCAAAACTAGTCTAGCAATATGGATAGTCTACATTGGATGGGAATTTAATAAGCCCTACGATTTAGCATCTGTTCATTAATCAGGCTTATAATAGATGGCAGCATTAGAATATTATAATGTAGATTTTACTCCTGAAATTTTAAATTACGTTACTTAGTTGATAGTTATAATTGTGAACGTGAATATTGCAAAAGAAAAGGAATTTAGTAAATAGTGACTGTGACCCCAATGAGAAAGTTGGCTTCATGTTTATCATTATTATTATAGATAGATTTTAGAGACATAAAGCATTCGGTCAGGTTAATTTAGAAAATCTGAAATAATGCATTCTATTGTTTTAAAGAATTAAAGATCAGAATTTATAACATGATTATTAGATTACTTAATGTGAAAATTAACACTTATTAATATTGTTAGATAAACAAACGAAAGAAAAATGTCAAAAGCCAAAACAAATGAAATAAATAATTTGGAAAACCAGATGACTTGCAAATAGCAAAATTACTTCGTTATTGGTAATATTTTGTTATTGCTTATTATTTAATAACACGGGTATATATTGTGACTTCACTGTAATAGGTCCTTACATAGCTCTATAAAAGAAAAAGATTAATTGAAAAAAAACTAAAAGAAATGGAAGTTGTTTTTTTAATATTTAAAATGGAAAGTTTAAAAAAAAAGAAGCTATTTAAATAAAAGTAAGATAAAGTAGACTTTGAAAAATTTAAAAGATAAGGTCTTATTTTTTTTTGTTTCCATCAAAAGTGTTAAGTTAAAAGAAAAACTATTTAGGTAGAAGTTAGTTTAATTAATGATTTTTTTTTCTTTTGTTATACTTAAAATGTAAAGTTTAAAAAAAGTTATTTAGATAAACAAAAAAAGTTAGTTTAATTAAAAAGAAACTAAGTCATTAAGGAAATAAATTGAAATCTCCACTTCTGAATATTCTTTTAAAAATATATTTCATTTTGTCTGTTTAATTCTTTATTAATGAAATGTAATTAATTATATCATCTGTAAAATATAAGTAATCAAAGCAAAAAAAAAAAAAGATTTTATCACAATTTGAAAATAAAAATTAATTATTTTTGAATTTTAATATTAATTAAAAAAAGAAAGAGAAGGTAGATAATCCATAAGACTAGCCATACTCAATCTTTTTCTTTCCTGGGCCACATTTATTTGTATGCTATATAAGAAATCGGCAACCAATTGGTATCACGTGAAAAAATGTCTTAACTTTTCAATTCATGCATGCCACAGGATCACTTAATTAACATATTAATAAAACACAAACACTTTTATTTGATATAAACATTTATTTAAATATCAATGTGATTTTTGATATTGAGATAAACTTTTAACAATTTTGGATAAATCTGTTTTATAAGTGCTACATGCTATTCTTAATATATCATCAAAATGTGAACCAGTAAGTCTGTTTCTATGTATATTCTTCACATATTTCATTTTCAAATAAGATGATTCACAAAGATATATCGATGTGAGCAGCATTTGTGCATACTTTTTGACAGTTTTATATTTTTCAGGCACTAATTTCCAAAATTCCATATACTCCTTTCTCTCCCTTTTTTCTTTAAAAACTTCCAAATTTGTATCACTTTTAAATTCAACAAATAGCTTACTATAATCATGTCCAAATGCAACTAATTGTGTAATAGTTGCTATTTCTAAGTGCCAGGGATTTTCTATAAGTAAGTAATATTTACTAAGGCAATAAACCTAAAGCATGTGTGGTTGAAAATGCAAAGGTAGGGACCTCTACAGGTCTTAACTACAAGCTTATGCATTGGAAAAAAAGAGAAACAATTCTTAATATTTCTTAAATCTTGAAATCTATTTTTAAATTTTTTCAATAAGGTAGCTAAATAATTTGCAATAATTACATGTTTCTGAAAAAATATCAGTACTATCTTGCTTTGCATTTGTCAATGTTGGAAAATGATGTAGTATTTGGTTTTGTATCTCTTGATAGTAAATATTTAATTTTTCTTCAAATGCAAATACTTTATTTGCCATTTGTGAAATAATTTTATTTTCACCTTGCAAACTAATATTAAGCATCACAAAGTTTTTCTGTGATGTTACTTGAAGAAGCTAAATGATACCACCATCCATCACTATCAAGTTCATAATAAACTTTATTGTTTCTTGTAAGAATGAAATAATTTCATGACATAATAAATAAAAAAAAGGTGATCCAAAATTTTACTTCTCTTTAGCCATCACACTGAAGTATGCAAAAACATCACCACAATAACTATTTATTTCTTCCAAAAGATTTTTAAATTTTCTATGGTTCAACTCTCAGGCTCTAATATAATTCACAATGTTTATGAAGGTTTTCATCACAGCATCTACTTTTTTAATGGATGTATGTGCCCCCAAGTTTTCTTTGTGAATTAGACAATGAAATGATGACATTTGTTAGATTGCATTAATAGGGAAACAAACCCCTTTTCGAATCCAATCATTGAAGGACATCCATCAGTGCACACAGAAACCAATTTTTTTATTTCAATATTATTATTTTCCGGAAAAGAACAAATACTATCTAGTTTGATCCTTCATAGGAAGAAATTTTTAAAAATCTTCATAAATTGAATTTGTTCCATACAGTATCTGACAAAAAATGGCATATTGTGATGTTGCTGAAATGTCAGTGCTAGAATCAACAGCCAAATTAAAATATGTTTTGCAATATCTTCAATATATCTAATACAGGTAGAATCTGACAGATTTTTTAATTTGTAATATTTGACTTTTATTATTAAATTTATCTAATAATATATTTGAAGCATTTAGGAACCATTCTTTCACCACTTCAGCATCCATAAATGATTTCCTATTTTTGCCAAGTATATAACAAATTTCATATGATGCTCATATCATTACTGCTTCTTGTGAGATTGCTACTGGCATAACATTTTATTGTTATTGCAATGATTTCTTGAAGAAAGCTAATTTTTCACTTCTTGTTAAAGACTCATGAGTAAAAGTGTCATTAAACATTTTATATTTCGTGGTATAATGAAGGTCAAAGCTATATTTTTTTAATATGATTCTTTCCGACAAATCAAACATATTGATGAACCTTTGCTATTTAACACAACAAAATATTCTTCTCAGTTGTCATGAAATATTCTACTTTCATCTGATAATTTTCATTTTGTTGCTTCAAGACATCATTATGGTGTTTAAATTGTCGTTTGATATAAAATATTATCACGACTGTGTTTATAGTACTAATTCATATATAAAACTGTCATGACTCACCTTGCCTTCAAAAACATGGACTATTGGCGAATTAAATTAAAGTTTCAGACTTCTGATTGGTCAATTATAGAATCTGCAGTAAACATATTTGTCTTTTTAAAATTGTATTTGTTTTAGTTTAGTATCTAAAATGCAAATTCAAAATTTGTCAGATAACAAAAAAGTTTTTTAAAAAATAAATTTCTATTTATAATTGATGATAATAATCTAACGCAGTCAAATTAAAATAAACGCTTACCATGCAATTATAAATTCCAGCCGTAATTCATTGAATTCCTTGTCAATATGTTTTAGAGTAAAAATAAATATTTTTGCCTAAAATCTGAAAAACAAACAAGTGGGTAAAAAAAAGTTTAGCAAATTATGTTTTCATTTCCAAATTCAAAACGTAGAAATACAACTGTCAAAATCATGGATTGGCACTCCCTTGCAGAGAAAAGAAAAAACCAATCAGAAGATTGAAAAGATGGATTTACATCATTGTTATACCATTAAATTTAAATATTATTGGTTTTTTACTTGTAAAAAAATACTGAAGGTGCTAAAATCAGCGAAATAATCTAAAGATAGCAGGTTGAGAGAAAATACAAGCCATATATGAAGATACTCGGGCATTTCTGGTATAGACTTGGCAGGTTCTTCAGGTCTGTGATATTAAAAAACAAAGACAGATAACGTTATTAGTGCATCAATTAAAAAAATTCAATCGCACATGGTCATTTCTTAATTAAGAAGAGTGTTGTCACATCTGTTAACCGTCAGTCTATTGCTGGGCCGTACATAGAAGCTTGGAAGGTTGCAGGTTGAGTATGGCCGCCTTAGACAATGAGAAAGTTGAGTATAAAAAAGCTTGTTTTTTTTTGTCATTTATATTATTACTGATTGCTTTTGTTTAAATGTAACAGAATTCCTTACTATTATCTTTTAAGTTAAATGTGAAAGATAAATTTACTTTCATTTGGTCAAAACTATTCCAGAATCCTGTCAATTTACTGTAGTTAATCAGTTTTGTAGCCATAGAGATGATTTTTAGGCTTCATTATTCAGGTATATTTAAATAGAGAACTCATTGGTTGTTTGCTCCATATTTTCCTCATGAAGCTGAAATAATGAAGTAATATGCCCAAATAGTTGCTTAAAACAATGTCTACAATTGTCAGGATTGCTTGTCATCGCTATCTATCTATAATACTTTCTGAAAATATTGACCAAGAAGAAGGTAGTCATGGGTGAGAGAATTTCTGGGTGCCACAGTGAAAAAGACCTACAAATGAAAAGAACTACCTGATTTTCTCCATCATCAAATAAGACTGGAGATTTTGTAAAAATTAAACTGTTTAGTTTGAACTCATATATAAACCACATGCATATTTGATATTTCCAAACTTCATATTTTATCCATTGCAAGTATGATTATCTCTAGAATTTTATATTTAGCACATGAGCATGGATCATGTATATTTTTAATTCTTATCCCTTAACTTAGTATTTATCCAACCCAATCTGTCACAATATTATATATATATTTATTAGTTATAAGCAATTTTTTATTTGTAGCAAAATTTAATATTTTGTATATATATATTATAGGGTAGGGAAGGCATGACCGCCTATTACTTGACTAAGGGCTGGGCAGGGCTGGTAGTTGTCATTGAGAACAGATATCCTGATCGTTGCATTCAAGTCATTTGTGATTGTCTGGACAGTTATAATGTGGTCTCTACAAGAGGAACATTCAGGACTGTTGATAGTGTTCCGCCATTACATAGGTTTTTCTTATATATATATTTACAATTATTTTTTACAAATATTATTTAGTACATAATGGCATTTTTGTTTTTTTCATTGTTTTTATTATTTTTTTTTTTAGACAAGTTGTGATGGTTCTTTCCCAGCTAGAAGGATGTGGTGGTTTCACTATTAGTCACAAATTAACTCACCGCCTTTCAAACATTGGTGGTCTCAGAGAGTGGGGACCCCCAGGAACAAGTCATGTACCTAATATTGATGATCATAGTTTTGGACTTCATGCACCAAGACCTTTATAGTACTTTGTTAACATTCTATGATTGTTTTGGAGTTTTTAAATTTACCTTTGATTAAGGCTAGCCATATATAAACCTTAAAATATTATATCTGATAAAAGTGTATTGGAAAAAAAAATATTTTCAGAGTTGTGATGATGTTTTGTAAATTATTATTGTATAGGTTTGGGGCCAAATTCATATCATTTTGTATTAAATTTTATAAGGCTTGCAAAGTTGTTTTTTGTTTTTTTAAATTTATACAGAGGAATGCGGTAAGTGAAAATATTTTTAATTTGTGGTTATATCTATATAAGCAATTCGGTATGTATATATGTATCTATATTTATATGCTTGCACATATACATGTAAGTATAATAGTGCTATAAAGAATATCTTTTTTCTATATGGGATTTTCTTTGATAGAATAATTCTTCTATGAAATTACTGTATTTTTAATTATAAAAATATTGATAGAATTTAAGTAGCATGATATATATACATATATAGCACACATTATATATATATATGGATATCAAAGTTAAAAGAAAGAATATGAACAAAAATTTTAAATTTATATTAATTATGATATTTTTGTGTGCGCGTGTGTATCATTATTATCTTAGTAAATTGATATAATTATATTATTTAATGGTACGATTTTACTATAAATTTTATATTTAAAAAGATGTAATACCAGTAGTTATATTTAAATGTTAAATTATTTCTAATCTTTTTAAATAATTAATAATTTTATTTATTACTATTATTTTTAATTAATATAAAAGTTGTCCATTTTAATATTGTTATAACTATATAATTTAAAATGGAAAAAAAAAAAATGATTGTATACGTGATTGTAATAGAACAATAGAATTGGAGGAGTATAATGTTTTTATTTTAAAAATTTCCATTTAAATACTCAAAAATTAATACTTATGTGCAGTATATGTAAGTTAATTATTTCTTAATAAAGTTTAAACATATCATCCAATCAATTCTTACTTAACAAACTCTTAACAATTTTAGCATTGCATTAATAAGGGAGGATCTTATTTGTTTGCACTGGAATACTACTGGAGGGCTATGTACCTAGTTGAGGAAAGGTGTAAACTGAGCTGATTGATTGGTTATTTTATTGTAATTTATTAACTGGTGCATTTTAAACTTTGTTAAATAGCATTTATTTTATATATTTTTACTCATAGTGTTCTCGTATTTGATTTATTATTTACATATATATACATATTTTGATATAAACCCACCATTTTTATAATTGATTGTAATTAATCCAGCTTTAACATTTATTTACTAATATTTTTTGTTTTATAAGAATTATGATTATTATTTATTAGTTGCTATTCATTAATAAATCAAACTGTAAATATCATCTTAAAAATTTTAAGTAATTTAAATTTCACAATTGCAGACAATTTAAATGAAAAGATTTAAAGCATCTTACTAATTTGAAGTAAGAAGTGGACTAATAAAAGTTATCCTAACCTATCAGAATTTTTTTTACAAATTTTCTAGATATATTATTATAAATGCTTGCACTTGATGAGTAACACACACACGCACATATATATATATATATTTACAAAATTGAAAACTAATGTTTTCTGAATTGATTCACCCATTATTGCGCAAATAAATATAATAGAATTTTCATACCATAGCCTGATTTCAGTTGCTTCATGCTTGATTTAGCTAAATATGCAGTTATATGCAGATTCTATAAAATGTATTTAATATGATTGTTAATTTAAATTTATGCATATATTTTGGTTGCATATTTTGCATTTATGTAGACACATGTTACATAAAGCAATAAAGATAAAATGAAGGTGGAGATGAATTAGATTGTATTTTACTATAATCTGAATATATAGAGTACTTGTGTACTATTTCTGCAACAAAGAGAAGATAGGAGGCCTTTTCACATTTGTATCAATACATAGGTAACGTTTTAATGTTGTTATTTGACAACCATTTACAAAGTTATCAAACATTACAAAGTTATCAATGCATTGATATGAATGTGGAAAGCCCTCCTATATTTTCTTTGTTGCAGGAATAATACACAATATTTTTAAAAAAGGACAAAAAAATAAATATTATATGAGATATACACGTACTTCTATGAAATCTACATGTACGCAGACAATGAAGCTTTGACTCTTAATTCAATCAATTTCAAAAAATGTGCAGAAAGTTTTTTAAAAACGCATACCAAAAACGGGTACACTTTTTGCAAGATTTACAAAGTTGTTGACACGAACATGCAAAAAAATTTTTTTATCTATTTTAAAAACTACATGTTCTCGACCCCCGAAAATAGATTGAATCAAAAGTACCGAATAAACTCCCAAATGTTACTTTACAGACGCATAAAACAATCACCAAATTGTAATTTTATTAAATAATATTTACAAAAACATATAAAATATAAATATATGCTACTTATACTGTAATAAATAACAATAATTAATCGCGTTCAAATAAGCAAATTGAATTTGACCACAGAAAATTGTCACAAATGTTCCCCCAAAATAAACACGTGATTACAAAGTGTGTCGAGATTTTCCAGAAAAATATTACGAAACGTATTTTTTTGATTTAAAAAAAAAAAAAAATAATTCAGACCAATAAATAAATATAAATTATAAAACTTTTATTACCGCTTTTCATGCAAGCAGAATAAATTGAATAACCAAAATTTTAAGAAACCTATCCTTTTTTTGTAAATACACAAAATAAATAATTCACAACAATAAACATATATCAATTGTCAGACTTTTCTTCATGCAGGCGGAAAAAATTGTTTTATATGTCATCGAATCTAGAGAAAAATGTGTGGTCGTTTTTGTGCAAATGATGCCACATAAATTCGCAAGTGTTGGCTTGATGTAATTCCCGTGCTGCTGTTTCTTTTGCCAATCCCATAGTCTTTGGACTGTGAAGCACAGTTTGTGGATCCACCAAATTCTAAGTGTCGCCGCTACTGTTTAATCTTTAACTGCCATGATCTCTCCACATATGCCACCAAACATCCACTGTTGAGGAAGAATTCAGCCTTGTTGATTTTTTCTTAGTGAAAAAAGGCTTTTGTCAATTGTCAAATCTAAAAAGCGCAAAATAATAGCAAAGCAGATTTTTAATAAAAAAAAAACATGTTTTTGCAACTTACAAATGGGGTGTGTGGGGATGATGAGAGTTTGTTGTTTTTCTTACTTGTTTATTGCAGTTAAGAATACTAGTTAGATTGACTTAAAATTCGTTCTGATATAATTAACTGTCCTGGATTTGAACCCCAGATTAAGTACTCAATGGCCAAATTCAGGTTTTCTATTCGATCTGCAATATTTGCAGATAGAATTTTTGTGGTCTGTTCTAAATAGTTTTAAAATTCATTGGTATTTACTAGAGAAATAATATCGACTAATTTTTACTTTAAAAAAAAAAAGCCAAATTTATCAAATTGTATAACAAATAGGAAAAGTAAGAAAAAGAAAAAAAAATCTTGTTTTATTATAAATAATTCTAGTTTAAAAAATAGCTACTATAAATATAAAATAAAAATAAACTTTTTTTCTGTCTCTTAGACTTCTGAACTTTTTAAGACATTTTGTAAAAATATTCACGACATTGACTTTTAGGAATTACATGAAAGGTATTTTAATATTATATTTCGCATATTTTCTATGCATATTTAAAATCTACTACAAATCAAATTGAAATGAAAAATTTAAAGAATTCAATAAGAATATTAAAACATGTAAACAAACATATCAGATGAATTCTTATCCTACTTCTTAAAACTAGTAAGCCATTATAAAGAGAATCACCTTTTTGACACGTTTTTCAATATACATCGCCGCAGGGTTTATTTTCTATTAATCGCAAGATTACATCTGTGAAAAGGTCTATCTTTTCCTTCATTGCAGGAATAATAGCCAAGTTTTCATCAATTGTCAAATATAAAGAAGCCAAAATAACAGCAATCCAAGTAGATTTTGAAAAAAAAAAGTTTTCGCAACTGACAAATATAAATAAAGCAAAATAACACCAAAGCAGGTTTTGAAAAAGAGAATCACGTTTTCATACATTTTTCAATCTACATCGCAGGGTTTATTTTCTTTCAATAGCAAGATTACATATGTGAAAAGGCCTCCTATCTTCTCTTTGTTGCAGGAATATTACACAAATACCATAAATAGCAATGTAAAATTGCGATAGTGTGACACATTACTCTGCAATACTGTTGGAATACAAGCTTCTTTTTTTTAAATTTTGCCCCCCCCCCCCCCATTTTATCTTTATTTCATTTTCTTATTAAAATGTTCTATATGCAAGGATATATATTATATGTATGTGGAAGCATTAGTTTGCTCTACTACAGAACCTTTGTTTTTTCAAAGTTAGCTGCTTTTTTGGTTTCATTAGCTATGTTGATTACACAAATTTTTATGTGGAAATAGCATATGAAGAATTATTTGTATGTGTGCATATATATATGCAGATAATAATAGAAAATTACTATGCTAGAATATATTTAATAGCAGAGAGACAATTTCTGAGTGTTGTCACTTTAAACAATTGAACTATATTCTAGTCATTGCAAACTCAATTTTTTTCAGAATGAACAACACTTCTTTCTGCATACCCAAGATACCAAATGGTAGGTTAATCTGCATTACAACAACTGGAAGAATGCATATTAAATGAGCCATAGTATATAAGATAATTTGTAATTAAATTGATTGATTATTGGATTTACATGGTAGAGGTAATTCTTTTTATTTTAAAATTTGATAAATGATATTATCATATGTCAAATTAGTAATATTACGACAGTTTGTATAGATTCTAGCATTGTAATTTTCTGTCACTATAGATTTGTCACATGATAATTCATTTGGAGAGTTTTACAATGAGTAGAAATAACTCCGCTCTGTAAATTTAAATATCATGTTCGATTTAGTGTTTATTCTTCTGGTTATTGTAATTCAAATTAATTTCCCTTATAATATATTGAGCATGCGGAAAGAAATACCTTTTTTTTTTCTGTAAAAAGTTGATTGAGTTTTTCAAAGGGGATAATTCATTTGTTTATATTCACAATACTAAAAGTCCATATTTCCAGATGCTTTATATATATATTTATTTTAATATATTTACATATACTATGCATAAAGAGCCTTTTACTATAATGGTCTCTCACCCATGACCTGAAATTTGTATCTAGAAATTTTTCAGATAGCAGGATATTTTTTTTAAAACTTTCTGGCCCACAACCGAGCTTGCCTTCCACTTATTAGTTTATAAATAAGTACTTCATTGTGATTTAATAACACTGTAGACATTTAATATATTTATTTTAATAGCTAAAGAATAAAAGAAAGAAGAAAAACCATAAAATCTTACTATTTCTTAATACATTGGAGGATTGATAAAGAGGTTTTTAAGATGGGCTATTTGAAGCTGTTTAATCTTACTTTCTATATATATTATGTATAAACTATGTTGCAAATAATGATTACATTGCATTTACCATATTGTTGCACTTTGGCGCATTTCTACATTTAAGTATTTTAAATTCATGGAAAATTTTTAAATTACGTTATTGTGAGACAATAAGACACTTCACTTCTTACACAGAATTTCACAACCTGTTATTTGTTTTACATCATGGATTAAATTTTTTTTTTCAATATTTGTTTATTTTGTATAGGATCTGATAACTATAATCAAACCCTTATACACACTAACCACTCTCTTTTTTATCTTTTGTTCTTTGTTGCCTCAATAAATTTTACTATGATCACAATTTATTGAAAAATAATCATTACAGACAGTCCTTTATTTTTGTAAATCGGAACCCATACACACAATTCCTGATGTTTATTAAGTGAAAAAGAAAAGTGATATTTATGTTAACACAGTCTTCAATATTTATTTGCCCTACAAACATATTTTTATGTATTTATTTTATCATGATAAAAAATATATATTTTCATATTCTGTACTATGGCAGCTAGAAAACATGCAATTGAAGAAAAAATACATTTTATATAAAAGTGGGATTAAGCAAAAAAAGCAAGTCATGAAACAAATTGTTTACATAACTTGAAAACTGTCCTGTATTTTGTGCACTTTTGTAGTTAAATGCAGTTAAGGATCAAGAAGATAGAAAAACTACTACTAAAGAAACACTAACACAAATCCTTATTTTAATAATAAATTAATGTTGAAATTTAATGCATTGAACTAGAAAAGTACTATCTATTATGCTTAATGAAAAATCGTTTTCAAAACTTTACAATATTTTGTGTTTATTGACGGTAAAACTGTAAGATGTAATGGTACTAAAGATACTTAATCTAATAAACATATTTCATAATTAAAGAAAAAAGGTAATCAACTTTACATATTTAAAAATAGCTTTTTTCTTGGTGCTTGCAAAAGAAGGACCAAATTTTGTGACCAAAAGTAGTGAAACTTCTCAAATTCTTTATGTTTAAATTTGTAATGATTATTTTTTAAAAGTATGGCATAATAATTCAAAGATGATATTATAAGGATAAAATAAACTATGCTATCTCCAGTAATTTAGTTATAATAGATTTATTAAGCGCAGCATGTATTTATATTTTTAAACTTAAGTTATCATTTTTAAAGTTTCAAGACTTTTTTAAAGATGGAGTGATCTAAAAATGAAATTATTTGTATTTGGGGGTTTTTTTCTTTATAATTTTTAACTTTAAATCTCTATTATCATTTTAACACATTAACACTGTTTATATTTAAAATTTTCAAGATTAATTAAATTCTATCATTTTTTTATTTAAAAAAAAAAATTGTTTAGCATTTTACATATATTTTTATATTTTTAAAATATGTTCTTTATGTCCATTAATTTCAAATTTATTAAAAGAACTGAAATTTTAATTAATATATATGCAGAAAGAATAAGCCTTTCTCTTTTTATTTTATTAGGTTACATTTAAATCTTATTTTTATTATTACTGTAGGAATGAAGTCCCTATGAAAAGATATTTATTGGTGATCATTTTCTGGCTTTAATCAACCAGTGATAGTGAGAAGCATAACATTTTAATAGTTAAAATATATTAGTAACATTTAACGAAAAATACATTTAATTAAAATTGCTATACATTTTTCTTGTAAACATTTAAAATGCTCTCTCCTATTATTCTATATATACAGTATATGAAATTAGTATAGCTGAATGTTTTAATTAAAAGAAGTAATCCATCTTTTTCAAGCTATATTATATTAAATATCTATATGTTAATAAAGGATGTAAAATAGAACAGATGCACTTATTCTTTAAATTTTTGATGTTTATGAGCTTATCCCTGCCAACATTAATAGATAATCCGGTACTTTAGTATTATTTAACCGATGACGTTTTACACTTACCGATTTTCCTTTCAGTAGACGTCATCAATGATAACATGACAATGTTGTCATGGCAACCAAGCTACTGGCATGATTAATTCTTGGGAGAGTCAATTTTTGGATTTTTTGACCCGCGAGATTTAAAAATCGGAGAGAGCTTTGGGAAATTTTGTCATTTGTGATTTTGCTATCAGTCCACCGCAGTGAACACTTTTGTAAGTAATTTTCATTTTTGTTTCTAATAAATAATGTCATTTCGATGTATATTATTTTGTAAATTCTTCTGCAATTATAATAAGTACAATTAATTAATTTTATTTTTAATTTCTGAATTATACAGAAATTTTTTTTTGTAAATTCATCCGCAATTATAAAAATTACAGCTATGAGAGTAATAAATGTATTTTAGCAATTGCATTTGTCCGCAAATCACTTGGAGATGTTATCTTAAAGATCGGAAGATCAGACTGATATGGCTTCAGGGTAATACGTCATTGGTTGGAAAATACTAAAGAACCGATAAGCAGAATAAATTTATTATATCATCCAAATGAGAACAGGGCATTAATAATTATTAAATTAATAATAAATTATCCAAGGATGGGCACAGAATTTCATTTTTAATACATCTTGCTCATAATCTAAAACAAGTTAATAAATGTAAGCACAAAATTAGCAATATTTTAATATGAATATAATTAAGAGGAGTAATTAATTCTCTTTCAGACTACAAATAAATATTATTCAGTATTTTAAACAAAGGATCAAAGATAGAATGAATCAATCTATTTTTAAATCTTTTGATGTTTATAAATTTACTCCTACGAACATTGATGGAAAAATCAGAATAAATGTAATATACTACCTGATGAAAACATGCTATTAATAATTAATAAACTACTAATTAATTTTCAATTTAGTTCTTTATATTTAGAAGTTAAAAAATTCCAGAATTGTTAATTACAATTTATACATTATTAAGATGCATTCTTTTATTATCAGTGTCTTATTGTTAAAAGTATTCACTCTTGACAAAGAAATTAATTCTATTATACATGTAAATAAATATCTTACCATTGATTTCTTTTATGTTTTTGCATTGAGTTTTTTGATATATAATGAATTTCATTTTTTTTTTCATTACTGTTTTTTTTTTCCAACTTAAATCTCAACTGTTAAGCATGATGATATTACAACATTTAAGTAAAATATGCATTACTATTCTTCATATATATTTAAGGGAATTGTAAAAAAAAAAAAAATTAATTTTTCTAATGTGTGCTAAATTTTTAAAACATATTTTTACAAAAAAAAAATATTTTTAATTTTATTTAATAATCTTTTATGATATGCATTCCATGTTTAATTAGTTTATCCATCAACATTCCATTCTTGCCTTATACATTTCATATTTAATTAATTTATCCACTAACATTCCATAAAAAAAAATTGTTAAAACAACATCTATTTTGTTATTTGTATAAAATTTCAAATGTAAGATTGTGTTGTGAATTACTCTTGTTTAATTTTGAGAGTGAAATATATTGGCTAAGCCAAAGATAGCAAAATTAATGAAAAAGATGAGATATTAATGAACATAACATATAAAGATATGAAATTATTTTGGAAATGTCTCCAAATGAGAAGAATGGATAAAATCTGAAATTTGGATAGATATAACTCAAAGAAAAGCATGATTTTAATGTTGGAAAGAGATTTGGAAAAACAATTTATACAGTAAACTGAGGGCAAAAGTATATATTTGTGTTTGTAAGTATTAAAATAGCTTTATGCTGCTCATAATTAACTCTCCAAAGATGAACAGTGAAGGAAATGGAATTGTTATTCAGGCTATCCAATTAGCATTAATTAATGATGATTAAGATTTATCTTTCTTGTTTTAATCTCTAACTAAGAATGTTTAGATACTACCTGGAAAAAAATCTCCAAATTTTAATGACCAGTTTCACATAAATATGCCAACATATGTATATGCAGAGTTATATATGATTTCTTCAAATAATTTAACTGTTGTACAGAAAGAAAACTCTAAGATTTTTGATATGATAGCATCCATCATATCAATAAAGTGCAACACAGTATTCTGCCATATCTATGGTTTCAGTTATCTACGATTCAAAGAAGTGATTAATAAAAAAATTTAAAAATTAGAAATTAATAAAAAAATAAATTTTCTTCATGTGAATTTTTTGGTCTACATTACATATGAATATACACGTCATATATACGAGATGAATAAATAATAAATACAGCTGTAGTAAATTTGTTTAATGATTTGCTCAGTTAACTTTTGACACAAAGTGTCTGGTTCAAAATGTAACTGAGAGAATAATTAGCAGAGAATTAATCGTTTTCAGATTATAAATGGTTGAACTGTCTGGTATTAGGAGATTTGCATAATTGCATGTATAATAGGTGGGTTATTAAGCTCCACCTAAGTTACAAAATTGAACACCAGTGTTTATTGAGGGGAACACTTGGTTCATGGAATTAATTATATGCTGAACCTCTTTAATTTTGTGTAATCTGTAATTACTCTTGAGGCAAACAATTTTGGCAGAAACAGATTTAAAGGTGTTACTACAGTCATATTATTTATTTTTCTTACAAATTTTCTATGGCTTCAACCTGATTTTACGTCATATATATGAGTATGAAAAAAGCACAGTATGGTTTGATATTATCCTCTGATTTTGGTATCTGCATCACGATTTAGAAACAAGGGTTACAGATACTGGAGGGGGGGGAAGGTTACTGCAGTTTGTAATGGATCATACATTTCTGATCATGGTCCTATCATTGGGGGCAACAGATTTGTTGCTTAATCTTAGATTCAGGTTATGAAAATGGAACAGATAATCTTTGATATTTACAAAAAGAAACCACTGGATGTCAGTTTTGAAGAATATCACAAAATATAACTTGAAAGTAATTTTTTTTTCATTAAATATTAATTTGCATCAGTGTCATCAATATAAATTTGAATTCAAACCTGACTTTTGCAAATAAATCTAAGTGCATGTACATATAAAGTTTTCTGGTAAATATAGATTTGTCATTTCTGAAAAAAATTACAGCAAATGTGTTGTGACAGAAAATATATTAAATTGAAAAATGTTATCTTAGCCACTGCCTTTTCCATTTACACAAATTCATTATAAAATGGATAAATCCCAAAGTCATAAATATGGATCATTCTATATGTGCGAATACATATAATGTTAGAAAAATTAATGGTAAGCTACAAACACAAATGATTTAGTGTTAATGTTTATTCGAAGTGTAATGTGCAATTAGCCTAGTCTGCTTTCATTTTGCTATGATCTGAGTTCGAATTTGGACTAAAACTTGAATTTTTTTTTAGGTTTCAATTAAGCATAGGATTTTTCCTACAAATATCTAATCCAAATTTTGTTAATAAATGGTTATCTAGTTATACTTAGTTAGATGATGGAAAAACACTCAGTCCTGATGACCCATCTATTGGCAAACCTAGTGATTATTTTTTTCTCCTTCACTGTTTTTCTGCGAGATGTCGGGCAGGTGTTTTGCTCATGGCGAGCCCTTTAAAAATGTTATTGGTTTTTAAATAAATGTATACATATACACACACTTTTATATGTAATCATTTGTATGGCTGTTTGTGAACAGGAAGATTGAAAAACTAATCAATCTAGTAACATTTTTAACATTTTTTTTTTTATTGATTCTAGTATTAACTATTTTATTTTTATAAACGTAATGATTATATAAAAGGGATTTATGACAAATAATTAATTTCTTGTAAATGAGAATTATCTTTTCAACAGATCCCAATGAGCTATCAAAAATATCTAATTATTTATTAAAGTTTTTTTTTTTTTCTTCACATGAACTAATTATCCTAATATCTATTATATTCAACTTTGATTTACTTAAGTTTTAAAAAATTTTGTAAAATGCTTGAAATCTCATGTATTTTTGTAAACTATCTTTTTATATTCTATCATAACTGGGTTTCATTTGATAAAATGTTAAAATGTATTGATTGGTTTCAATATTAAAACATATTTTAATTATTTTATTATTTATTTCTCAATAATAAAGTTTTGGTTTTTTTTTTCATACTTGTCAAATGTGATTTAATTATTAAATTGTTTCTGCAAAATGTAAACTGAATAAATTTTAGTAATATGTTGGTTAATATAATAAAACTATATTTTCAGATTACCATTTTAATATTTATATGTAAGTTTTGTGCCCAAAGATAAATTAGGTGTTTAGGCAATGGAGTATTATGAGTAAGCGTCGATCATCGTTTATAATAATTTGACATTGCTTGTCACCCTATGTATATACTCTTTCTGTCATTTAGAAAAAGGACCGGATTGTTAAGTGCAATTTTAATTCTGTACTACATCTTCCCAGTTTAATGTATGTATATCATTATTGATTGTTTTCTTACCTCAGGAAGATGTATGTATGAGAAGAAAAAAATGATATCATTGTACAACTATTGTAAAATCGGTGATAGAATTTATCAGCGATTTAAGTTTTAAAGTAGTTTTAACATTTTTTTTGTGTTTTTGATCAAATTTTTAACTGATTTTGTGAAACAGTGTAAAATGATATGTATATTCTATAAATAAGTAATAAAAATGTTTTGAAATAAAAGGTTTATTGTATGTATATCCATAGCAATATATTGATTTGCTATTTTTATTTTTGAAATTGCGGTATTAAAATATCATTTGACTTTAGTTTACATATTGTTTAAGCAGCGTATTTTTTCATTATCTCTATGCTACTTGCTGTAAGTTTTAGAAAGTAATAATAACTACTAGATGATAGTGCTTATTGATGGTGAAAAAGTATGCTTTTACAATCGAACATTATATTTATTTTACTCAAGGAAATAATGAATTATTTTAATACAAACCACGATTTGAAATATCTAATATTGTGTAACAATATCATAAGCCTGGGACATTTTTTGATCTGTAATAATACAAATGAGTAATTGATATTTCCAAATGAAAAACAACCTATGCCTTTAAGAGCAAGTATTTTTTTTTTTATTTACTTCAAAATCATTATTATAAACATGGATAATGAATGTGTATTTGTTAAAATGTAAGCTGAGAAAGTCACAATATTTTCTTAATATATATAATCTGGCCAAAAGTGTCTAGGTTCTATTATATTCATCAGTTCCAGCATCTCTTAGTGTCTATGGTATATTTTTTATTTTTGTTGCAATTTTTGCTTTTTTGTTACCTGTTGAAACAAAAGGAAGGCAACTTCAGGTAAATTAAATTATAAAATTAATATGTTTTTTTAGAAATAAATTATATATAGATATAAGACAATTATTCCTTAATAGTGTCTAAATATGCCAGACAGTTAATTAACATGTAACAAACTCTTAAATTTAACCACTCTGTTAAAATAAGAAGAAACTCTACTTCTCCAGATCATTTAATTTATCTCTTACAATATCATTTGTCATCTATCTGCAGAGCTGTCTGATGTCATTTCATTATACTACATTTATTTTCATTTTTGCATTTGACTAATTTACTGTAATTTTTAAATGTATAAGACATCCATGATATGTTGTTTTAAGTTGTAAAATCTTAGTCATTTATGGGATATCACAAATACTTATGATGTCAATTGATGATGAGTGTTGTACGTTAGGAAACAATTGTCCTGCAGGTACGGATTGGCTGATTATTTTGGTGTGATTTCAATTCTGCTAAAAGATTGGTAGATGTGAGTTTGTTATCTGCTGAATTTAAACTTTACTAAGGAGTAATTAACTTTAAACCTATTAACAAGTTAACATTATGAATTAGATGTGATATATATATATTACCGGTAAAGTGGGAAAAGCGGGCATTGTGTAAAATCAATGCATGATGTTTTTAAGCAAAGTAAGAAATTTCATTTCTATTTTAATTTTTTATATACTTCCCCAACACATTGTTTAGATCAGTGGTCTTCAACCCTTGGGCCGCGGACCAGTGCCGGGCTGTAGGAAAGTTTGTAATAACAAAATAATGAGTTTAAACTTTTAATATAAACAATTTAATTTTTTCATCTCATTTTTACCCAATTAAAAAAAAAGAAACAGAACGAAAACAAAATCTAATCAATCATACATCTATTAATTTGTTTTTTTTTTAGTTATCACAGATGTTTATGAGGGGGGGGGGAGAGGGAGTAGAATTAAATTTTTTATTACTTTTCTAAAAAAATTCAAAATTTAAAAAAAAAGTTTTTTATTATATAAACTCCATATATATATAATTTCATCTTGTATACACATTTTTGTTTTGATTAGTTATAACAATTATGCTCATCTAAAGCTAAGCAGTTTACATCTTTAAGAAAATTTATCTATAGACTTCTGCCGGTCCGCGAAACCTTATTCTTTTGCCAGGCCACGAAACATTATCCTTATTTTTATCCGTCCGCAGGTGTGAAAAGGTTGAAGACCACTGGTTTAGATTATATTGGCACTAATAAAAAATACCAAATACTTTTTGCCAAAGTATAGAAAAAAGCTTTTATTGAAAAGATACATGCGAAAATGTAAGAAATCCAAAATATAAGATACGGGATTTTTAACTTACAGTGTAAAATAATAGAACAAAAAACCTAATATATGTATTAAATAATAAACGTTTACCAATATGTTGAATTTCTGATAATAGGATGGAGTTTCTTTTTCTTAATTTTAAGTACCACATTATTATTTCTTACTGAAAAGCCCTCTGGTGAAAAAACATAACACGTTAGCACTTGATAGTCGTAGTGAAATGTTGGATTTTGTAGCCGTATCAAACAAACCAGGAAAGAAATAACACGATTTTGACAACATTATTTTTGAAATAATGTGCCAAGAATGAAATACTTTGAACTCTTATAAATCTTCACGAATATAAGGAATTTTTTGCCATTATCTTTCTACTCTTCATTAACTAAGATTTAAATACAAGCTTTACAATTATCAATTTTATTAATTATGCATTAAACTTATGTAACTTGTAAGTCTTTGGATATCAAATGTTACTTCCTTAAAATATTTAATTTCTCTGCACAATAATAATATAATTTTAGTTTTTAATTTTTCCCAAACCAAAACCACTAAATATTTCCAAAATTATATTATTTGAAATTCATCTTTTATTGGCTAATCAATAACAATTAGGATAGTAACATTAGTGAGATTTTAAAACAGTAGCAAACTCTCCAGAAAGTAGTGCCACCCAATGCAAGCCATAGCAATCAATGGATGCTAAAAGATTTGTGCATAAAATCCCTATCTAGTGCCTACTCATCCAGTATTCCCAGACTAGTTTCTAACTTGTGTTTTTCATTAGTGAAGAACTTTGTATCTGAAAGCATGGACCTAGATGTTAGGATCTAAGGCAACCCACCACCAGCCACCTTTTATCTATTTAGTTAATTATAAGGCTATGAATACAGGATGAAAACAGCAATGTTTTCAGTCCAAGCTAATTCACTTATATAGTCATATAGATCTGAACCCAGTTCTGTGTCCATACATTTTGTGTCATTGGTTTTTTGATAACCATGGTCACCATTATCCTATGGGCAGGATTGGATGAGTAGGCACTAGATATGGATTTAAGCACAAATCTTCTAGAATTCATTGATTATGCATGGGATAACATTACTGACTGGAGTTTGCTACTATTTTAACAGCTTGTGTAAGCACAGGAAATAATAGTGTGATGTTTTACTGAGACATTACCATCTTTTATTATTCATGTGATTGTTTTCAGCTATATTGCATTATAAGGTAGATATTTCCAAAATATATGACCATTCAGCAAAGAGAACATAAATAAAACTGAAGTTAAATACGTTCTGTGATATTTATATAGTCCAATCCAAGATTCATAGCTATTGTGACTTATAAACTTTTTCTAATCCTTGTTTCTATTTATTTGACATTTTGCAAATAATGCTATTTTATCTCTTTTTTTACCAAAAAAATTATTATACTAATATATTTAAAACTATATATAACTGTCTATCTCCATTTCATTTTATTCATGGCCATATTTTTAACTCAACAGAATTCTATGGTATCACATCTGCATAGAATGCCTTTTGAAATACTCTTTGTAGTAAAGTATTATTACAATCACCATCTATATATCTGGTATCTATTTCATAAAACTACCTATAAGACATTCCACATAATGAACTCAATGCTAATATATCTCATGTTTAACACCATGTTTCATTTCAAATCCTCTCATATCATTGTGTAAAGTTGTTCTACTCTGAATTATCTGCCAATTTGAGAGGAAGGAGATTACCATTACTTCATCCTAATATTTAAGTTTGTTTTTAAACAAAAAAAGGAATATGATAATGTCTTTGATCATAGACATTACATATATAAAACTATCTTTTTGTATCTAAAGACTTAGACATATGGACTGATGTGTTTTTTGATCGTTTATTATCATTTTATATTTGTTTACTTTTAACTCGTACATAAAATTCTTGACAACAGTTCTTAATCTTATAACATGATTTATCTTTATAACCTGTCTAGCATTGTGCTATTTAAGATTTATTGTCTACTATACTACTTTGAATTTAAGCCATCCTTAAATTTATGCTGCAGTAGGATTTTAAAATTGGGAAAACAATGATTTTAGAACATACTTTAGTTTTAATCTCGTCTCCCTTGTTATTGGTAAACTCTTAATATGTAATTCCTTTATATAAGATAAAAGAACTGTATCATTTGCATAATAGCTTCCATTTTTAGGCCCCAAAAATGATTTTCTGTTTTTTTTTATACTTAAATGACTTCTCCTTCATGGCTCTCCAATGATGAAAATTTCTTTCATCAACTGTAAATCTTTTACCAGTTGCATGACTTCCAATATCTTCCGTTCACAATATAACTTTTCTTTTGAATCCAGCATCTTATGTAAACTGTTTTCCCTTCATTAATGAGTAAGAATAATAAAAAAACTCAAAAATAAAATATGGCCATATACAATATGATTAATATAGTCAATTTAAAATAAAATTGAAATAGACAACTCACTATAAATAAAAATATTATTTAATACATCAATATGGTTTTTCATTCATTAATGGAACCTTTTTAAATGTTTCTTTTTACACAATCACGTGATGTGCTGTACTGTGGCTTCTCCTTAAACGAAGTCAAGAATATCTGAGCAATTATGCCCGGATAAACCTGTTAGCCACTTAATTTTCCATTCCCTACTCTAAGTTTTCCCATATTCTGCTCCATCCCATTCTCACAACATAATCTTTGTCAACTCTATAGCCTACAGCAACTCCCCCAATGGACATTATTTACGTTCATCATCATTATCAACCATTATCAATCCACTGCAGGATGAAGGTCTCTCCAAGTTTAATCCATCTTCTCCGATCTTTAGCTTCTCTTCTCCACATTACCCCTACACATTTTCTTATTTCATCCATCCATCTTACATGTGGTCTCCTTCTGGGTCTTTTACAATCTCTTGGAATCCAGTTTAAAATTTCAATTGTCCATCTATTATCATCTCTTCTAGCAATATGTCCAGCCCAACTCCACTTCAATCTTTTAATTTTTTCAATGAGGTCAGTAACACCTGTTTGTTCTCTTACCCATACATTGCGTTTTCGATCTCTTCTTGTTACTCCCAACATACATCTCTCCATACTTCTTTGAGTGGTCTGAAGTCTCTGTATTGATCTTCTATTAAGTGTCCAAGTCTCAGATCCATAAGTAAGAACTGGTAAAACACATTTGTTAAAAACCTTTCTTTTCAAACACATAGGCATATTTCCTTTTAATATCAAGTTATTTCTACCAAAAGCACTCCAACCAAGTTTAATTCTAAAGCATTGGATCATCAAGGTATAGATCCAGGATATTGTCATATTTTAAAGAATATTTATAAAAATGCAACAGCAACAATTAGATTACATAATGATACTGGGAAAGTCAACATTGAGAAAGGTGTAAGACAAGGTGACTCCATATCTCCAAAACTTTTTACAGCAGTGCTGCAAGAAGTATTTTGTGGATTAAAATGGGAAACTAAAGGAGTGAAAGTAAATGGAGATTATTTAAGTCATTTAGATTTCGCAGATGATGTAGTTGTTTTTGCAAATAATGCTTCCGAGCTGCAGGAAATGTTGCAGGAGTTATCAGATGAAAGTAGGACTAAAGATAAATGTTAAAAAGACTAAAGTAATGTTTAATCGATTTGCTCAAAATATGAAAATAAAGATTGATTATGATGAATTAGAAGAAGTTAAGAGTTACAAATACCTTGGTCAGATTATTAATACAGATGGAAACATAATAGAGGAAATTATTTACGTTACATTACATTAAGTATAATTGTTGGAATACATACATAAAATATAATAAGTAATATATATATATATTCTAACCTTGCTCTCGTGCATCCTCACTTCAGAATAGTATATGATATAAAATAAAATGGGTTTTATCTCAGTTAATAATTAATAACTAAAATATTCAGCATTAAAATCAAAATATTTCACTAGCTCAAATTTAAAATACGAATAAGATTTAGTTTATAAAAATAAATAAATATTTAATATTTTCATGAGACTTGAAATGAAAATACAGGTGACAAGATAGATTACATTGAGCAAATATCCCACAGGATACTACATCAATGGCATAAGAACACTATCCCCCTTATTACTATTTCAAATAACAAACTCATAGTATTCTTACGACTTTAATAACTTCTACTCACTAAGATTAAACTAATAATTAAGTCTTAATCTTCTATTTGTAATAATCTAGCTCAATAAAATAATCTCAGGTTCATAAAGTTTATTCTAAGTTAATAAAAATATGGTAGTAAAATATGAGAAGGGATTTTATGTCATAATCTACTACACTTAAACTAATAATAATAAATAATAATAATATTCTTCATTGTTTAATTAATTCTGTATATCTTTTCTTTTTACTATAATTTTATTACCAAAATGAAATAATATAATATGATCTTATATCTTCATGTAATGATATAAATACATGGTAGCATTTTAATAATCTAATAAACAAAATATGTGTGGCAACTGATAGCATATAATTTAATATAATATTGTGATAACTGATTTATGACCAATAAAATAATGTAAGATTATGATTATTTAATTATAATGAATACCAATAAAATATTTAAAATTCTTAAAATAATTCTCTATTTATCTTTTGTGCAAAATTATATATTTGTTTCAGTTATTATGCATATATCGTGATTTCATGCAGCAATGTGGAGAAATAAATAACTCGACACAAAATTTTTGAAATAACAAAATTTAACAAAGTTTACTACTAACAACAAATAAATAAACAATTTATTTACACTATTTACAGTGGATATCCTTAACTTTTTTACTTTACAGTTTGATCTACCGGGTTAAAAAAAAAAATTTATATTTCAATTATATCTTTATTTAAATTTATGACAAAGTTTAAAAAAAAAATGTTACTATTTGGTTTCTCATTATGATTAACTTATTACAAAATATATTTATCTACTTTATTAGCAACAGCATTTTATCCTTAATATTATTAAACTATCTTATTTTTAAAAAAATTCATACTTAGAAAAACATTCTATAGAAAACAAAATTTTATAATGAGTATGGATTTCTCAAGATATTTTTAAAAAAAATTTCATCTTGCAAAGTCAAAGATGTTACACAAAATATTATCCAAAATTCAGTACTAGATTTTAGTATTTATCATCCAATGTTTACTAATCATAATATATTCTTTAAGCCTTACTTTAGTATGATATAAGTAATCATCAATACATGTCTGTTAATCAATAAACAAAAAATATACTATGCATATTGTTTACATAATTTACTTTGTACTATTGTATTTTAAAAATATGCAATACTTATTTTCTCTTAAAAAAAAATAATACTAAAGCATTTAAAATTATTATCACTTTAAAGAAAATATCTTTGTTTAGATACTTTATTTTAAAAAAGTTTATATTTCATTTCCAAAATAAAATTCAAAATACATTCTATGATTCTTTTCTTTCCTTAGGATACTTTGGATCTTCAATTTTAAGTTATAACGTCCTATTCCTTCTAAGCAAATAAACCAATCTTATACAAAACGATAACATAACCTAAGTTCTAAATTATTTATCATTTCTCTTAAACATATCTTACTAAACGATGCAGTTACATGAAATAAAGATAGCAAAAACAGATGCATAGAATTAAAGAAGAAAGCTAGAGTATTACTCTTAACATATCTCAAAATCATGGTACAGTGCGAAGAGGTATGACATTTACCTGCCTAATATCCTCTAATACAGGGACGATGTTAAAGCTATTTCTTCAGCTTTATTAGAACATCAAATATTTAAAGAAATATAAACACTGTCCAAATAAAATGTGTATCAGTCATAGGGCTTTGTTAACTATGCTGATATTCACATAAAGACTAAATATTATTTCCATTCCTTATAACATCCTATTTTTTAAACATCATCTTGGTTTCCTGTTCACTAAGTACTTCCAAGCCACTATCTCAACATTATTTCTCAAGATTTTTCTACATCTTACATCGATAAATAACTATCTGCATTTACAAAAACAAATAAAATTCATTAATAGTTAAACAATCTTACGATCCCATAAGAAAAGTTGCTTACTTCATTGCTCTGTATGTTTAATCATATACAATCTACTTAGACAATATTTGAATATCCTTAACATGAAAATTTTAAAAGAATCACATAATTATTTGTTATGTTGGATTATATCACTAATAAAAAAAACATAATCGTTGTATGCATATTTTCAAATCAATCCTATCTCATAATGTTTTTTTTTTAAAAATGTATGAAAATGCGTTACATATAATTAAAAAAAAAAACTTTTACACTTCATTCTTCCAATTTATGGATGATCTAAAAAAAACAAAAAAATATACATTATAAATTATCAATAGTTATTATTATTACCAATAACCTTTATCTAGTCATCGTGTTCAGTAGGCTTTTCTTTATCCACTTGAGCATTGCAGATATAAAAAAAAATTCATACCCATACACTTCATATTAAAATATTTTTAGCTAAATTATTAGATTGTTATATTATAAAATTTTAATATTAATAAATTAATGTTTTTCCTAATCTTATATAAAATTTTAGATTTAAACTAGGTTAACAAAATAAAAGGAATCAAAACTATAGTTACATATTTTCTTGACGATAGTTCCTGATAAGTCCAAAATGTTTATTATTTTCTCTAGAGTTTTTCAAAAATGTTCTTCTCCAAGCGCGTTAAAGTTTAAAATAAAATAATTATTAATCCATTTAATAAAATTTATAGAAAATAATCCTTAGTTTTAGTATTTAGGACGATAATTATTAAATCATAATATTAATTAATCCCGTGAAGCTTCTTAATCTTCTCTACCAATATTCTCTGCGTATCCGATGCATCAATCCATCTAATTTAACTTTAAAAATATTCAATAAACTTTTAAGTACTATTTGTATTTCCATGGCTCCATCTTTTATTCAACTATGTGTTCACTTTTTATATATGTTTCCTTCTTGATACATTTAAACTTTCGTTTGGTATTTTTATAAATCTCTTTTAAAAATAAAAAAAATGTTACCTTCAGAAAGGATATAACATTTTACTCCTTTGAATATCATATTATATAAAATAATTCATGAAATATAATTGTCTTATTACTATTTAAAAATAAATCTTGGATAAACTTATAAATAATACGTTTCAATACATTTTTTAGACTCCGTATAATGTCCGAGCTGTGGTTTTTTATGTACCAAAACAGTTCTTCGGTGAAGTATTAATAAAGCTGTATCAATAAATATTTCAAACATTTTTACAGTATTACAATTTATATCTATTTTATTTCGTAGTATATCCATCCTTTATTGCAAAGCTTAGGTTAAATTTTTAGATAAAATACGACTGGTAAGTACTTTAAAAATTAAAAAATCATTTCCACGAAGTTTCTAAATTATTATATTTTAAAACTCTCTTTTGCAAAAATACTTTAAAATTATCAATTAATTTTTTGCAGATAAAGTTATAAGAAAGTACTAAAAAAAAAATTGACTAAAATAAAAAATTTAAAAATAAATACTATCTCTTTGATAGTTATAATTTACCTTTCTCCGGTTTCAAAACATTATTAATCTCCCCCTATACCCCCATGCAATTCATATTTATAGTCTGTAAGAATACCTATTCCTATTGGTTAATTCTTACTTTAGCTTGAGAACAAATTTACATATTTTTAGTTTATAGTAGAATTGAATTTCAAAATTAGAAATTATGACGTAATAAAATTTAAAAAATATTATTTAAAATATTACTTTTAAATCAATTATTATTTTATTTAAATTATTTAATCTTTTAAAATAACTATTAAAATAACATTTAATAACTTATTCCATTTCTTAATATTCAATTTATCTATTTTTATTTAAAGAAAATATTTAATTTTTATATTATGAATGTATTCGTCTTTATTACATTATTTAAACATGTTATATGATAGTTAACTTAATGTTTAATACTATTTACTTTTATGATAGGCAATAATTCTATCCAATTCTATAACTTTTAAAATATTTTAAACTTTGTTATTATTTCAAACAAGCTGTGTGTGAAGTATATAGTATACAAGTCACATGATTAATAACTTTGACAGACGATTTTCAATCTATTTCTCTGCCCAGATTAATAAAATTGATACACTTATTATATTATATAAAATAATTATAAAAATTTGAAAGAACAATTTAGAAAATATAGAACTAGATATAATTTTCACCATCACAAAGTTTATTTTAAAATATACTATATTTTGACTATTTAAATATGATTACAAATTTAACTACTGTATTTATTAACTTATCAGTTTTAAACTATTAAAATCGAATTTTTAAATATACTTTTAATTTTTATAGCTGTGTTATTTAATATGGCCAGCTTTTACAACCATATGAAACAATATTTTGAACTTTACTTAACTACTTTTTAAATAATTCGCTATAATTTATATACTACGTATTTTCTTTAGCTTCAAATTGTACTTTAAAGACATAATTGAATTAATACAATTACCATATTAAAAGAACATATTCTAAATTTAAAATTTTTAGTAATTGACTGTTATGAACTATTACTGGCCTATAGAAAAGGGCACAATATAAATGATTAAACTTATTACAGTTCTTCTGCCCCCCCCCCCATAATATATGTATAAATAATCTAAAAAAACCAATAATAGTAACCCCTTCTATTTTTAAAATTGTAACTCTAAAGTTTCCAATAATTTATCCCCTTCACCCCCAATTGTGCTGGACCTTTAACCATGTTTACGCATTTGTATAAATATTCTTGAATATACAAAGTCTCATAACATTTTTTTTTTGTAATTTTTAACATACTTTTATTATCTGAATATTTTGTTCCCAATTCATTTTATGTCCAGTATCCAAAAAAGGTATATACGGCTCTGATCTTATATCTTTTCATTGCCTTATGCTCTTTCCACGGCAGTCTTTCTTGTGTGTGTGTATATATATATTGTGCCCTTGTCTGTAGGTCATAGGTAGGGTAGAAAGGTCAATTATTAAAAAATTTTAAATTTTGGGGTTGTATTTGTAAGATATATAAATAATAATGGGATAAGTAAATTTTATAATACAATTTAAAGCTAAAAATACCTGGTAGGTAACAGTGTAATAAATTATTTTAAAAGAAAACAATTAAATAAAGCTTAATCATATCATTGCTTATGGTTGTGAAAGCTGGCCATATAAAATAATACAGCTATAGATAGTTAAAAGTATATCAATTATTTAGTATAATATTTAAAAAACTAATAAATTAAATAAATGAAATGTAATGTTATAATTGTATTTAATAATCAAATTTAATAGAGTATAATTTATTAATAAACTGTGGGATGGTGAGAATTATATTTAGTTCTACATTTTAAAATTATTTTCTAAATTTTTTATAAAATATATCAGTTTTGGTAATTTAAACCAAGACGTAAATAAAAAATCATTTTTATAAAGTTAGTAGACATGTGACCGTATATTACATGCCTTCACACACACTCTTGTTAAAATAATAATAAACTGTGTGAATTTAAAACTAGATATAATTGCCATCGATCTTTAAAGTGAAAGTTAAAAATATTAAATATTGTTTTAATAATTATTTTAAAACTTAGATGATTTTTTTTTTTTTTATATAAAACTATAATTGAATTTAAAAATATTGGTATAAATATTCCAGACATTACGTCATCAGTTCTTAACTTTAAAAATCCATTCTGTTATCAAAATAAAATGAATAAATTGTTCGCGCTAAAATAAATATTAACCAATCAAAGGATGTAAAATTAACAGACAAAAATCTAAGAATTATACAAAGCGGGAGAAGTGATGTGAAAGTGAAAGAGAAAGTAACAAAATTTTATGGCTGGTAACATCGTAGCTGAACAGTAATATAAATTTATAATTTCGGATTTATTCTCAAAGTTATTCTGTAACAGATAATATATTTTGACTACAGAGATATGCATTGCTAATTTTAAGTTTATCTTACCAGGAAATTTTATTCAAATTTAACCAGAAAGCCTACAGTAACATGGAAGTACAAGAAAAAATATTTAAAGTGATTGCTGAAAGAAAAATAATTGGAAATCATCTTAATGCCACTTTAGTTGTGCTCAACCTGAAACTTAATCTTATAACTGAAAGGAATACAATTGGGACGATATGTGAAAATCTGAAAAAGAAGCTGCTAATCGTCAAGAACAATTTATGACGATAAATTTACAGAGCTATCTTAAAACTAAGTTATACTTCTCTATGAACAAAATTTTAATATGCGTTCTAGTACCAAGAAAATAATAATGAAGAAAAGTGTTTATTTTAAAAAGGAAATATTACTAAAACTATAGTTCCAGAATTGTGAAATAAAGGAAGGTAAAAAGATTAAAGTGTTATAAGTATTTTATGGCAAGGTGCCTAAAACTTTATCTTATTAGAAAAAATAGTATAACGTATTCAATGAAGAAAAATGCTTGATTTTAAAATGTTAAAATTAAATTGCTCAACTAAATAAAAATGGATCCATGGAAACAGAAATTTATTGAAGATTTAAAATAAAATATCTACAAGATGCATCGGGGGAAACCAGACGCGCGGAAAAAAAGCTAGCAGACTATGTTGGAGACGTCAAGAATTAATAAGTGTATAAAATATTTGAGAAAACTAAGGATCATCGTCGATGAAGATTATTAAACAGAGTTATTTTTTTTATAGAACATTAAGGGACTGAAGAAAAATAAAGTATATATATTTTTTTTTAGCTTTACTATGAACAATTTTCAAGCAAGTTCGACAAAGCAGTATCGTAAATATAATTTAATATTTTTATTTGATTGTATTTAAAATATAAAAAATCTATATTAGCTTAGGGAAACATATAAACATGAATTTAAGAATAATGAGATTTTAAATATAATAGCTTAATAGAATGATAGAAATATTATTATAAAAATAAAATGTATGTATGGAAGTTTTAAATATCTACAAGAAGTAATGGAATGGTGAAGCCTTTCAGAATACGATCAAGAAGATAGAGATCGTTTTGGGTAATTTTGATATTATTGATAATGCATAATGTATTTTTTTAGGTCATCTATTAATGAAGAATGATGTATGAAAGTTTTAAATTATAAGTACACATTTTATCCAACATTAAAACATATATTTGAGATAGTAGTAATTTTAAATGTGCATGCAATAAGTTGTTTTTAAAAATATAATTAATAATAAGTATCATAATAATTATGTGATTCTTTTGAATTTTTATGTTGCAAAATCTTCAGATAATTTTAAAATAGTTGGTATATTATAAATATACGAGATAAGTAGTAAAAGATTTTCTTAAGAATAGCTGTATAGTTTAAACTAAAAATGAATTTTATTATTGTTAGAAATGTAGACAGAAATTTGTCGATGTACTGCATAGATAAATCTAGAGAAATAAAATCGGATAGTGACTTGGTAGTACTGGTGTAGAGGAAACCAAGATGATGTTTTTTGCCAAGAAATAAAAAAAAAATCAAATATTTGGATCATAGTATTTTGTGTGATTTCAGTATAGCTAACTAAGTCCTATCACTGAACACATATATTTTGGACAGTGTTTTTTTTTTACGTATTTTGAAACTTTTTGATGTTATATAAAGCTGAAGGAATAGCTTTAGCATCACTCCTATAGTAGAGGTGGATAGACAGATAAAGGTCACTCCTCTATGGTGTTCTTTAAATTCACTGTGCCATCATTGTCAAGTTTTATGACGGATAATATTCTAGTTGTTTTGATCCTGCGCATCTATTTTCGCTATCCTTGTTTCATGAATATACATCGTCAGAAAGATATTTTTATAGAAATGATACATAAAATAGAAATGAGGCTAGGTTGTCGTTATGTAAGAATAGTTTATTTACTAGAATGAGTTAGAATTGTTATTTTAAAAGTGAAAGTATAAATGTCATAAAGAGATGAAGAATCATATGATATAGTTTTAAAAAGTAATTCTGAAATGAATATAAGATTTTAAAAGGAAAAATCTAAACAAAGTTTTTTAAAGTAATAATAAAATTTTAATATTTTATATGATATTTAAAAATAGAGATTGCATGTTGGTTGAAAAATGATTCAATAATGTGTAACAGATATATGTATTTGTGCATGGTGTGTTAATGATTGTAGTTACCATACGAAGCAAAGGCTTGGATAAGTATTGGATTAATAATTATTGTATAGTCAATAATAAAACGGAACATCAAAATGTCAAGAAGGGTTTGAATCTTTGGGATTCCATACGAATAATAATATAAAATAGAATTTTATGATTTTGTATAATTTTACTACGAAGGTAAAAAATTTTTGTAAAAATATAATTTTAAAATTAATAGAGATATAAAGTGTTAATGATAATTATTGATAGATACATTTTTTGTAATAAGCTAAACTAAAAACAGATATCTAATATATATAATAAAAACACAGAATTACTTTTATAAAAAAGCTTTAATATTTCAACCAGTAGACTGGTTTTCATCAGAAAGCAAAGTTTTCTGATGAAAACCAGTCTACTGGTTGAAATATTAAAGCTTTTTTATAGAAGTAATTCTGTGTTTTTATTTTTTCCTCTAGTTAGTTTGTATATTTATTATTTTCATATATAAATATGATATTGCAAAAGTCACAACTAATTTTATAAACAAACCCTACCCTACTTTTAATATTACTCATCCTTTTTGAGTTACACATCCATTTCTCTAAAGTTTTATTATTTTCCCATCGTATCTTAATATCATCAGATAACTTTTCTTTTATCAATGTCTTAGGTAAATGGTCTGAATATGGAATTGAAGCCCACTTTCTATTTTTATATCCATGCATTACATTATTTTTGGATTATTATTATTTCTGAAAAAAATTTAATAGCTTTTCTTTTATGTCACATACTATCATATTCATTCTCCACTTCCAATTTCTGTTCAATGTTTCTTTTATATACAATGTTAATCAAAACTGCCATTTCCTGAGATCCTTTCAAAACTGCCATTTCCTGAGATCATGGTCAATATGAATTTGGATCAATTAAAAAAGTGATAGCAGGGAATCCCCTGAATAAACTATGAAAAATCATAATACTAAGTGCATGCATAAAGTGTAAAGCAAAGACTTAATTGTTAGGGAATGGGAAATCAGAAAGGAGATATTAAAATATTAGCTTTGAATTTAAGGTGCATCCTAATTTAATGACTTCAAAATTTGAATAAAAATTGCAGCTTAAATTCAAAGTAATATGGTAATTGCTTATGAATAGAAAAAAATATTTAAAAAAAAATACATTTAATACTTTGATAGTTATGTAATTAGAAAGGTGAACTGAGGTACAGCACAGATTATTTCATTACATGAATATAACCACTGCCAACTAAGTTAGCTGCATATAAAACTGTTATTTTACTTATTCTATGGATGTGAAACTAGGACATTTTATTGACACAATAAAAAGTCATTAGGAAATTTTTTTAAAATATATTTTAAAATATAATGAAAAGATTAGAAAACCAATCTATATATTCTTCAACTTGTTGAATTTGATATTATATAGTCCACTATTACAAAATAATTCTTTCATTTGATCAGACATAAAAAATGAATGATCATCATATGCTAAGAGGATGTTATATAGTAAGTTTTGGGATAGTTTCAGGCAGATCGTGTTTGTTTTATAAAGAACAAATTAATTTTTGTCGTTATTTATTATTTTTCGAGTCTGGAATTAATTAAAAATTGATTAAAAATCCTCAAGAAGTGAAGCTAAACAAGAAATTAAAAGCTTTTAATATATTTTGTAAAACATTCTGGTGAAATTGTTACTATACATTACTATTAGCATAGCATTCCAATTCCTTTAATACTATATATTTAAGATACACAGTTTAGATTGACCAACAATATTTTCACAGAAGCAATACCTTCCCTACTGTCATGCCATTCAGTGCATGCCAGAGTAATCAATGGATGCATGAAGGTTTGTGCATAAAATCTCTATCTAATGCCTAATCATCCAATATCCCCAGACTGGTTTCTAGCTTGTGGCTTTCATCAGTGAGGAGCATATTCTGACGATATTGGATGAGTAGGCACTAGATAGAGGATTTTATTCATCTCCAAGGCTCCTCTCTGATGAAAGTCACAAGCTAGAAACGATTCTGAGCAGGCATTAGATATGGATTTTATGCACAAACTTGTTCCGGTTTGCACTGACTGGCGCTACTGTATGGAGAGTTTTACCTCTGTGAAACACAGCTTGCGTAAACATAAAGAATGGTGATTAATTTAATATTTGTACAGATTGAAGCCATGAGTGATCATAAGATTTATTCTCTTCCCTGTTCTCAATAAGATTGAATGATTCTTTTTTAATTTAAATTGTTTGTGCACGTTGAAATAGTTGATATAATGAAGTCAGAAACACTGAAAAACTCCAGTGACCTGTATGTATACAGTAAATGGTATGCTTATATATGATTAAAGTTAGAGTATAAATGATCTCATTTTATACTTACGTTTTCAGATGGTTAGTTTAAATAGAGCTCCCTGGAGTTTCCGTACTTGCGCATTAATGTTATCTGCATTCAAGCTATCAAAAATTTGTATTTATAATAAATGACTTCTTTTTTTTATTTTATTCAACAATCAACTATTTAAACTTCTTCAAAGTGTATGTGTTCAGATGCATATCCTTTTCCTTAGTTAGGGCATTTGAAAATTGGTAGCGGTTAATATATCATTTGTATATATTGAGGATGAATTAAAACTATTTATTTCTTCATTTTTGTCTTTATTTATTAATGTATTCTATTGAATGAAAGAATATTGCCATATTTGTTCCATGCTTCCTTAATTGATTAACTTCTTACTATTTCCTTGATTAAATTAATTTACTCTTATTATCTGCCTTGAGATTGATTTAGGTCAACGCAACACACATATATATTACTACTACTTAATCTAATTTCTTGCATTCTCAGCCATGGCATCTTTCATTTCGAGTAGTGATTGTAATATCATACCTAGACCAGATATAAATAATAATTAAAGTTAAAGACTAACATTATTTTAATAAACAAAAAATATATAAGGGATTCGAATTCAAACTTTCACATGACTCTCAACTCTCCAAGCCATCTCACATGTGAATATGTGGATCGGCAATATAAAATGGCTTGGAGAATTGAGGGTCGTGTGAAAGTCTGAGTTCGAATCTCATGTGTTACATTATACATGCAGGTGTATTAAACATGAAATAATAACGGAATTAGATATCTTGGATACAAACATTTACCAAATAATAACTTGGAAATAGGGAGAATTTGAGGCTCTTCTCATCAAATATTGCTTTAGAAATGCTAATCAATTAAAAATTGATATACTGTTAGGAATGATATAATTTCTAATCTTTAACCTAATAAAGAATTAATAATAATCATTATCGTTTTTATCTAAAATAAACTGTATCCACGGTTGTAAGTGGATCAAATTTGATTTCATCGATCAAATTGTAATATATTAATATCCGTAAATATTGAAAACGGGTAACAAGAACAAGTGAAAGATTATTTTTTGCTGCAATTAAAAAGGGCAGGTTCAGTAAGAAATACATTTTAGGAATAATATATTTTGTCACATATCTATTTCTACATTTTAAGAATAAAACATGTTAGTGTCATGTGATGCACTGTGGTTTCTTTATTGGAATAAGGAATCTCGCAGCCACAGCAAACTGTAGTAGTTTCATTGGTACACGCGATAATTAACGGATGCATGAAGGTTTGATCATAAAATACCTATATGCGGTCTCTTCATCCAATATTTCCAAACTAGAATCTAGTTTACATTGGAGGGAGGGGAACTGCTACTTTAGGAGATTGTGGAAAATAAGAAATGGTGGTCATTTGATGTTTAATTTTTAAGAATGTATGGTAGAATAGAAGTTTTAAATAAATGTAAAAAAAAAACCCAAACCTGTAGATAAATTTGTAAGGATGTCGGTAAGAATCTATTATTTAAAAAACATTTGCATGTGTGCATAAAATTAGTACACATCTACGTATTTATGTGTGTGCCTAAAATCAATATACAGTATATATTGAATGTAAAATTGTTATTAATCGCAAATAAAGACAACATAAAATAAAAACTTAAATTTTTTATTAGATAAAATATCAAAATGATTTGAAAATGGATTCCACTTTTTAAAATATCTATTTAGAATAAAAAATCCATCTTGTAACTGAAATAACAAACTTTTGAGTAACCATGGTAACAGATTGATTGATAGCTACGTTAAAATCTATATCAGGAGATGATGATATTAACTTACTATCATTCTATTGTAATATAAATTGTTTCTCTTCAAATCAAAACATCATAAAATGGATACCTCAGTGTATTAAATCGATTCTTTTTTTTCTTCAAAAAATGAAGATCATCTTTTGCACCAGCCAGAATCTATAGGAATCTTCATCACAGAAAGCAAATTAATTACTTCACTGGAAATTCTAGGATTTCATAGAGACCGATTTGAGTGATTACTTCATTAGTCATTGTAAGAAATTAGACGAGATCCAAATAAATTGAACTTTTAAGCATCTCGACCTTTAGATATTTACTAAACAAAATATAGTTTCTTTAAAACAATCCATTCTCTTGTTTTGTAATGACAAAAGGTGTTCCACTTTTGTCAACATATGGTGTGAATATTTGTCTAAAATCGGGAAAATATCTAAGTCTGGTTTTTAGGTATGTCAAAATCGGTGCAATAAGTCATAAAAAAATTCAGGGCAAAGAAAATTAAAAGAACTCTGTCTTTTATTACAAAAGCAACATTCTTTCTTATATCAATTTGGTGTGAAGTACAGATGGCATTTTAAGAGATTTCATCTCAATTGGTACTAGCAGTGGCATCGTGAAATAATTTCCATTTGATGTCACTGTTAAATATTGTTTACTTCAGTATTACAATACTCTCCAATGGGGCATCTTCACCAATATCAAATGGAAAATACGTGCTCGATGGACTAACAAATAAGCCATCGGACATATCTATCTCAGAAAATGGTGGTTCCCACGACCTTAGGAAAGTCAGAAAAATGGCAATCATGACAGGAACCACATATATAAACACAACTGGCAAACAGTCCAAGAGACTGGAGTGAAGACTCATTTTCCAAAAACTTTTTTGCTAAAAATTTGCAAGAAGCTGAAAAATATTGCTGCTTGAATCTGAGCAAAAATACAGCTATGATGTCATAATAGAAAGTCACTATTTATTATTATTCAATAAAATTATATATATTATTGTCTTGAATAAACATTTATTTTTTATAATTATTTATTTTTAAGTTGTTAATATTTTATTGGAAATTTTTTTTAATATACATATACGAGAAATCTTTTCGTTGTAGCAAGACGTTTTATTAAATAATGATATGTATACAAGTATAATAAAAAAACAGAGTTATTTAAATGTTATTAATAGACTTAATTTTGTCAATAAACGGATTATTTATTATTATTATTTTTAATCGCTTATCTATAATTTGAAGTTGATGTATGGCCAACAACAAACTCTTGTAAACAAGGATAGCCATTCTAATTCCACACACATATACATACACACATAGACAGAAAAAGAGAAATAAAGTATTAGGGATGTGGTTTAAGTAATAATACAATAAATAAGTCCGCATAGCATTTTTTTTAATATATATATTTGATCAATTTTCATTGGTATTTGTTACATCCCATCTTGCCTTTAAATAATGAACTATTTCAGATCATGTCTTATCTTTATCGCATTGACCATTCACCATCTCGAACTAATGCATGTGCAAATAAATAACACATAGTCAATGGCAAGAATGGGCCAATACGTGATGATGTGCACTGAATTCGAATGTTTTCAATTAAGGATGGAAATCTGGCAATAAATAGTCAAGCTTTTTAAAATAGGCTCAGACAACTACTGTCACAGAGCTGAAAGACAGAATCTACATTTTCTAGACAATAGCGGTTTAACTAAAAATTGCTGCAGCAAGGAAGTTGGCGATCAGGGTAGGAAGCTGCTAGAATCAAACACCGACACCAGGCAAACTATGATATACAACCGAAAGGGTCACCAGCCTTTCGCACAAAGCAGATTGTTACAGAACAGCTAGAAGTGGTAGAAAATCTATAAAGGCACATGAAGTTCCTTCTGCCGTAGTTCACCTTAGATTTAGGGGCTATACCTCAACAACTGTTGCATCTGGAATGTGTCCATTGTAAATATAAGGCAAATTTACAAATAATTCTGAAGCGAAATATACTTTTTTAAGTATTTCAAAACTTTACTTAATTGGAAACACCATTATTGTATTATCAATTATCTATTCGCATAATAGTAACGAATATTGTATTTTAGTAAGTTATCTTTGAGATAATCTTCGTAACATAAATTATAATTCTGCCACTCACATGAAATTTATGTTTCAACTCAAAACAAAATATTTTTTAGTAAGTTTATTACAGTTCATTCCCTTCTCAGCCCTAAAAAAATTGACATGAATTTATAATGATACAATACCAGGAATCGATAATCGGCAGCTCGCGAGACGCAAACATAACGCATTTTATATTTTCAGTTGTAATATATAAATATTTTCATGACTCAAAAAAAGGAGATAGAGACAGAGAAGCTATTTTTCTTGTTGCTTCTAAGATTTAGCGTTATTACAAAATAACAATTATTGGATAAAAGGTAATGTTTACATTGTAGAAGTTTATGAAAAATTTAATCCGTCAATTTTTTCTTTATTTTTTTTTTAAATTTTAAATTTCGTTAAAACAAATGTTCAATTGTATCACAATCTTTGAGAAGTAAATATTTTTTATCATTCTATTTTTCATCTTCTTTTCCACATTTTTTTGATAGCAATGTTTAAACCAGATGTATCTGCAGATTTAGAGGATTGTAGAATCCTGCATACTGATTCTTTCCATAATCTTGCTTTCAGTGATTTTAAAATCTTAAGAATGCACAATTTGTGCGTGCATTATTATGCAATGTAAATAAAGTTTATTACTTAATCATATAAATAGCATGTAGTCAATATACGAATAAAATATTTCATTATCATACTATCGTAGAAAATCTACGTATGCGTACCGTAAATTTAAATATGCTAATCACAAATAATTATGCATATATACACCTTCTCCTCCCGCTAAGACTTTTTCGTGTGTTGGTGTGATGTGATGTATTGTGGCTTCTCCTTAAACGAAGTCAAGAATATCTCAGCAATTATGCCCAGATAAACGTGTTAGCCACATTCATTTCCATTCCCCACTCGAAATTTTCCCATATTCTGTTTCATTCCATTTCCACAACATAATCTTTGTCAACTCTATAACCTTTATATCTAAATCCCCCTTATCTTTTCCCAAACCCAGCATAAATACCAATAATTCACTTTCTGTATAATCACTTTTTTCCTATTTCTTCTTCCATAAGTTTATTATATGTACCCTTTCTATTTTCAAGCATTTACATTCAATTAACTAATGCCTAATATTTTCTATTCCTTCCTTACATAATTTACAAAATAAATCACCCATATTTTTCCATTTACATGTATATTCTCTTGTAGCTAAAGATCCCTTCTAGCCTTAAACAATAAACTACTTTTTTTACTATTATCATAAATTAACTCACACCTAATATTCTGTTTATCTCTATATATATTTAAACTCATTTTACTCTCCATACTATTTCTCCATCTCTCTAACTCCCTATTCTTTATTAATAAATCTATTCTATAACACTCAACAATCCTCTTAACACAATCATTTCATTTTTTGTTCAAATATACTGATATAAATTCTTTATCCAAATCTTTTGCCTATCGCGTTACCTTTCTCACCTATCTAATAATATTTTGGTTATTCTTTTATTATCCATAAACTGCAATCTACCAAACATTTTCATTTTACTTTTTGCATCTCTCATATAAAAACTTGACCATCCCATTTCTTGTTGAATTGCCTCCCTTGCTATCCATACTTCTGCATCCAATGCATGTCTTCTTCCCTTTGAACGTTGTCTAAGTAGTTTAATACCTCTTTAGTAACATATAATGCATCATTGCCATATGTTAACCCTGCTACTGCAACTCCTTTCCATATAATTCTAGCTACATAATATTTATTATATGAAAACAGTTAATTTCTGCTTTATTTATCAATTTTTTTCTCCCATTAATCCAAATAATTTTTCTGATTACTTAAAATAATTTTCAAATAACTATATCTATTCACCACACTTAACTTAATATCTCCCAATAAAAATTCTACTTCTTCTTTTTCCCCAGTATTAACCATCAATATATTTGATTTTTCTTCACTAAATTTAAACCCCATCTCTTTACCCACCCTCGCACATGTCCAGAGCATAACTTCCATATTAAACAAAGTCAAGACTCCTCATACAGTAGTGCCACCCTGTGCCAAACAGAGTAATCAATGGATGCCAGAAGGCTTGTGCATAAAATCCCTATCTAGTGCCTACTCATCCAATATCCCCAGACTAGTTTCTGGCTTGTGGCCATCATCAGTGAAGAGCCTTGGATCTGAAAGCACTGCACCTAGATCTTAGGCTCTAATGCAACCCCCCAGCAGCTACCTTTTAACTCTACTTTACTACAAAACTATGAGAATGAAATTGAAAACATTGCTAATATCTTCAATCTAAGCTCAATAGCTTATATAGTCATATGGGTCTGAACTCAATTCAGCTCCCATACATTTTGGTGTCTTTGTCTCTTAAACAACCATAGCCACCCCTATCCTATTAGGCAGGATTGGTGTTAAACCATCAAACATCACATGATCACCATCTCTATAGTAGCACATAATTTGTTGTAAACAAAGTCAAAACTCCCCATACAGTAGTGCCACCCTGTGCCAAACAGAGTAATCAATGGATGCCAGAAGGCTTGTGCATAAAATCCCTATCTGGTGCCTACTCCATCCAATATCTGGCATCCATTGATTGCTCTTGTTAGCACAAGATGGCACTACTGTATGGAGAGTTTTGCTTTGTTTTGAATTGTTTAATAACAATTATTGTGCTAGTATGAGATAGTGATCATGTGATGTTTAGTGGTTTAACACCAATCCTGCCTAATAGGATAGTGGTGGCTATGGTTGTTAAAGAGCCAAAGACACCAAAATGTATGGGTACTGAATTGAGTTCAGACCCATAGACTATATAAGCTATTGAGCTTGGATTGAAAATATTAATAGTGTTTTCAATTTCATTCTCATAGTTTTGTAGTTAAATAGAGTTAAAAGGTGGGTGCTGGAGGGTTGCATTAGATCCTAAGATCTAGGTGCAGTGCTCTCAGATCCAAGACTCCTCACTGATGATGGACACAAGCCAGAAACTAGTCTGGGGATATTGGATGAGTAGGCACTATGCACAAGCCTTCTGGCATCCATTGATTACTCTGTTTGTCACAGGGTGGCACTACTGTATAGGGAGCTTTGACTTTGTTTACGACAAATTATGTGCTACTATAGAGATGGTGATCATGTGATGTTTGATGGTTTAACTTCCATATCTTCTCTTCTTTCTGCACACAAAATTATATCATCTGCAAAAAAAAGACCTGATAAAATATATTCTCCCTTACTACCTATTAACGGTATCTCTATCCTTCTTCCTAGTCGTTCTATTGCTCTTTCATTTCACTCAAATACAACACAAACAAAATAGGTAACATAGAGCACCTTGCCTTAATCCCACCCTATTTTTAAATTTAACTGATTCTATATTTCCTAATTGATATATATATAATAATTATTTTCATATAATTTTTTAATAATATCTATTAAAATAATAATAACCTTTCCCAAATTTGCTAAACTTATCCATAATCTATTTCTAATTACTTTATTATATGCCTTCTCTATATCTATAAAACACATGTATAACTGTTTAACTGAATTCCTACTCATATCTATAAGTTGTGTAACTACAAATAAACTATCTCCTATACCCCTAACTAATCTGAAACCTCCTTTCATTTCCCCCCTACATTATTCCCTTCCATCCATTTTACAACTCTACTAGCCACCATATATAAAAAAACTTTACATAAAACCGATGTTACCGCTATCGGTCTATAATTATTCAACTTTCTATAATCCTTACCCTTTCCTTTAGATAACAATCTTACCCTTGTATTACTCCAACTACTTGGAAAAATTCTATTCTGTGCCATTTTATTAAAACAGGATAATAACATTACTTTTGCCCTATATCCTAAATTCATTACCATCTCTGCTGTCCATCCATCTAAACCTCTTGCCTTTCCACTTTTCAATTTCTTCTCTATCTCATTCGGTTCATTTTCTGAAAACATAATATTTCCACTACTATATGCTTTCATGTTTTCTAATAGTGGCACGTATGTTTTGTCTATACAGTGCAGCAAAGTGAGTGCATACTGTTGATAAGATTTTTTTTCCTTATGTGTTATAGCATCAGCCAGGAAGCGAACCCACTAACCTGGGATAACTGCTTGTAAAGCAGCTGTCGCTGACCTCTTGACCACCAATGCTTGCCAAATGTTGATAAGATAATTGCCATAGTTTAAGTTCATGGGTTGCAACGTATATGTATATATTGCAGTCATACCAGAATTAGGGGATGGTGAACTTTCTTCATTTAAAATATAAAGTTAATAGATTATAATTATGTAGTATGTGCATGTACAAATTGACACACATGGGAACAGAAGCTTATTTATACGCTTTATTTTTTTTTCTATTTGTTACTGGTGTTTAATAAATCTATTTTGTTACTTTCAAATTGTACTTGAATTTTATTTAATGTTACCGACGACTTACCAGTTAGTATTGAGATAATACCGTCAGGGCATAGCAAATGGATTAACTTCAAATAGAATATTTTTAGTATACTATATATGGGAAATCCGGTTTCAGTTTAGATTTAATTGAAGATTCTATATGCAACTAATTTCCCTTTAGTACTTATATCTCTTTTATATTCCTTTTTGACTTCTTAAATGTAACAATAGAACATTAGTATCGAGTTATTGGTCTATTTTTAAAAATTACCAACATATTTAAATCCATTTATATTCTAAAATTGATTACTATATGCAATGTTTCAGGAGGTGTTTGTTCCAATATTGGCTGATAACGAATTTCACGTTTATGTATACTAATTACTAACCAAATATCCATAATGGTTGCATGAAACAGATTAAATTCTTTTGCAGGTTAGCATTTGAATTGGAAAAAATACAAATCATATACTGTAAATCCAGAAACCAATGTGATGAATTTCTTATTGTAATTTTAGTTACTTCAAATTGAAATTTATTAACCAACCATATATAACTAATTTCCCTTTAGTACTTATATCTCTTTTATATTCCTTTTTGACTTCTTAAATGTAACAATAGAACATTAGTATCGAGTTATTGGTCTATTTTTAAAAATTACCAACATATTTAAATCCATTTATATTCTAAAATTGATTACTATATGCAATGTTTCAGGAGGTGTTTGTTCCAATATTGGCTGATAACGAATTTCACGTTTATGTATACTAATTACTAACCAAATATCCATAATGGTTGCATGAAACAGATTAAATTCTTTTGTAGATTAGCTTTTGAATTGGAAAAAATACAAATCATATACTATAAATCCAGAAACCAATGTGATGAATTTCTTATTGTACTTTTAGTTACTTCAAATTGAAATTTATTAACCAACCTGAACCATAACTCTTTATGAAGCAACCTATAAGTATTCCAAATTCTTTTGTAGATTAGCTTTTGAATTGGAAAAAATACAAATCATATACTATAAATCCAGAAACCAATGTGATGAATTTCTTATTGTACTTTTAGTTACTTCAAATTGAAATTTATTAACCAACCTGAACCATAACTCTTTATGAAGCAACCTATAAGTATTCCAAATACCATTGTCAAAAGGTATAAACAATTTTGGAGATATTGAACACAATTGTTTAGTATCAGATGTTTTGAAATGTCTTGCATATAACAATGGGTGTTCTTAATGAATCATGTAAGAACTGGTTAATACATATAACCAACTTTACCAGTCGCTTAATTTCAAATCTTCTAATGACATGATTCCAAAATTGAGTCATTTTACTTCACCAAATGCATAAAATCAATATATAAATCATAATTTGGCTCCTGCCTTTTTCTCTTACATTTCTTGACAACAAAACTTGATGTCTCTATTGTTCCCTGATTTTCTAAAACCAACCTAAATCACTGCAATATCTCTATCTGAAAGCAAGTTATCCAACAAATATTTTTAAATTACTTGTTGTCATAAACAACTATTAATCGTGAAACAACTTCACAAGTCTTTTCTACCTTTGAAGTGTAATTAATGAAAAATGATAAAGGTAACTTTTAAGATAAGCAAGAACAGTATCCTGAACCATATATATAATTCTTGAAAATGATCAGTGAAATGATCAATGAATTTGACCTGAAATATGATCACTCTTATTGTAAACTTTTCCGGCATCTTCTTCAGGCCCTGATTCTAGTTTTGGAATCACAAAAAGCTCTTGTGCCTTCACTAAGCTAGATTTTTTGTTTGAACTATATCTTTAAATGATTCCATTCATGTATTATTATTCTAAAGATATCAAAATAATTTTTTCTACTTGTTCGAAATTTTTGTAACCTTTAGAAGAAGACTATCAATAATTAAAACGGGTTTTATTATAACTAAAGATTTTTATTGTATTATTTACTATACATATACAATTTATCCAAACCACTTCAAATACAAAATATTACTGCAAAATAAAGAAATGTGTTTTTGCTAATATAGATATATATTGCAACGGTCAGTTCCTGCATCTCGTTAATTAACACAAAGCAGAATTCAAACCCAGGTCATGAAACTCAACCCTCTAGGAGTTTCGTCCCAGAAATCCTCAAGTTCGAAACCACCCTCCACAGCGTCACCTATGTGATAATGCATCTGACGCTACTAATAGCATAGTTTCTTGCCAATGCCGGTGGTCAGGGATAAGCAAAAGACTCTATATTAAAATACGTCATTACGTTCACTAACTAAAGACTATGGATGATACAAAAAAATATATATATATGATATGATGGAGACCGAAGTAACGGTGTGGATCGCAGAAAATAAATAAGTAATATCAAAATGATTAAAATTTTAATACTGTTTATTAATTAAACGTTATAAAGATAGCATTATCTGTATAGGGCAAACCTTGCCATTAAATCATTTAAAAGCTAAATATAGATTGAACATAAATTTAATGAAGTGTCATTTAGATTTACTGAATGGCTTGTTAATTTCTTTATACTCTATACCTCGGTTTATGCAAGATAATATCATAATAATGTGCTTAATCATTTATATATATATATTAATAATTATGTTTTATGTATGTATTTTAATAATTATATTTATTGTAATGTAATGTAAATAATATCAAATGGGAGCAGTTGTGGTAGGGTCATTGGTCAGATGATTGTGTAAAAAGAAACATCTTAAAAAGGTTTCATTAAGTAATGAAAAACGAGACTGACGTATTAAATAATATTTTTATTTATAGCGAGTTGTCTATTTCAATTTTATTTAAATTGACTATATTATTCACATAGTATATGGCCATATTTTATTTTTGTGTTTTTTACATTATTTATACTTATTAATGAAAGAAAATCAGTTTACATAAGATGCTGAATTCTAAAGAAAATTTATATCGTGAACCAAAGAATTTGGAAATTAAGCAGCTGGTAAGTGTAAAAAATTAAGAAAATTATATTTGTACCTTACAAAATGGAAGATATTCTGAAATGATGCAGTTCTTTTATCTTACATAAAAGAATTACATAATAAGAGACAGTTATGATTAAAACTAAAATATTTTTAAGAATATATGGTAGAATAGAAGTTTTAAATAAATGTAAAAAAAAAACCAAACCTGTAGATAAATTTGTAAGGATGTCGGTAAGAATCTATTATTTAAAAAACATTTGCATGTGTGCATAAAATTAGTACACGTCTACGTATATATGTGTGTGCCTAAAATCAATATACAGTACATATATATTGAATGTAAAATTGTTATTAATCGCAAATAAAAACAACATAAAATAAAAACTTAAATATTTTATTAGATAAAATATCAAAATGATGTGAAAATAGATTCCACTTTTAAAAATATCTATTTAGAATAAAAAATCCATCTTGTAACTGAAATAACAAACTTTGGAGTAACCATGGTAACAGATTGATTGATAGCTACGTTAAAATCTATATCACGAGATGATGATATTAACTTACTATCATTCTATTGTAATATAAATTGTTTGTCTTCAAATCAAAACATAATAAAATGGATACCTCAGTGTATTAAATCGATTCTTTTTTTTTCTTCAAAAAATGAAGATCATCTTTTGCACCAGCCAGAATCTATAGGAATCTTCATCACAGAAAGCAAACTTTAATTACTTCACTGGAAATTCTACGATTTCATAGAGACCGATTTGAGTGATTACTTCATTAGTCATTGTAAGAAATAGACGAGATCCAAATAAATTGAACTTTTAAGCATCTCGACCTTTAGATATTTACTAAACAAAATATAGTTTCTTTAAAACAATCCATTCTTTTGTTTTGTAATGACAAAAGGTGTTTCACTTTTGTCAACATATGGTGTAAATATTGGTCTAAAATCGGGAAAATATCTAAGTCTGGTTTTTAGATATGTCAAAATCGGTGCAATAAATCATAATTCAGAGTAAAGAAAATTAAAAGAACTCTGTATTTTATTACAAAAGCAACATTCTTTCTTATATCAATTTGGTGTGAAGAACAGATGGCATTTTAAGAGATTTCATCTCAATTGGTACTAGCAGTGACATCGTGAAATAATTTCCATTTGATGTCACTGTTAAATATTGTTTATTTCAGTATTACAATACTCTCCAATGGGGCATCCTCACCAACATCAAATGGAAAATACGTGCTCGATGGACTAACAAATAAGCCATCGGACATATCCATCTCAGAAAATGGTGGTTCCCACGACCTTAGGAAAGTCAGAAAAATGGCAATCATGACAGGAACCATATATATATATAAACACAACTGGCAAACAGTCCAAGAGACTGGAGTGATGACTCATTTTCCAAAAACTTCTTTACTAAAAATTTGCAAGAAGCTGAAAAATGTTGCTGCTTGAATCTGAGCAAAAATACAGCTATGATGTCATAATAGAAAGTCACTATTATTATTCAATAAAATTATATATATTATTGTCTTGAATAAACATTTATTTTTTATAATTATTTATTTTTAAGTTGTTAATATTTTAAACCAGCAAGCATCACATGATCACATCTCCAATACTAGCAAATAATTGTTTATAAACAAAGCAAAGCAATGGAGTTTTGCTTTGCTTTGTTAATATTTTATTGGAAATTTTTTTAAATATATATACAGAATACGAAAAATCTTTTCGTTGTAGCAGGACGTTTTATTAATTAATGATATGTATACAAGTATAATTTAAATGTTATTAATAGACTTAATTTTGTCAATAAACGGATTATTTATTATTATTACTTTTAATCGCTTATCTATTATTTGAAATTTATGTATTGCCAACAACAAACTCTTGTAAACAAGGATAGCCATTCTAATTCCACACACATATACACACACACATATATAGACAGAAAAAGAGAAATAAAATATTAGGGATGTGGTTTAAGTAATAATACAATAAATAAGTCCGCATCGCATTTTTTTAATATATATATTTGATCAATTTTCATTGGTATTTGTTACATCCCATCTTGCCTTTAAATAATGAACTATTTCAGATCATGTCTTATCTTTATCGCATTGACCATTCACCATCTCGAACTAATGCATGTGCAAATAAATAAAACATAGTCAATGGCAAGAATGGGCCAATACGTGATGATCCCCAATGAATTCGAATCTTTTCAATTAAAAATGGAAATCTGGCAATAAATAGTGAAGCTTTTTAAAATAGGCTCAGATAACTACTGTCACAGAGCTGAAAGACAGAAGCTACATTTTCTAGACAATAGCGGTTTAACTAAATAATTGCTGCAGCAAGGAAGTTCACGATCAGAGTAGGAAGCTGCTAGAATCAAACACCAACACCAGGCAAGCTGTGATATACAACCGAAAGGGTCACTAGGCCTACGCAAAAAGCAGACTGTTACAGAACAGCTAGAAGTGGTAGAAAATCTATAAAGGCACATCAAGTCCCTTCTGCCGTAGTTCACCTTAGATTTAGGGGCTATACCTCAACAACTGTTGCATCTAGAATGTGTCTATTGTAAATATAAGGCAAATTCACAAATAATTCTGAAGGGAAATATACTTTTTTATGTATTTCAAAACTTTACTTAATTGGAAACACCATTATTGTATTATCAATTATCTATTCGCATAATAGTAACGAATATTGTATTTTAGTAAGTTATCTTTGAGATAATCTTCGTAACATAAATTATAGTTCTGCCACTCACATGAAATTTATGTTTCAACTCAAAATAAAATATTTTTTAGTAAGTTTATTACAGTTCATTCCCTTTACAGCCCTAAAAAAATTGTCATGAATTTATAATATAACAATACCAGGAATCGATAATCGGCAGCTCACGAGACGCAAACATAACGAATTTTATATTTTCAGTTGTAATATATAAATATTTTCGTGACTCTAAAAGGGGAGAGAGAGACAGAGAAGCTATTTTTCTTTTTGCTTCTAAGATTTAGCGTTATTACAAAATAACAATTATTGGATAAGGTAATGTTTACATTGTAGAAGTTTATGAAAAATTTAATCCGTCAATTTCTTCTTTATTTTTTTTTTTTAAAATTTTAAATTTCGTTAAAACAAATGTTTAATTGTATCACAATCTTTGAGAAGTAAATATTTTTTATCATTCTATTTTTCATCTTCTTTTCCACATTTTTTTGATAGCAATGTTTAAACCAAATGTATCTGCAGATTTAGAGGATTGTACAATCCTGCATACTGATTCTTTCCATAATCTTGATTTCAGGGATTTTAAAATCCTAAGAATGCACAATTTGTGCGTGCATTATTATGCAATGTAAATAAAGTTTATTACTTAATCATATAAATAGCATGTAGTCAATATACGAATAAAATATTTCATAATCATACTACCGTAGAAAATCTACGTATGCGTCCCTTAAATTTAAATATGCTAATCACAAATAATTATGCATATACACATCTTCTCCTCGCGCTAAGACTTTTTCGTGTGTTGGTGTGATGTGATGTATTGTGGCTTCTTCTTAAACGAAGTCAAGAATATCTCAGCAATTATGTCCAGATAAACTTGTTAGCCACATTCTTTTCCATTCCCCACTCGAAATTTTCCCATATTCTGCTTCATTCCATTTCCACAAAATAAACTTTGTCAACTCTATAACCATTATATCCATATCCCCCTTATTTTTTCCCAAAGCCAGCATAAATACCAATAATTCACTTTCTGTATAATCACTTTTTTCCTATTTGCCATAAGTTCATTATATATACCCTTTCTATTTTCAAGCATTTACATTCAATTAACTAATGCCTAATTTTCTATTCCTTCCTTAAATAATTTACAAAATAAATCAACCATATTTTTCCATTTACATGTATATTCTCTTGTAGCTAAAGATCTCTTCTAGCCTTAAACAATAAACTACTTTCCTTACTATTATCATAAATTAACACACCCAGCCTCAAACAGTAAACTACTTTCCTTACTATTATCATAAATTAACTCACACCTAATATTCTGTTTATCTCTATATATATTTAAACTCTTTTTACTCACCATACTATTTCTCCATCTCTCTAACTCCCTATTCTTTATTAATAAATCTATTCTATAACACTCAACTATCCTCTTAACACAATCATTTCATCTTTTGTTCAAATATACTGATATAAATTCTTTATCCAAATCTTTTGCATATCGCGTTACCTTTCTCACCTATCTAATAATATTTTGGTTATTCTTTTATTATCCATAAACTGCAATCTACCAAACATTTTCATTTTACTTTTTGCATCTCTCATATAAAAACTTGACCATCCCATTTCTTGTTGAATTGCCTCCCTTGCAATCCTTACTTCTGCATCCAATGCATGTCTTCTTCCCTTTGAACGTTGTCTAAGTAGTTTAACACCTCTTTAGTAACACATAATGCATCATTGCCATATGTTAACCCTGCTACTGCAACTCCTTTCCATATAATACTAGCTACATAATATTTATTATATGAAAACAGTTAATTTCTGCTTCATTTATTAATTTTTTCTCCCATTAATCCAAATAATTTTTCTGATTACTTAAAATAAATCCCAAATAACTATATCTATTCACCACACTGAACTTAATATCGCCCAATAGAAATTCTACTTTTTCTTTTTCCAAAGTATTACCCATCATTATATTTGATTTTCCTTCACTAAATTTAAACCCCATCTCTACCCACTATCGCACATGTCCTCAGCATAAATTTCATATCTTCTCTTCTTTCTACACACAAAAATATATCATCTGCAAAAAAAGACGACCTGATAAAATATATACTCCCTTACTACCTATTAACGGTATCTCTATCCTTCGTCGTAGTCGTTCTATTGCTCTTTCATTTCACTCAAATACAACACAAATAAAATAGGTAACATAGGGCACCTTGCCTTAGTCCCACCGTATTTTTAAATTTAACTGATTCTATATTTTCTAATTGATATATATAATAATTATTTTCATATAATTTTTTAATAATATGTATTAAAATAATAATATCTTTCCCCAAATTTGCTAAACTTATCCATAATCTATTTCTAATTACTGTATTATATGCCTTCTCTATATCTATAATACTCATGTATAACTCTTTAACTGAATTCCTACTCATATCTATAATTTGTGTAACTACAAATAAACTATCTCCTATACCCCTAACTAATCTGAAACCTCATTTCATTTTCCCCACTACATTATTCCCTTCCATCCATTTTACAACTCTACTAGCCATCATATATGAAAAAACTTTACATAAAACTGATGTTACCGCTATCGGTCTATAATTATTCAACTTTCTATGACCCTTACCCTTTCCTTTAAATAGCAATCTTACACTTGTATTACTCCAACTACTTGAAAAACTCTATTCTGTGCCATTTTATTAAAACAGGATAATAACTTTACTTTTGCCCTATATCCTAAATTCATTACCATCTCTGCTGTCCATCCATCTAAACCTCTTGCTTTTCCACTTTTCAATTTCTTCTCTATCTCATTCGGTTCATTTTCTGAAAACATAATATTTCCACTACTATATGCTTTCATGTTTTTTAATAGTGGCATGTATGTTTTGTCTATACAGTGCAGCAAAGTGAGTGCATACTGTTGATAAGAGTTTTTTTCCTTATGTGTCATAGCATCAGCCAGGAAGCGAACCCACTAACCTGGGATAACTGCTTGTAAAGCAGCTGTCACTAACCTCTTGACTACCAATGCTTGCCAAATGTTGATAATTGCCATAGTTTAAGTTCATGGGTTGCAACGTATATGTATATATTGCAGTCATACCAGAATTAGGGGATGGTGAACTTTCTTCATTTAAAATATAAAGTTAATAGATTATAATTATGTAGTATGTGCATGTACACATTGACACACATGGGAGCAGAAGCTTATTTATACGCTTTATTCTTTTTTCTATTTGTTACTGGTGTTTAATAAATCTATTTGGTTACTTTCAAATTGTACTTGAATTTTATTTAATGTTACCGACGACACTTACCAATTAGTATTGAGATAATACCGTCAGGGCATAGCAAATGGATTAACTTCAAATAGAATATTTTTAGTATACTATATATGGGAAATCCGGTTTCAGTTTCGATTTAATTGAAGATTCTATACGCAATAATTTCCCTTTAGTACTTATATCTCTTTTATATTCCTTTTTGACTTCTTAAATGTAACAATAGAACATTAGTATCGAGTTATTGGTCTATTTTTAAAAATTACCAACATATTTAAATCCATTTATATTCTAAAATTGATTACTATATGCAATGTTTCAGGAGGTGTTTGTTCCAATATTGGCTGATAACGAATTTCACGTTTATGTATACTAATTACTAACCAAATATCCATAATGGTTGCATGAAACAGATTAAATTCTTTTGCAGATTAGCTTTTGAATTGGAAAAAATACAAATCATATACTGTAAATCAAGAAACCAATGTGATGAATTTCTTATTCTATTTTTAGTTACTTCAAATTGAAATTTATTAAACAACCTGAACCATAACTCTTTATGAAGCAACCTATAAGTATTCCAAATACCATTGTCAAAAGGTATAAACAATTTTGGAGATATTGAACACAATTGTTTAGTATCACATGTTTTGAAACGTCTTGCATATAACAATGGGTGTTCTTAATGAATCATGTAAGAACTGGTTAATACATACAACCAACTTTACCAGTAGCTTAATTTCAAATCTTGCTAATGACATGGTTTCAGAATTGAGTCATTTTACTTCACCAAATTTATAAAATCAATATATAAATCATAATTTGGCTCCTGCCTTTTTCTCTTATATTTCTTGACAACAAAACTTGATATCTCTATTATTCCCTGATTCTCTAAAACCACCCTAAATCACTGCAATATCTCTATCTGAAAGCAAGTTATCCAACAAATATTTTTAAATTACTTGTTGTCATAAACAACTATTAATCGTTTAACAACTTCACAAGTCTTTTCTACCTTTGAAGTGTAATTAATGAAAAATGATAAAGGTAACTTTTAAGATAAGCAAGAACAGTATCCTAAACCATATATATAATTTTTAAAAATGATCAATGAAATGATCAATGAATTTGAACTGAAATATGATCACTCTTATTATAAACTTTTCAGGCATCTTCTTCAGGCCCTGATTCTAGTTTTGGAATCACAAAAAGCGCTTGTGCCTTCACTAAGCTAGATTTTTTGTTTGAACTATATCTTTAAATGATTCCATTCATGTATTATTATTCTAAAGATATCAAAATAATTTTTCTACTTGTTCGAAATTTTTGTAACCTTTAGAAGAAGACTCTCAATAATTAAAAAGAGTTTTATTATAACAAAAGATTTTTTATTGTATTATTTACTATACATATACAATTTATCCAAACCACTTCAAACACAAAATATTACTGCAAAATAAAGAAAAGTGTGTTTTTGCTAATATATATATTGCAACGGTCAGTTCCTTTATCTCGTTAATTAACACACTGCAGAATTCAAACCCAGGTCATGAAACTCAACACTCTAGGAGTTGCCTCCCAGAAATCCCAAGTTCGAATCCACCATCTATACTTCACAGCGTCATCTATGTGATAATGCATCTGACGCTACTAATAGCATAGTTTCTTGCCAATGCCGGTGGTCAGGGATAAGCAAGAGACTCTATATTAAAATACACCATTACGTTCACTAACTAAAGACTATGGATGATACAATATATATATAATATGATGGAGACCGAAGTAACGGTGTGGATCGCAGAAAATAAATAAGTAATATCAAAATGATTAAAATTTTAATACTGTTTATTAATTAAACGTTATAAAGATAGCATTATCTGTATAAGCCAGACCTTGCCATTAAATCATTTAAAAGCTAAATATAGATTGGACATAAATTTAATGAAGTGTCATTTAGATTTACTGAATGGCTTGTTAATTTATTTATACTCTATACCTCGGTTAATGCAAGATAATATCATAATAATGTGCTTAATCATTCATATATTAATGTATTTTACTAATTATGTTTTATGTATGTATTTTAATAATTATATTTATTGTAATGTAATGTAAATAATATCAACTGGGAGCAGTTGTGGTAGGGTCATTGGTCAGATGATTGTGTAAAAAGAAACATCTTAAAAAGGTTTCATTAAGTAATGAAAAACTAGACTTGTCTATTTCAATTTTATTTTTATTGATAGTGAGTTGTCTATTTCAATTTTATTTTAAATTGACTATATTAATTACATAGTATACGGCCATATTTTATTTTTGAGTTTTTTACATTATTTATACTTATTAATGAAAGAAAATCAGTTTACATAAGATGCTGAATTCTAAAGAAAATTTATATCGCGCACCAAAGAAATTGGAAATTAAGCAGCTGGTAAAAGATTTACAATGGATAAAAAAAAATCTTCATCATTGGTGAGCCGAGAAGGATAAGTTATTTAAGTGTAAAAAATTCAGAAAATTATATTTGGACCTTACAAAATGGAAGATATTCTGAAATTATGCAGTTCTTTTATCTTATATAAAAGAATTACATATTAAGAGACAGTTATGATTAAAACTAAAATATTTTTAAGAATGTATGGTAGAATAGAAGTTTTACATAAATGTAAAAAAAACCCGAAACCTGTAGATAAATTTGTAAGGATGTCGGTAAGAATCTATTATTTAAAAAACATTTGCATGTGTGCATAAAATTAGTACACGTCTATGTATATATGTGTGTGCCTAAAATCAATATACAGTACTTATATGTTGAATGTAAAATTGTTATTAATCGCAAATAAAGACAACATAAAATAAAAACTTAAATTTTTTGTTAGATCAAATATCAAAATGATTTGAAAATGGATTCCACTTTTTAAAATATCTATTTAGAATAAAAAATCCATCTTGTGACTGAAATAAGAAACTTTTGAGTAACCATGGTAACAGATTGATTGATAGCTAAGTTAAAATCTATGTCACGAGATGATGATATTAACTTACTATCATTCTATTGTAATATAAATTGTTTGTCTTCAAATCAAAACATCATAAAATGGATACCTCAGTGTATTAAATCGATTCTTTTTTTTTTCAATGAAGATCATCTTTTGTACCAGTCGGAATCTATAGGAATCTTCATCACAGAAAGCAAACTTTAATTACTTCACTGGAAATTCTAGGATTTCATATAGACCGATTTGAGTGATTACTTCATTAGTCATTGTAAGAAATTAGACGAGATCCAAATAAATTGAACTTTTAAGCATCTCGACCTTTAGATATTTACTAAACAAAATATAGTTTCTTTAAAACAATCCATTCTTTTGTTTTGTAATGACAAAAGGTGTTCCACTTTTGTCAACATATGGTGTGAATATTTGTCTAAAATCGGGAAAATATCTAAGTCTGGTTTTTAGATATGTCAAAATCGGTGCAATAAGTCATAACTCAGGTTGAAGAAATTTAAAAGAACTCTGTCTTTTATTACAAAAGCAACATTCTTTCTTATATAAATTTGGTGTGAAGTACAGATGGCATTTTAAGAGATTTCATCTCAATTGGTACTAGCAGTGGAATCGTGAAATAATTTACATTTGATGTCAATGTTAAATATTGTTTACTTCAGTATTACAATACTCTCCAATGGGGCATCCTCACCAATATCAAATGGAAAATACGTGCTCGATGGACTAACAAATAAGCCATCGGACATATCCATCTCAGAAAATGGTGGTTCCCACGACCTTAGGAAAGTCAGAAAAATGGCAATCATGACAGGAACCATATATATATAAACACAACTGGCAAACAGTCCAAGAGACTGGAGTGAAGACTCATTTTCCAAAAACTTCTTTACTAAAAATGAGCAAGAAGCTGAAAAATGTTGCTGCTTGAATCTGAGCAAAAATACAGCTATGATGACATAATAGAAAGTCAGTATTTATTATTCAATAAAATTATATATATTATTGTCTTGAATAAACATTTATTTTTTATAATCATTTATTTTTAAGTTGTTAATATTTTAAACCAGCAAGCATCACATGATCACATCGCCAATACTAGCACATAATTGTTTAGAAACAAAAAAACGCAATGGAGTTTTGCTTTGCTTTGTTAATATTTTATTGGAAATTTTTTTAAATATATATACAGAATACGAAAAATCTTTTCGTTGTAGCAAGACGTTTTATTAAATAATGATATGTATACAAGTATAATAATAATAAAAAAAGAATTATTTAAATGTTATTAATAGACTTAATTTTGTCAATAAACGGATTATTTATTATTATTACTTTTAATCGCTTATCTATTATTTGAAGTTTATGTATTGCCAACAACAAACTCTTGTAAACAAGGATAGCCATTCTAATTCCACACACATATACACACACACATAGACAGAAAAAGAGAAATAAAATATTAGGGATGTGGTTTAAGTAATAATACAATAAATAAGTCCGCATAGCATTTTTTTAATATATATATTTGATCAATTTTCATTGGTATTTGTTACATCCCATCTTGCGTTTAAATAATGAACTATTTCAGATCATGTCTTATCTTTATCGCAATGACCATTCACCATCTCGAACTAATGCATGTGCAAATAAATAACACATAGTCAATGGCAAGAATGGGCCAATACGTGATGATGCCCAATGAATTCGAATGTTTTCAATTAAGGATGGAAATCTGGCAATAAATAGTCAAGCTTTTTAAAATAGGCTCAGACAACTACTGTCACAGAGCTGAAAGACAGAATCTACATTTTCTAGACAATAGCGGTTTAACTAAATAATTGCTGCAGCAAGGAAGTTCACGTTCAGGGTAGGAAGCTGCTAGAATCAAACACCAACACCAGGCAAGCTGTAATATACAACCGAAAGGGTCACTAGGCCTACGCAAAAAGCAGACTGTTACAGAACAGCTAGAAGTGGTAGAAAATCTATAAAGGCACATGAAGTCCCTTCTGCCGTAGTTCACCTTAGATTTAGGGGCTATACCTCAACAACTGTTGCATCTGGAATGTGTCCATTGTAAATATAAGGCAAATTTACAAATAATTCTAAAGCTAAATATACTTTTTTAAGTATTTCAAAACTTTACTTAATTGGAAACACCATTATTGTATTATCAATTATCTATTCGCATAATAGTAACGAATATTGTATTTTAGTAAGTTATCTTTGAGATAATCTTCGTAACATAAATTATAGTTCTGCCACTCACATGAAATTTATGTTTCAACTCAAAATAAAATATTTTTTAGTAAGTTTATTACAGTTCATTCCCTTCTCAGCCCTAAAAAAATTGTCATGAATTTATAATAATACAATACCAGGAATCGATAATCGGCAGCTCGCGAGACGAAAACACAACGCATTTTATATTTTCAATTGTAATATATAAATATTTCCATGACTCTAAAAGGGGAGAGCGAGACAGAGAAGCTATTTTTCTTGTTGCTTCTGAGATTTAGCGTTATTACAAAATAACATTTATTGGATAAGGGGTAATGTTTACATTGTAGAAGTTTATGAAAAATTTAATCCGTCAATTTCTTCTTTATTTTTTTTTTTTAAATTTTAAATTTCGTTAAAACAAATGTTCAATTGTATCACAATCTTTGAGAAGTAAATATTTTTCATCATTCTATTTTTCACCTTCTTTTCCACATTTTTTTGATAGCAAGGTTTAAACCAAATGTATCTGCAGATTTAGAAGATTGTAGAATCCTGCATACTGATTCTTTCCATAATCTTGATTTCAGGGATTTTAAAATCTTAAGAATGCACAATTTGTGCGTGCATTCTTATGCAATGTAAATAAAGTTTATTACTTAATCATATAAATAGCATGTAGTCAATATACGAATAAAATATTTCATTATCATACTATCGTAGAAAATCTACGTATGCGTACCTTAAATTTAAATATGCTAATCACAAATAATTATGCATATATACATCTTCTCGCGCTAAGACTTTTTCGTATGTTGGTGTGATGTGATGTATTGTGGCTTCTCCTTAAACGAAGTCAAGAATATCTCAGCAATTATGTCCAGATAAACCTGTTAGCCACATTCTTTTCCATTCCCCACTCGAAATTTTCCCATATTCTGCTTCATTCCATTTCCACAACATAATCTTTGTCAACTCTATAACCTTTATATCTAAATCCCCGTTATCTTTTCCCAAACCCAGCATAAATACCAATAATTCCGTTTCTGTATAATCACTTTTTTTTATATTTGCCGTAAGTTCATTATATATACCCTTTCTATTTTCAAGCATTTACATTCAATTAACTAATGCCTAATATTTTCTATTCCTTCCTTACATAATTTACAAAATAAATCACCCATATTTTTACATTTACATTTATATTCTCTTGTAGCTAGAGATTCCTTCTAGCCTTAAACAATAAACTACTTTCCTTACTATTATCATAAATTAACTCACACCTAATATTCTGTTTATCTCTATATATATTTAAACTCTTTTTACTCTCCATACTATTTCTCCATCTCTCTAACTCCCTATTCTTTATTAATAAATCTATTCTATAACACTCAACTATCCTCTTAACACAATCATTTCATCTTTTGTTCAAATATACTGATATAAATTCTTTATCCAAATCTTTTGCATATCGCGTTACCTTTCTCACCTATCTAATAATATTTTGGTTATTCTTTTATTATCCATAAACTGCAATCTACCAAACATTTTCATTTTACTTTTTGCATCTCTCATATAAAAACTTGACCATCCCATTTCTTGTTGAATTGCCTCCCTTGCTATCCATACTTCTGCATCCAATGCATGTCTTCTTCCCTTTGAACGTTGTCTAAGTAGTTTAATACCTCTTTAGTAACATATAATGCATCATTGCCATATGTTAACCCTGCTACTGCAACTCCTTTCCATATAATACTAGCTACATAATATTTATTATATGAAAACAGTTAATTTCTGCTTCATTTATCAATTTTTTCTCCCATTAATCCAAATAATTTTTCTGATTACTTAAAATAAATCCCAAATAACTATATCTATTCACCACACTTAATATCTCCCAATAAAAATTCTACTTCTTCTCTTTCCAAAGTATTAACCATCATTATATTTGATTTTCCTTCACTAAATTTAAACCCCATCTCTTTACCCACCCTCGCACATGTCCTCAGCATAACTTCCATATCTTCTCTTCTTTCTGCACACAAAAATATATCATCTGCAAAAAAAGACCTGATAAAATATATACTCCCTTACTACCTATTAACGGTATCTCTATCCTTCTTCCTAGTCGTTCTATTGCTCTTTCATTTCACTCAAATACAACACAAATAAAATAGGTAACATAGGGCACCTTGCCTTAGTCCCACCGTATTTTTAAATGTAACTGATTCTATATTTTCTAATTGATATATATAATAATTATTTTCATATAATTTTTTAATAATATCTATTAAAATAATAATATCCTTTCCCAAATTTGCTAAACTTATCCATAATCTATTTCTAATTACTTTATTATATGCCTTCTCTATATCTATAATACTCATGTATAACTGTTTAACTGAATTCCTACTCATATCTATAAGTTGTGTAACTACAAATAAACTATCTCCTATACCCCTAACTAATCTGAAACCTCCTTTCATTTCCCCCACTACATTATTCCCTTCCATCCATTTTACAACTCTACTAGCCACCATATATGAAAAAACTTTACATAAAACTGATGTTACCGCTATCGGTCTATAATTATTCAACTTTCTATGATCCTTACCCTTTCCTTTAAATAGCAATCTTACACTTGTATTACTCCAACTACTTGGAAAAACTCTATTCTGTGCCATTTTATTAAAACAGGATAATAACTTTACTTTTGCCCTATATCCTAAATTCATTACCATCTCTGCTGTCCATCCATCTAAACCTCTTGCCTTTCCACTTTTCAATTTCTTCTCTATCTCATTCGGTTCATTTTCTGAAAACATAATATTCCCACTACTATATGCTTTCATGTTTTCTAATAGTGGCATGTATGTTTTGTCTATACAGTGCAGCAGAGCGAGTGCATAGTGTTGGTAAGATTTATTTCCTTATATGTCATAGCATCAGCCAGGAAGCGAACCAACTAACCTGGGATAACTGCTTGTAAAGCAGCTGTCGCTGACCTTTTGACTACCAATGCTTGCCAAATGTTGATAAGATAATTGCCATAGTTTAAGTTCATGGGTTGCAACGTATATGTATATATTGCAGTCATACCAGAATTAGGGGATGGTGAACTTTCTTCATTTAAAATATAAAGTTAATAGATTATAATTATGTAGTATGTGCATGTACAAATTGACACACATGGGAGCTGAAGCTTATTTATACGCTTTATTCTTTTTTCTATTTGTTACTGGTGTTTAATAAATCTATTTTGTTACTTTCAAATTGTACTTGAATTTTATTTAATGTTACCGACGACTTACCAATTAGTATTGAGATAAAACCGTCAGGGCATAGCAAATGGATTAACTTCAAATAGAATATTTTTAGTATACTATATATAGGAAATCCGGTTTCAGTTTCGATTTAATTGAAGATTCTATACGCAACTAATTTCCCTTTAGTACTTATATCTCTTTTATATTTCTTTTTGACTTCTTAAATATAACAATAGAACATTAGTATCGAGTTATTGGTCTATTTTTAAAAATTACCAACATATTTAAATCCATTTATATTCTAAAATTGATTACGATATGCAATGTTTCAGGAGGTGTTTGTTCGAATATTGGCTGATAACGAATTTCACGTTTATGTATACTAATTACTAACCAAATATCCATAATGGTTGCATGAAACAGATTAAATTCTTTTGCAGATTAGCTTTTGAATTGGAAAAAATACAAATCATATACTGTAAATCCAGAAACCAATGTGATGAATTTCTTATTGTACTTTTAGTTACTTCAAATTGAAATTTATTAACCAACCTGAACCATAACTCTTTATGAAGCAACCTATAAGTATTCCAAATACCATTGTCAAAAGGTATAAACAATTTTGGAGATATTGATCAAAATTGTTTAGTATCAGATGTTTTGAAATGTCTTGCATATAACAATGGGTGTTCTTAATGAATCATGTAAGACCTGGTTAATACATATAACCAACTTTACCAGTCGCTTAATTTCAAATCTTCTAATGACATGATTCCAAAATTGAATCATTTTACTTCACCAAATCCATAAAATCAATATATAAAGCATAATTTGGCTTTTGCCTTTTACTCTTATATTTCTTGACAACAAAACTTGATGTCTCTATTGTTCCCTGATTCTCTAAAACCACCCTAAATCACAGCAATATCTCTATCTGAAAGCAAGTTATCCAACAAATATTTGTAAATTACTTGTCATAAACAACTATTAATCATTTAACAACTTCACAAGTCTTTTCTACATTTGAGGTGTACTTAATGAAAAATGATAAAGGTAACTTTTAAGATAAGCAAGAACAGTATCCTGAACCATATATATAATTCTTAAAAATGATCAGTGAAATGATCAATGAAGTTGAACTGCAATATGATCACTCTTATTATAAACTTTTCAGGCATCTTCTTCAGGCCCTGATTCTAGTTTTGGAATCACAAAAAGCTCTTGTGCCTTCACTAAGCTAGATTTTTTATTTGAACTATATCTTTAAATGATTCCATTCATGTATTATTATTCTAAAGATATCAAAATAATTTTTCTACTTGTTCGAAATTTTCTTAACGTTTAGAAGAAGTCTCTCAATAATTAAAAAGAGTTTTATTATAACAAAAGATTTTTTATTGTATTATTTACTATACATATACAATTTATCCAAACCACTTTAAACACAAAATATTACTGCAAAATAAAGAAAAGTGTGTTTTTGCTAATATATATATATCTTGCAACGGTCAGTTCCTGTATCTCGTTAATTAACAAACTGCAGAATTCAAACCCTGGTCATGAAACTCAACACTCTAGGAGTTGCCTCCCAGAAATCCCAAGTTCGAATCCACCCTCTATAATCCACAGGGTCAACTATGTGATAATGCATCTGACGCTACTAATAGCATAGTTTTTTACCAATGCCGGTGGTCAGAGATAAGCAAGACACTCTATATTAAAATACATCATTACGTTCACTAACTAAAGACTATGGATGGTACAAAATATATATATAATATGATGGAGACCGAAGTAACGGTGTGGATCGCAGAAAATAAATAAGTAATATCAAAATGATTAAAATTTTAATACTGTTTATTAATTAAACGTTATAAAGATAGCATTATCTGTATAAGCCAGACCTTGCCATTAAATCATTTAAAAGCTAAATATAGATTGGACATAAATTTAATGAAGTGTCATTTAGATTTACTCAATGGCTTGTTAATTTATTTATACTCTCTATACCTCGGTTAATGCAAGATAATATCAT